>CM047805.1:74903803-75234109 GCA_026214975.1 Gentiana macrophylla
AATAAGAATCCTTAGTGCACATTTAATAGGTCAACATAGATATTTCCGAGAAACCTTCTATAAACATGAAGCTATACCATCATGTTTCTAACCACTATCAGAGTCTTAGTTCCCCAAGCACCCTGAAGTCACTCTAAAGAATGGAATTATTCTGGACCCTGACCTACCCTTCCCGAGCCCTCCCGAGCCCTAACTACTCCTACATACGCTTTCCGACTTTGCTAACCTTGAAATAACCGATGATTTGGATCGGGTGACCTCGAGATGCCGGATCGTCGTACGGACGGCATATATGTTCAATTTATGATGGATTAAGAGTATAGGAAGCCGTTTCGTCGTCAACGGGCAGCTCGATTTGAAAACCCTCAATTCCGGGACCCCTTAACCCTAGAGTGGATTGAGAACGGGTGACCTCGGGATTCGGATCTTCAAACGGACGGGCGTGTATGTTCAATTTATGATGGATGAAGAGTATGGTTTGGTGTACTTTTAAATAGGTACTAATAACAATCCTTAGTGCACATTTAATGGGTCAACATAGATATTTCCGAGGAATCCTTTTATAAACAGTAAGCTATACCATCATGTATCTAACCACTATCAGAGTCTTAGTTCCCTAAGCACCTAGAATTCACTCTCAAGAAGGGATTATTCTGGTCCCCGACCTACCCTTCCCGACCCTCCCGAGCCTTACCTACCCTTACATACGCTTTCCCAAATTTGCCAACCAGAAACAACCGAAGATTTGGATCGGGTGACCTCAAGATGCCGGATCGTCGTAAGGACGGCATATATGTTCAATTTATGATGGATTTAGAGTATAGGAAGCCGTTTCATCGTCAAAGGACGGCTCGATTTGAAAACCCACAATTTCGGGACCCCGTAACCCTAGAGTGGATTGGGAACGGGTGACCTCGGGATGCCGGATCATCAAACGGATGGCTTGTATGTTCAATTTATAATGGATGGAGAGTATGGTTTGGTATACATTTAAATAGGTACTAATAACAATCCATAGTGCACATTTAATGGGTCAACATAGATATTTCCGAGGAAACCTTCTATAAACAGTAAGCTATACCATCATGTTTCTAGCCACTATCTGAGTCTTAGTTTCCTAAGCACCCGGAAGTCACTCTCAAGAAGGGATTATTCCGGTCCTTGACCTACCCTTCCCGACCCCTCCCGAGCCTTACCAACCCTTATACGCTTTCCCGACTTTGCCAACGTGAAACAACCGATGATTTGGATCGGTGACCTCGAGATGCCGGATCATCGTGCGGACGGGCTTATATGTCCAATTTATGATGGATTTAGAGTATGTGAAGCCGTTTCGTCGTCAACGGACGGCTCGATTTGAAAACCCTTAACTCCGGGACCCCTTAACCCCAGAGTGGCTTGGGAACGGGTGACCTCGGGATGCCGGATCTTCAAACGGACGGCGTGTATGTTCAATTTATGACGGATGGAGAGTATGGTTTGGTATACATTTAAATAGATACTAATAACAATCCTTAGTGCACATTTAATGGGTCAACATAGATATTTCCGAGGCAACCTTCTATTAACAGTAAGCTATACCATCATGTTTCTAACCACTATCAGAGTCTTAGTTCCCTAAGCACCCGGAAGTCACAATCAAGAAGGGATTATTCCGGACCCTGACCTACCCTTTCCGAGCCCTAACTACCCCTACATACGCTTTCCCGACTTTGCCAACCTGAAACAACTGATGATTTGGATTGGGTGACCTCGAGATGCCGGATCGTAAATGCGGACGGCATATATGTTCAATTCATGATGGATTCGAGTATGGGAAGCCGCTTTAAGTAAATCAACATGAGACATCTCGTTTTGAAAACCCTTAATTCCGGGACCCTATACCCTAGAGTGGATTGGGAACGGGTGACCTCGGGATGCCAGATCTTCAAACGGACGGCGTGTATGTTCAATTTATGACGGATGGAGAGTATGGTTTGGTGTACATTTAAATAGGTACTAATAAGAATCCTTAGTGCACATTTAATAGGTCAACATAGATATTTCCGAGGAAACCTTCTATAAACAGTAAGCTATACCATCATGTTTCTAACCACTATCAGAGTCTTAGTTCCCCAAGCACCCTGAAGTCACTCTAAAGAATGGAATTATTCTAGACCCTGACCTACCCTTCCCGAGCCCTCCCGAGCCCTAACTACTCCTACATACGCTTTCCCGACTTTGCTAACCTGAAATAACCGATGATTTGGATCGGGTGACCTCGAGATGCCGGATCGTCGTACGGACGGCATATATGTTCAATTTATGATGGATTAAGAGTATGGGAAACCGTTTCGTCATCAACGGGCAGCTCGATTTGAAAACCCTCAATTCCGGGACCCCTTAACCCTAGAGTGGATTGAGAACGGGTGACCTCGGGATTCCGGATCTTCAAACGGACGGCGTGTATGTTCAATTTATGATGGATGAAGAGTATGGTTTGGTGTACATTTAAATAGGTACTAATAACAATCCTTAGTGCACATTTAATGGGTCAACAAAGATATTTCCGAGGAATCCTTTTATAAACAGTAAGCTATACCATCATGTATCTAACCACTATCAGAGTCTTAGTTCCCTAAGCACCCAGAATTCACTCTCAAGAAGGGATTATTCCGGTCCCTGACCTACCCTTCCCGACCCCTCCCGAGCCTTACCTACCCTTACATACGCTTTCCCAAATTTGCCAACCAGAAACAACCGATGATTTGGATCGGGTGACCTCAAGATGCCGGATCGTCGTAAGGACGGCATATATGTTCAATTTATGATGGATTTAGAGTATAGGAAGCCGTTTCATCATCAACGGACGGCTCGATTTGAAAACCCACAATTTCGGGACCCCGCGTAACCCTAGAGTGGATTGGGAACGGGTGACCTCGGGATGCCGGATCATCAAACGGATGGCTTGTATGTTCAATTTATAATGGATGCAGAGTATGGTTTGGTATACATTTAAATAGGTACTAATAACAATCCATAGTGCACATTTAATGGGTCAACATAGATATTTCCGAGGAAACCTTATATAAACAGTAAGCTATACCATCATGTTTCTAACCACTATCAGAGTCTTAGTTCCCTAAGCACCCTGAAGTCACTCTCAAGAAGGAATTATTCCGGTCCCTGACCGACCCTTCCCGACCCCTCCCGGGCCTTACCTACCCTTACATACGCTTTCCCGACTTTGCCAACCTGAAACAACCGATGATTTGGATCGGGTGACCTCGAGATACTGGATCGTCGTACGGACGGCATATATGTTCAGTTTATGATGGATTTAGAGTATGGGAAGCCGTTTCGTCGTCAACGGATGGCTCGATTTGAAAACCCTCAATTTCGGGACCCCTTAACCCTAGAGTGGATTGGGAACGGGTGACCTCGGGAAGCCGGATCTTCAAACGGACGGCTTGTATGTTCAATTTATAACGGATGGAGAGTATGGTTTGTAATACATTTAAATAGGTACTAATAACAATCCTTAGTGCACATTTAATGGGTCAACATAGATATTTCTGAGGAAACCTTCTATAAACAGCAAGCTATACCATCATGTTTCTAACCACTATCAGAGTCTTAATTCCCTAAGCACCCGGAAGTCACTCTCAAGAAGGGATTATTCCGGTCCCTGACCTACCCTTCCCGACCCCTCCCGAGCCTTACCTACCCTTATACGCTTTCCCGACTTTGCCAACTTGAAACAACCGATTATTTGGATTGGGTGACCTCGAGATTCCGGATCGTCGTACGGAGGACATATGTGTTCAATTTATGATGGATTTAGAGTATGGGAAGCCGTTTCGTCTTCAACGGACGGCTCAATTTGAAAACCCTCAATCCGGGACCCCTTAACCCTATAGTGGAATGGGAACGGGTGACCTCGGGATGCCGGATCTTCAAACGGACGGCGTGTATGTTCAATTTCTGACGGATGGAGAGTATAGTTTGGGATACATTTAAATAGGTACTAATAACAATCCTTAGTGCACATTTAATGGGTCAACATAGATATTTCCGAGGAAACCTTCTATATACAGTTAGCTATACCATCATATTTCTAACCACTATCAGAGGCTTAGTTCCCTAAGCACCTGGAAGTCACTCTCAAAAAGAGATTATTCCGGTCCGTGACCAACCCTTCCCGACCCCTCCCGAGCCTTACCTACCCTAACATACGCTTTCCCGACTATGCCAACCTGAAACAACTGATGATTTGGATCGGGTGACCTCGAGATGCCGGATCGTCGTACGGACGGCATATATGTTCAATTTATGATGGATTTAGAGTATGGGAAGCCGTTTAGTCATCAACGGACGGCTCGATTTGAAAACACTCAATTCCGGGACCCCTTAACCCTAGAGTGGATTGGGAACGTGTGACCTAGGGATGCCGGATCTTCAAACGGATGGCGTGTAAGTTCAATTTATGACGGATGGAGAGTATGGTTTGGTATACATTTAAATAGCACCTAATAACAATCCTTAGTGCACATTTAATGGGTCAACATAAATATTTCCGAGGAAACCTTCTATAAACAGTAAGCAATACCATCATGTTTCAAACCACTATCAGAGTCTTAGTTCCCTAAGCACCCGGAAGTCACTATCAAGAAGGGATTATTCCGGACCCTGACCTACCCTTCCCGAGCCCTAACTACGCCTACATAGGCTTTCCTGACTTTGCCAACCTGAAACAACTGATGATTTGGATCGGGTGACCTCGAGATGCCGGATCGTTGTACGGACGGCATATATGTTCAATTCATGATGGATTCAGAGTATGGGAAGCCGTTTTGTCGTCAACGGACATCTTGATTTGAAAACCCTCAATTCCGGGACCCTTTACCCTAGAATGGATTGGGAACGGGTGACCTCGGGATGCCAGATCCTCAAACGGACGGCGTGTATTTTCAATTTATGACGGATGGAGAGTATGGTTTGGTGTACATTTAAATAGATACTAATAACAATCGTTAGTGCACATTTAATAGGTCAACATAGATATTTCCGAGGAAACCTTCTATAAACAGTAAGCTATACCATCATGTTTCTAACCACTATCAGAGTCTTAGTTCCCTAAGCACCCTGAAGTCACTCTCAAGAATGGAATTATTCTGGACCCTGACCTACCCTTCCCGAGCCCTAACTACCCCTACATACGTTTTCCCGACTTTGCCAACCTGAAACAACCGATGATTTTGATCGGGTGACCTCGAGATGCCGGATTGTCGTACGGACGGCATATATGTTCAGTTTATGATGGATTCAGAGTATGGGAAGCCATTTCGACGTCAACGGGCAGCTCTATTTGAAAACCCTCAATTACGGGACCCCTTAACCCTAGAGTGGATTGGGAACGGGTGACCTCGGGATTCCGGATCTTCAAACGGACGGTGTGTATGTTCAATTTAATGATGGATGGATAGTATGGTTTGGTGTACATTTAAATAGGTACTAATAGCAATCCTTAGTGCACATTTAATGGGTCAACATAGATATTTCCGAGGAAACCTTATATAAACAGTAAGCTATACCATCATGTTTCTAACCACTATCAGAGTCTTAGTTCCCTAAGCACCCAGAAGTCACTCTCAAGAAGGGATAATTCCGGTCCCTGACCTATCCTTCCCGACCCCTCCCGAGCCTTACATACCCTTACATACGCTTTCCCAAATTTTCCAACCTGAAACAACCGATGATTTTGATCGGGTGACCTCGTGATGCAGGATCGTCGTACGGACGGCATATATGTTCAATTTATGATGGATTTAGAGTATGGGAAGCCGTTTCGTCGTCAACGGGCAGCTCTATTTGAAAAGCCTCAATTCCGGGACCCCTTAACCCTCGAGTGGATTGGGAACGGGTGACCTCAGGATTCCGGATCTTTAAACGGATGGCTTGTATGTTCAATTTATAACGGATGGAGAGTATGGTTTGGTATACATTTAAATAGGTACTAAAAATATCCTTAGTGCACATTTAATGGGTCAACATAGATATTTCCGAGGAAACCTTCTATAAACAGTAAGCTATACCATCATGTTTCTAACCACTATCAGACTCTTAGTTCCCTAAGCACCCGGAAGTCACTCTCAAGAAGGGATTATTCCGGTCCTTGACCTACCCTTCCCGACCCCTCCCGAGCTTTACCAAACCTTATACGCTTTCCCGACTTTGCCAACCTGAAACAACCGATGATTTGGATCAGGTGACCTCGAGATGCCGGATCGTCGTATGGACGGCATATATGTTCAATTTATGATGGATTTAGAGTATGGGAAGCAGTTTCGTCATCAACGGACGGCTCAATTTGAAAATCCTCAACTCCGGGACCCCTTAACCCTATAGTGGATTGGGAACGGGTGACCTCGGGATGCCGGATCTTCAAACGGACGGCGTGTATGTTCAATTTATGACGGATGGAATGTATGGTTTGGTATACATTTAAATAGGTACTAATAACAATCCTTAGTGCACATTTAATGGGTCAACTTAGATATTTCCGAGGAAACCTTCTACAAACAGTAAGCTATACCATCATGTTTCTAACCACTATCAGAGTCTTAGTTCCCTAAGTACCCGGAAGTCACTCTCAAGAAGGAATTATTCCAGACCCTGACCTTCCCTTCCCGAGCCCTCCCGAGCCCTAACTACCCCAACATACATTTTCCCGACTTTGCCAACCTGAAACAACTGATGATTAGGATCGGGTGACCTCGAGATGCCAGATCGTCGTACGGACGGCATATATGTTCAATTCATGATGGATTCAGAGTATGGGAAGCCGTTTCGTCGTCAACGGATTGCTCGATTTGAAAACCCTCAATTCCGGGACCCCTTAACCCTAGAGTGGATTAGGAACGGGTGACTTCGGGATGCCGGATCTACAAACGGACGGCGTGTATGTTCAATTTATGACGGATGGAGAGTATGGTTTGGTATACATTTAAATAGGTAGTAATAACAATCCTTAGTCCACATTTAATGGGTCAACATAGATATTTCCGAGGAAACCTTCTAAAAACCGTAAAAGCTATACCATCATGTTTCTAACCACTATCAGAGTCTTAGTTCCCTAAGCACCCGGAAGTCACTCTCATGACTGGAATTATTTCGGATCCTGACCTACCCTTCCC
Organism: Gentiana macrophylla; assembly: GCA_026214975.1. Taxonomy (NCBI): domain Eukaryota; kingdom Viridiplantae; phylum Streptophyta; class Magnoliopsida; order Gentianales; family Gentianaceae; genus Gentiana; species Gentiana macrophylla. The sequence goes on from CM047805.1 coordinate 74,910,979, forward strand.
GAGCCCTCCCGAACCCTAACTACCCCTACATACGCTTTCCCGACTTTGCCAACCTGAAACAATTGATGATTTGGATCGGGTGACCTCGAGATGTTGGATCGTCGTACGGACGGCATATATGTTCAATTCATGATGGATTCAGTTTATAGGAAGCCATTTCGTCGTCAACGGACGGCTCGATTTAAAAACCCTCAATTCCGGGACTCTTTACCCTAGAATGGATTGGGAACGGGTGACCTTAGGATGCTGGATCTTCAAATGGACGGCATGTATGTTCAATTTATGATGGATGGAGAGTGTGGTTCGGTATACATTTAAATAGGTACTAATAACAATCCTTAGTGCATATTTAATGGGTCAATATAGATATTTCCGAGAAAACCTTCTATAAACAGTAAGCTATAGCATCATTTTTCTAACCACTATCAGAGTCTTAGTTCCCTAAGCACCCGGAAGTCACTCTCAAGAAGGGATTATTCCGGACCCAGTCCTACCCTTCCCGACCCGTCCCGAGACTTACCTACCCTTACATACGCTTTCCCCACTTTGCCAACCTGAAACAACCGATGATTTGGATCGGGTGACCTCGAAATGCAAGATCATCGTACGGACGGCATATATGTTCAATTTATGATGGATTTAAAGTAAGGGAAGCCGTTTTGTCGTCAACGGACGGCTCGATTTGAAAACCCTCAATTCCGGGAACCCTTAACCCTAGAGTGGATTGGGAACGGGTGACCTCGGGATGCCGGATCTTCAAACGGACGGCATGTATGTTCAATTTATGACGGATGGAGAGTATGGTTTGGTATACATTTAAATAGGTACTAATAACAATCCTTAGTGCACATTTAATCGGTCAACATAGATATTTCCGAGGAAACCTTATATAAAGCTATACCATCATGTTTCTAACCACTATCAGAGTCTTAGTTCCCTAAGCACCCAGAAGTCACTCTCAAGAAGGAATTATTCCGGACCATAACTACCCCTACAGACGTTTTCCCGACTTTGCCAACCTGAAACAACTGAAGATTAGGATCGGGTGACCTCGAGATGCCAGATCGTCGTACGGACGGCATATATGTTCAATTCATGATGGATTCAGAGTATGGTAAGATGTTTCGTCGTCAACGGACGGCTCGATTTGAAAACCCTCAATTCCGGGACCCCTTAACCCAAGAGTGGATTGGGAACGGGTGACCTCGGGATGCCGAATCTTCAAACGGACGGCGTGTATGTTCAATTTAAGACGGATGGATAGTATGGTTTGGTATACATTTAAATAGGTACTAATAACAATCCTTAGTGCACATTTAATGGGTCAACATAGATATTTCCGAGGAAACCTTCTATAAACAGTAAGCTATACCATCATGTTTTAACCACTATCAGAGTCTTAGTTCCCTAAGCACTCGGAAGTCACTCTCATGAATGTAATTATTCCGGACCCTGACCTACCATTCCCGAGCCCTCCCGAGCCCTAACTACCCCTACATACGCTTTCCCGACTTTACCAACCTGAAACAACCGATGATTTGGATCGGGTGACCTCTAGATACTGGATCGTCATACGGATGGCATATATGTTCAATTTATGATGGATTTAGAGTATGGGAAGCCGTTTCGTCGTCAACGGACGGCTCGATTTGAAAACCCTCAATTCCAGGACCCCTTAACCCTAAAGTGGATTGGGAACGGGTGACCTCGGGATGCCGGATCTTCAAACAGACGGCATGTATGTTCAAATTATGATGGATAGAGAGTATGGTTTGGTATACATTTAAATACGTACTAATAACAATCCTTAGTGCACATTTAATGGGTCAACATAGATATTTTCGAGGAAAACTTCTATAAACAGTAAGCTATACCATTATGTTTCTAACCACTATCAGAGTCTTAGTTCCCTAAGCACCCGGAAGTCACTCTCAAGAAGGGATTATTCCGGACCCTGTCCTACCCTTCCCGACCCCTCCCGAGCCTTACCTACCCTTACATACGCTTTTCCGACTTTGCCAACCAAAAACAACCGATGATTTGGATCGGGTGACCTCGATGCCAAATCGTCTTACGGATGGCATATATGTTCAATTTATGATGGATTTAGAGTATGGGAAGACGTTTTGTCATCAACGGACGGCTCGATTTGAAAACCCTCAATTAGGGACCCTTTAAGCCTAGAGTGGATTGGGAACGGGTGACCTCGGGATGCCGGATCTTCAAACGGACGGCGTGTATGTTCAATTTATGACGGATGGAGAGTATGGTTTGGCATACATTTAAACAGGTACTAATAATAGTGCACATTTAATCGGTCAACATAGATATTTCCGAGGAAACCTTCTATAAACAGTAAGCTATACCATCATGTTTCTAACCACTATCAGAGTCTTAGTTCCCTAAGAACCCGGAAGTCACTTTCAAGAAGGAATTATTCCAGACCCTAACAACCCCTACATACGCTTTCCCGACTTTGCCAACCTGAAACAACTGATGATTTGGATCGGGTGACCTCGAGATGCCGGATCGTCGTACGGACGGCATATATGTTCAATTCATGATGGATTCAAAGTATGGGAAGCTGTTTCGTCGTCAACGGACGGCTCGATTTGAAAACCCTCACTTCTGGGACCCCTTGACACTAGAGTTGATTGGGAACGGGTGACCTCGGGGTGCCGGATCTTCAAACGGATGGCGTGTATGTTCAATTTATGACGGAAGGAGTGTATGGTTTGGTATAAATTTAAATAGGTACTAATAACAATCTTTAGTGCACATTTAATGGGTCAACATAGATATTTCCGAGGAAACCTTCTATAAACAGTAAGCTATACCATCATGTTTCTAACCACTATCAGAGTCTTAGTTCCCAAAGCACCTGGAAGTCACTCTCAAGAATGGAATTATTCCAGACCCTGACCTACCCTTCCCGACCCCTCCCGAGCCCTATCTACCCCTACACATGCTTTCCCGACTTTACCAAACTGAACCAACTCATGATTTGGATCGGGTGACCTCGAGATGCCGGATCGTCGTACAGACGGCATATATGTTCAATTCATGATGGATTCAGAGTATGGGAAGCCGTTTCATCATCAACGGACGGCTCGATTTGAAAACCCTCAATCCGGGACCCCTTAACCCTAGAGTGGATTGGGAACGGGTGACCTCGGGATGCAGGATCTTGAAACGGACGGCGTGTATGTTCAATTTATGATGGATGGAGAGTATGGTTTGGTATACATTTAAATAGGTACTAATAACATTCCTTAGTACAAATTTAATGGGTCAACATAGATATTTTCGAGGAAACCTTCTACAAACGGTAAGCTATACCATCATGTTTCTAACCACTATCAGAGTCTTAGTTCCCTAAGCACCCGGAAGTCACACTCCAGAAGGGATTATTCCGGTCCCTGACCTACCCTTCCCTAAGCACCCGGAAGTCACACTCCAGAAGGGATTATTCCGGTCTTCAAACCATCTATAAACAGTAAGCTATACCATCATGTTTCTAACCACTATTACTGTCTTAGTTCCCTAAGCACCCGGTAGTCACTCTCAATAAGGGATTATTCCGGACCCTGACATACCCTTCCCCAGCCCTCCTGAGCCCTAACTACCCCTACATACGCTTTCCCGACTTTGCCAACCTGAAACAACTGACGATTTGGATCGGGTGACCTCGACATGCCGGATCGTCGTACAGACGGCATATATGTTCAATTCATGATGGATTCAGAGTATGGGAAGCCGTTTCGTCGTCAACGGACGGCTCGATTTGAAAACCCTCAATTCCGGGACCCTTTACCCTAGAGTGGATTGGGAACGGGTGACCTCGGGATGCCGGATCTTCAAGCGGATGGCGTGTATGTTCAATTTATGACGGATGGAGAGTATGGTTTGGTATACATTTAAATAGGTACTAATAACAATCCTTAGTGCACATTTAATGGGACAACATAGATATTTCCGAGGAAACCTTCTTTAAACAGTAAGCCATACCATCATGTTTCTAACCACTATCAGAGTCTTAGTTCCCTAAGCACCCGAAAGTCACTCTCAAGAAGGAATTATTCCGGACCCTGACATACCCTCCCCGAGCCCTAACTACCCCAACATACGCTTTCCCGACTTTGCCAACCTGAAACAACTGATGATTTGGATCGGGTGACCTCGAGATGCCAGATCGTCGTACGGACGGCATATATGTTCAATTCATGATTTAATTCATAGTATGGGAAGCCGTTTCGTCGTCAACGGATGGCTCGATTTGAAAACACTCAATTCCCCCCTTAACCCTATAGTGGATTAGGAACGGGTGACTTCAGGATGCCAGATCTACAAACGGACGGCGTTTATGTTCAATTTATGATGGATGGAGAGTATGGTTTGGTATACATTTAAATAGGTACTAATAACAATCCTTAGTGCACATTTAATGGGTCAACATACATATTTCCGAGGAAACCTTCTACAAACAGTAAAAGCTATACCATCATATTTCTAACCACTATCAGAGTCTTAGTTCCCTAAGCACCCGAAAGTCACTCTCAATAATTGAATTATTCCGGACCCGGACCTTCCCTTCCCGAGCCCTCCCGAGCCTTAACTACCCCTACATACGCTTTCCCGACTTTGCCAACCTGAAACAACTGATGATTTGGATCGGGTGACCTCGAGATGTTGGATCGTCGTACGGACGGCATATATGTTCAATTCATGATGGATTCAGAGTATGGGAAGCCATTTCATCATCAACGGATGGCTCGATTTAAAAACCCTCAATTCCGGGACCCTTTACCCTAGAGTGGATTGGGAACGGGTGACCTCGGGATGCCGTATCTTCAATCGGACGGCGTTTATGTTCAATTAATGACGGATGGAGAGTATGGTTTGGTATACATTTAAATAGGTACTAATAACAATCCTTAGTGCACATTTAATGGGTCAACATAGATATTTCCGAGGAAACCTTCTATAAACAGTAAGCTATACCATCATGTTTCTAACCACTATTAGAGTCTTAGTTCCCTAAGCACCCGGAAGTCACTCTCAAGAAGGGATTATTCCGGACCCTGACATACCCTTCCCGATCCCTCCTGAGCCCTAACTACCCCTACATACGCTTTCCCGACTTTGCCAACCTGAAACAACTGATGATTTGGATCGGGTGACCTCGAGCTGCCGGATCGTCATACGGACGGCATATATGTTCAATTCATGATGGATTCAGAGTATGGGAAGCCGTTTCGTCATCAACGGACAACTCGATTTGAAACCCCTCAATTCCGGGACCCTTTACCCTAGAGTGGATTGGGAACGGTTGACCTCGGGATGCCGGATCTTTAAGAGGATGGCGTGTATGTTCAATTTATGACGGATGGAGAGTATGGCTTGGTATACATTTAAATAGGTACTAATAACAATCCTTAGTGCACATTTAATGGGTCAACATAGATATTTCCGAGGAAACCTTCTTTACACAGTAAGCTATACCATCATGTTTCTAACAACTATCAGAGTCTTAGTTCCCTAAGCACCCGAAAGTCACTCTCAAGAAGGAATTATTCCGGACCCTGACATACCCTCCCCGAGCCCTAACTACCCCAACATACGCTTTCCCGACTTTGCCAACATGAAACAACTAATGATTTGGATCGGGTGACCTCGAGATGCAGATCGTCGTACGGACGGCATATATGTTCAATTCAAGATTTAATTCAGAGTATGGGAGGCCGTTTCGTCGTCAACGGATGGCTCGATTTGAAAACCCTCAATTCCGGGACCCCTTAACCCGATAGTGGATTAGGAATGGGTGACTTCGGGATGCCAGATCTACAAACGGACGGTGTGTATGTTCAATTTATGATGAATGGAGAGTATGGTTTGGTATACATTTAAATAGGTACTAATAAAAATCCTTAGTGCACATTTAATGGGTCAACATACATATTTATGAGGAAACATTCTACAAACAGTAAAAGCTATACCATCATGTTTCTAACCACTATCAGAGTCTTAGTTCCCTAAGCACCCGGAAGTCACTCTCAAGAATGGAATTATTCCGGACCCTGACCTACCCTTCCCGAGCCCTCCCGAGCCTTAACTACCCCTACATACGCTTTCCCGACTTTGACAACCTGAAACAACTGATGATTTGGATCGGGAGACCTCGAGATGTTAGATCGTCGTACGGACGGCATATATTTTCAATTCATGATGGATTCAGAGTATGGGAAGCCATTTCATCGTCAACGGATGGCTCGATTTAAAAACCCTCAATTCCGGGACCCTTTACCCTAGAGTGGATTGGGAACGGGTGACCTCGGGATGCCGTATATTCAAACGGACGGCGTGTATGTTCAATTTATGACGGATGGAGAGTATGGTTTGGTATACATTTAAATAGGTACTAAAAACAATCCTTAGTGCACATTTAATGGGACAACATAGATATTTCCGAGGAAACCTTCTCTAAACAGTAAGCTATACCATCATGTTTCTAACCACTATCAGAGTCTTAGTTCCCTAAGCACCCGGAAGTCACTCTCAAGAAGGGATTATTCCGGACCCTGACCTACCCTTCCCGAGCCCTCCTAAGCCCTAACTACCCCTACATACGCTTTCCCGACTATGCCAATCTGAAACAACTGATGATTTGGATCGGGTGACCTCGAGATGCCGGATCGTCGTACGGACGGCATATATGTTCAATTCATGATGGATTCATAGTATGGGAAGCTGTTTCGTCGTCAACGGACGGCTCGATTTGAAAACCCTCAATTCCGGGACCCCTTAACCCTAAAGTGGATTGGGAACGGGTGACCTCGGGATGCCGGATCTTCAAACGGATGGCGTGTATTTTCAATTTATGAAGGATGGAGAGTATGGTTTGGTATACATTTAAATAGGTACTAATAACAATCCTTAGTGCACATTTAATGGGTCAACATAGATATTTCCGAGGAAACCATCTATAAACAGTAAGCTATACCATCATGTTTCTAACCACTATCAGAGTCATAGTTCCCAAAACACCTGGAAGTCAGTCTCAAGAATGGAATTATTCTGGACCCTGACCTACCCTTCCCGAGCCCTCCCGAGCCCTAACTACCCCTACATACGGTTTACCGACTTTGCCAACCTGAAACAACCGATGATTTGGATCGGGTGACCTCGAGATGCCGGATCGTCGTACGGACAGTATATATGTTCAATTCAAGATGGATTCAGAGTATGGGAATCCGTTTCATCATCAAAGGACGGCTCGACTTGAAAACCCTCAATCCTTAGTGCACATTTAATGGGTCAACATAGATATTTCCGAGGAAACCTTCTATAAACAGTAAGCTATATGATCATGTTTCAAACCACTATTTGATTCCCTAAGCACCCGGAAGTCACTCTCAAGAAGGGATTATTCCGGTCCCTGACCTACCCTTCCCGACCCCTCCCGAGCCTTACCTACCCTTACATACGCTTTCCCGACTTTGCCAACCTGAAACAACTGATGATTTGGATCGGGCGACCTCGAGATGCCGGATCGTCGTACGGACGTCATATATGTTCAATTTATGATGTATTTAGAGTATGGGAAGCCGTTTCGTCGTCAACGGATGGCTCGATTTGAAAACCGTCAATCCGGGACCCCTTAACCTTAGAGTGGATTGGGAATGGGTGACATCGGGATGCCGGATCTTCAAACGGACGGCGTGTATGTTCAATTTATGACAGATGGAGAGTATGGTTTGGTATACATTTAAATAGGTACTAATAACAATCCTTAGTGCACATTTAATGGGTCAACATAGATATTTCCGAGGAAACCTTCTATAAACAGTAAGCTATACCATCATGTTTCTAACCACTATTAGAGTCTTAGTTCCCTAAGCACCCGGAAGTCACTCTCAAGAAGGGATTATTCCGGTCCCTGACCTACCCTTCCCGACCCCTCCCGAGCCTTACCTACCCTTACATACGCTTTCCCGACTATGCCAACCTGAAACAACTGATGTTTTGGATCGGGTGACCTCGAGATGCCGGATGTCGTACGGACGGCATATATGTTCAATTTATGATGTATTTAGAGTACGGGAAGCCGTTTCGTCGTCAACGGATGGCTTGATTTGAAAACCCTCAATCCGGGACCCCTTAACCCTAGAGTGGATTGGGAATGGGTGACCTCGGGATGCCGGATCTTCAAACGGGCGGTGTGTATGTTCAATTTATGACGGATGGAGAGTATGGTTTGGTACACATTTAAATAGGAACTAATAACAATCCTTAGTGCACATTTAATGGGTCAACATAGATATTTCCGGGAAAACCTTCTCTAAACAGTAAGCTATACCATCATGTTTCTAACCACTATCAGAGTCTTAGTTCCTTAAGCACCCGGAAGTCACTCTCAAGAAGGGATTATTCCGGACCCCGACCTACCCTTCCCGAGCCCTCCGAAGCCCTAACTACCCCTACATACGCTTTCCCGACTTTGCCAACCTGAAACAACCGATGATTTGGATCGGGTGAGCTCGAGATGCCGGATCGTCGTACGGACAGCATATATGTTCAATTCATGATGGATTCAGAGTATGGGAAGCCGTTTCATCATCAAAGGATGGCTTGACTTGAAAACCCTCAATGCCGGGACTCTTTACCATATAGTGGATTGGGAACGAGTGACCTCAGGATGCCAGATCGTCAAATGGACGGCGTGTATGTTCAATTTATGACGGATGGAGAGTATGGTTTCGTATACATTTAAATAGGTACTAATAACAATCCTCAGTGCACATTTAATCGGTCAACATAGATATTTCCGAGGAAACCTTCTATAAACAGTAAGCTATACCATCATGTTTCTAACCACTATCAGAGTCTTAGTTCCCTAAGCACCCGGAAGTCACTCTCAAGAAGGAATTATTCCGGACCCTAACTACCCCTACATACGCTTTCCCGACTTTGCCAACCTGAAACAACTGATGATTTGGATCGGGTGACCTCGAGATGCCGGATCGTCGTACGGACGGCATATATGTTCAATTCATGATGGATTCAGGGTATGGGAAGCTGTTTCGTCGTCAACGGACGGCTCGATTTGAAAACCCTCAATTCCGGGACCCCTTAACCCTAGAGTGGATTGGGAACGGGTGACCTCGGGATGCCGGATCTTCAAACGGACGGCGTGTATGTTCAATTTATGACGGATGGAGAGTATGGTTTGGTATACATTTAAATAGGTACTAATAACAATCCTTAGTGCACATTTAATGGGTCAACATAGATATTTCCGAGGAAACCTTCTATAAACAGTAAGCTATACCATCATGTTTCTAACCATTATCAGAGTCTTAGTTCCAAAGCACCCGGAAGTCACTCTCAAGAATGGAATTATTCCGGACCCTGACCTACCCTTCCCGAGCCCTAACTACCCCTACATACGCTTTCCCGACTTTGCCAACCTGAAACAACCGATGATTTGGATCGGGTGACCTCGAGATGCTGGATCATCGTACGGATAGCAAATATGTTCAATTCATGATGGATTCAGAGTATGGGAAGCCGTTTCATCATCAAAGGACGGCTCGAATTGAAAACCCTCAATGTCGGGACTCTTTACCCAAGAGTGGATTGGGAACGAGTGACCTCGGGATGCCGGATCTTCAAATGGACGGCGTGTATGTTCAATTTATGACGGATGGAGAGTATGTTTTGGTATACATTTAAATAGGTACTAATAACAATCCTTAGTGCACATTTAATGGGTCAACATAGATATTTCCGAGGAAACCTTCTATAAACAGTAATCTATACCATCATGTTTCAAACCACTATTAGAGTCTTAGTTCCCTAAGCACCCGGAAGTCACTCTAAAGAAGGGATTATTTCGGTCCCTGACCTACCCTTCCCGACCCCTCCCGAGCCTTACCTACCCTTACATACGTTTTCCCGACTATGCCAACATGAAACAACTGATGATTCGGATCGGGTGACTTCGAGATGCCGGATCGTCGTACGGACGGCATATATGTTCAATGTATGATGTATTTAGAGTATGGGGAGCCGTTTTGTCATCAACGGATGGCTCGATTTGAAAACCCTCAATCCGGGACACCTTAACCCTAGAGTGGATTGGGAATGGGTGACCTCGGGATGCCAGATCTTCAAACGGACGGCGTGTATGTTCAATTTATGAAGCATGGAGAGTATGGTTTGGTATACATTTAAATAGGTACTAATAACAATCCTTAGTGCACATTTAATGGGTCAACGTAGATATTTCAGAGGAAACCTTCTCTAAACAGTAAGCTATACCATCATGTTTCTAACCACTATCAGAGTCTTAGTTCCCTAAGCACCCAGAAGTCACTCTCAAGATGGGATTATTCCGGACCCTGACCTACCCTTCCCGAGCCCTCCTGAGCCCTAACTACCCCTACATACGCTTTCCCGACTTTGCCAACCTGAAACAACTGATGATTTGGATCGGGTGACCTCGAGATGCCGGATCATCGTACGGATGGCATATATGTTCAATTCATGATTGATTCAGAGTATGGTAAGCCGTTTCGTCGTCAACAGACAGCTCGATTTGAAAACCCTTAATTCCGGGACCCTTTACCCTAGAGTGGATTGGGAACGGGTGACCTCGGGATGCCGGATCTTCAAACGGACGGCGTGTATGTTCAATTTATGACGGATGGAGATTATGGTTTGGTATACATTTAAATAGGTACTAATAACAATACTTAGTGCACATTTAATGGGTCAACATGGATATTTCCGAGGAAACCTTCTATAAACAGTAAGCTATACCATCATGTTTCTAACCTCTATCAGAGTCTTAGTTCCTTAAGCACCCGGAAGTCACTCTCAAGAAGGGATTATTCCGGACCCTGACCTACCCTTCCCGAGCCCTCCTGAGCCCTAAATACCCCTACATACGCTTTCCCGACTTTGCCAACCTGAAACAACTGATGATTTGGATCGTGTGACCTCAAGAAGCCGGATCGTCGTACGGACGGCATATATGTTCAATTCATGATGGATTCAGAGCATGGGAAGCCGTTTCGTCGTCAACGGACAGCTCGATATGAAAACCCTCAATTCCGGGACCCTTTACCCTAGAGTGGATTGGGAACGGGTGACCTCGGGATGACAGATCTTCAAACGGACGGCGTGTATGTTCAATTTATGACGGATGGAGAGTACGGTTTGGTATACATTTAAATAGGTACTAATAACAATCCTTAGTGCACATTTAATGGGTCAACATAGATATTTCTGAGGAAACCTTCTATAAACAGTAAGCTATACCATCATGTTTCTAACCACTATCAGAGTCTTAGTTCCCAAAGCACCCAGAAGTCACTCTCAAGAAGAAATTATTCCGGACCCTGACCTACCCTTCCCGAGCCCTCCGGAGCCCTAACTACCCCAACATACGCTTTCCCGACTTTGCCAACCTGAAACAACTGATGATTTGGATCGGATGACCTCGAGATGCCAGATCGTCGTACGGACGGCATATATGTTCAATTCATGATGGATTCAGAGTATGGGAAGCCGTTTCGTCGTCAACGGACGGCTCGATTTGAAAACCCTCAATTCCGGGACCCCTTAACCCTAGAGTGGATTGGGAACGGGTGACCTCGGGATGCCGGATCTTCAAACGGACGGCGTGTATGTTCAATTTATGACGGATGGAGAGTATGGTTTGGTATACATTTAAATAGGTACTAATAACAATACTTAGTGCACATTTAATGGGTCAACATACATATTTCCGAGGAAACCTTCTATAAACAGTAAAAGCTATACCATCATGTTTCTAACCACTATCAGAGTCTTAGTTCCCTAAGCACCCGGAAGTCACTCTCAAGAATTGAATTATTCCGGACCCTGACCTACCCTTCCCGAGCCCTAACTACCCCTACATACGCTTTCCCGACTTTGCCAACCTGAAACAACTGATGATTTGGATCGAGTGACCTCGAGATGTTGGATCATCGTACGGACGGCATATATGCTCAATTCATGATGGATTCAGAGTATGGGAAGCCGTTTTGTCGTCAACGGATGGCTCGATTTAAAAACCCTCAATTCCGGGACCCTTTACCCTAGAGTGGATTGGGAACGGGTGACCTTGGGATGCCGGATCTTCAAACGGAAGGCGTGTATGTTCAATTTATGACAGATGGAGAGTATGGTTTGGTATACATTTAAATAGGTACTAATAACAATCCTTAGTGCACATTTAATGGGTCAATATATATATTTCGAGAAACCTTCTATAAACAATGTAAGCTATACCATCATGTTTCTAACCACTATCTGAGTCTTAGTTCCCTAAGCACCCGGAAGTCACTCTCAAGAAGGAATTATTCCGGACCCTAACTACCCCTACATACGCTTTGGCAACAGAAGGATCTGCCAATGGGGAACCAGGTAAACCCCCTCGAGTACTGCCCAAGGCTCCCGACTTTGCCAACCTGAAACAACTGATGATTTGGATCGGGTGACTTCGAGATGTTGGATCGTCGTACGGACGGCATATATGTTCAATTCATGATGGATTCAGAGTATGGGAAGCCGTTTCGTCGTCAACGGATGGCTCGATTTAAAAACCCTCAATTCCGGGACCCCTTAACCCTAGAGTGGATTGGGAATTAGTGACCTCGGGATGGCGGATTTTCAAACGGACGGCGTGTATGTTCAATTTATGACGGATGGAGAGTATGGTTTGGTATACATTTAAATAGGTACTAATAACAATCCTTAGTGCACATTTAATGGGTCAACATAGATATTTCTGAGGAAACCTTCTATAAACAGTAAGCTATACCATCATGTTTCTAACCACTATCAGAGTCTTAGTTCCCAAAGCACCCAGAAGTCACTCTCAAGAAGAAATTATTCCGGACCCAGACCTACCCTTCCCGAGCCCTCCGGAGCCCTAACTACCCCAACATACGCTTTCCCGACTTTGCCAACCTGAAACAACTGATGATTTGGATCGGATGACCTCGAGATGCCAGATCGTCGTACGGACGGCATATATGTTCAATTCATGATGGATTCAGAGTATGGGAAGCCGTTTCGTCGTCAACGGACGGCTCGATTTGAAAACCCTCAATTCCGGGACCCCTTAACCCTAGAGTGGATTGGGAACGGGTGACCTCGGGATGCCGGATCTTCAAACGGACGGCGTGTATGTTCAATTTATGACGGATGGAGAGTATGGTTTGGTATACATTTAAATAGGTACTAATAACAATCCTTAGTGCACATTTAATGGGTCAACATACATATTTCCGAGGAAACCTTCTATAAACAGTAAAAGCTATACCATCATGTTTCTAACCACTATCAGAGTCTTAGTTCCCTAAGCACCCGGAAGTCACTCTCAAGAATTGAATTATTCCGGACCCTGACCTACCCTTCCCGAGCCCTAACTACCCCTACATACGCTTTCCCGACTTTGCCAACCTGAAACAACTGATGATTTGGATCGAGTGACCTCGAGATGTTGGATCATCGTACGGACGGCATATATGCTCAATTCATGATGGATTCAGAGTATGGGAAGCCGTTTTGTCGTCAACGGATGGCTCGATTTAAAAACCCTCAATTCCGGGACCCTTTACCCTAGAGTGGATTGGGAACGGGTGACCTTGGGATGCCGGATATTCAAACGGAAGGCGTGTATGTTCAATTTATGACAGATGGAGAGTATGGTTTGGTATACATTTAAATAGGTACTAATAACAATCCTTAGTGCACATTTAATGGGTCAATATATATATTTCCGAGGAAACCTTCTATAAACAGTAAGCTATACCATCATGTTTCTAACCACTATCTGAGTCTTAGTTCCCTAAGCACCCGGAAGTCACTCTCAAGAAGGAATTATTCCGGACCCTAACTACCCCTACATACGCTTTGGCAACAGAAGGATCTGCCATTGGGGAACCAGGTAAACCCCCTCGAGTACTGCCCAAGGCTCCCGACTTTGCCAACCTGAAACAACTGATGATTTGGATCGGGTGACTTCGAGATGTTGGATCGTCGTACGGACGGCATATATGTTCAATTCATGATGGATTCAGAGTATGGGAAGCCGTTTCGTCGTCAACGGATGGCTCGATTTAAAAACCCTCAATTCCGGGACCCCTTAACCCTAGAGTGGATTGGGAATTAGTGACCTCGGGATGCCGGATTTTCAAACGGACGGCGTGTATGTTCAATTTATGACGGATGGAGAGTATGGTTTGGTATACATTTAAATAGGTACTAATAACAATCCTTAGTGCACATTTAATAGGTCAACATAGATATTTCCGAGGAAACCTTCTATAAACAGTGAGCTATACCATCATGTTTTTAACCACTATCAGAGTCTTAGTTCCCTAAGAACCCGGAAGTCACTCTCAAGAAGGGATTATTCCGGACCCTTACCTACCCTTCCCGAGCCCTCCTGAGCCCTAACTACCCCTACATACGCTTTCCGACTTTGCCAACTCTGAAACAACTGATGATTTGGATCGTGTGACCTCGAGATGCCGGATCGTCCGAATGCGGACGGCATATATGTTCAATTCATGATGGATTCAGAGTATGGGAAGCCTTTTCGTCGTCATCGGACAGCTCGATTTGAAAACCCTCAATTCCGGGACCCTTTACCCAAGAGTGGATTGGGAACGGGTGACCTCGGGATGCCGGATCTTCAAACGGATGGCGTGTTTGTTCAATTTATGACGGATGGAGAGTATGGTTTGGTATACATTTAAATAGGTACTAATAACAATCTTTAGTGCACATTTAATGGGTCAACATAGATATTTCCGAGGAAACCTTCTATAAACAGTAATCTATACCATCATGTTTCAAACCACTATTAGAGTCTTAGTTCCCTAAGCACCCGGAAGTCACTCTCAAGAAGGGATTATTCCGGTCCCTGACCTACCCTTCCCGACCCCTCCCGAGCCTTACCTACCCTTACATACGCTTTCCCGACTATGCCAACATGAAACAACTGATGATTCGGATCGGGTGACTTCGAGATGCCGGATCGTCGTACGGACGGCATATATGTTCAATTTATGATGTATTTAGAGTATGGGGAGCCGTTTTGTCGTCAGCGGATGGCTCAATTTGAAAACCCTCAATCCGGGACACCTTAACCCTAGAGTGGATTGGGAATGGGTGACCTCGGAATGCCAGATCTTCAAACGGACGGCGTGTATGTTCAATTTATGAAGGATGGAGAGTATGGTTTGGTATACATTTAAATAGGTACTAATAACAATCCTTAGTGCACATTTAATAGGTCAACGTAGATATTTTTGAGGAAACCTTCTCTAAACAGTAAGCTATACCATCATGTTTCTAACAACTATCAGAGTCTTAGTTCCCTAAGCACCCGGAAGTCACTCTCAAGAAAGGATTATTCCGGACCCTGACCTACCCTTCCCGAGCCCTCCTGAGCCCTAACTACCCCTACAAACGCTTTCCCGACTTTGCCAACCTGAAACAACTGATGATTTGGATCGGGTGACCTCGAGATGCCGGATCATCGTACGGACGGCATATATGTTCAATTCATGATGGATTCAGAGTATGGGAAGCCGTTTCATCGTCAACGGACGGCTCGATTTGAAAACCCTCAATTCCGGGACCCCTTAACCCTAGAGTGGATTGGGAACGGGTGACCTCGGGATGCCGGATCTTCAAACGGACGGCGTGTATGTTCAATTTATGACGGATGGAGAGTATGGTTTGGTATACATTTAAATAGGTACTAATAACAATCCTTAGTGCACATTTAATGGGTCAACATACATATTTCCGTGGAAACCTTCTATAAACAGTAAAAGCTATACCATCATGTTTCTAACCACTATCAGAGTCTTAGTTCCCTAAGCACCCGGAAGTCACTCTCAAGAATGGAATTATTCCGGACCCTGACCTACCCTTCCTGAGCCCTAACTACCCCCACATACGCTTTCCCGACTTTGCCAACCTGAAACAACTGATGATTTGGATCGAGTGACCTCGAGATGTTGGATCGTCGTACGGACGGCATATATGCTCAATTCATGATGGATTCAGAGTATGGGAAGCCGTTTTGTCGTCAACGGATGGCTCGATTTAAAAACCCTCAATTCCGGGACCCTTTACCCCAGAGTGGATTGGGAACGGGTGACCTTGGGATGCCGGATCTTCAAACGGAAGGCGTGTATGTTCAATTTATGACAGATGGAGAGTATGGTTTGGTATACATTTAAATAGGTACTAATAACAATCCTTAGTGCACATTTAATGGGTCAATATATATATTTCCGAGGAAACCTTCTATAAACAGTAAGCTATACCATCATGTTTCTAAGTCACTCTCAAGAAGGAATTATTCCGGACCCTAACTACCCCTACATACGCTTTGGCAACAGAAGGATCTGCCATTGGGGAACCAGGTAAACCCTCTCGAGTACTGCCCAAGGTTCCCGACTTTGCCAACCTGAAACAACTGATGATTTGGATCGGGTGACTTCGAGATGTTGGATCGTCATACGGACGGCATATATGTTCAATTCATGATGGATTCAGAGTATGGGAAGCCGTTTCGTCGTCAACGGATGGCTCGATTTAAAAACCCTCAATTTCGGGACCCCTTAACCCTAGAGTGGATTGGGAATTAGTGACCTCGGGATGCCGGATTTTCAAACGGACGGCGTGTATGTTCAATTTATGACGGATGGAGAGTATGGTTTGGTATACATTTAAATAGGTACTAATAACAATCCTTAGTGCACATTTAATAGGTCAACATAGATATTTCCAAGGAAACCTTCTATAAACAGTGAGCTATACCATCATGTTTCTAACCACTATCAGAGTCTTAGTTCCCTAAGAACCCGGAAGTCACTCTCAAGAAGGGATTATTCCGGACCCTTACCTACCCTTCCCGAGCCCTCCTGAGCCCTAACTACCCCTACATACGCTTTCCCGACTTTGCCAACCTGAAACAACTGATGATTTGGATCGTGTGACCTCGAGATGCCGGATCGTCGTACGGACGGCATATATGTTCAATTCATGATGGATTCAGAGTATGGGAAGCCTTTTCGTCGTCATCGGACAGCTCGATTTGAAAACCCTCAATTCCGGGACCCTTTACCCTAGAGTGGATTGGGAACGGGTGACCTCGGGATGCTGGATCTTCAAACGGATGGCGTGTTTGTTCAATTTATGACGGATGGAGAGTATGGTTTGGTATACATTTAAATAGGTACTAATAACAATCTTTAGTGCACGTTTAATGGGTCAACATAGATATTTCCGAGGAAACCTTCTATAAACAGTAATCTATACCATCATGTTTCAAACCACTATTAGAGTCTTAGTTCCCTAAGCACCCGGAAGTCACTCTCAAGAAGGGATTATTCCGGTCCCTGACCTACCCTTCCCGACCCCTCCCGAGCCTTACCTACCCTTACATACGCTTTCCCGACTATACCAACATGAAACAACTGATGATTCGGATCGGGTGACTTCGAGATGCCGGATCGTCGTATGGACGGCATATATGTTCAATTTATGATGTATTTAGAGTATGGGGAGCCGTTTTGTCGTCAACGGATGGCTCGATTTGAAAACCCTCAATCCGGGACACCTTAACCCTAGAGTGGATTGGGAATGGGTGACCTCGGGATGCCAGATCTTCAAACGGACGGCGTGTATGTTCAATTTATGAAGGATGGAGAGTATGGTTTGGTATACATTTAAATAGGTACTAATAACAATCCTTAGTGCACATTTAATAGGTCAACGTAGATATTTTTGAGGAAACCTTCTCTAAACAGTAAGCTATACCATCATGTTTCTAACCACTATCAGAGTCTTAGTTCCCTAAGCACCTGGAAGTCACTCTCAAGAAAGGATTATTCCGGACCCTGACCTACCCTTCCCGAGCCCTCCTGAGCCCTAACTACCCCTACATACGCTTTCCCGACTTTGCCAACCTGAAACAACTGATGATTTGGATCGGGTGACCTCGAGATGCCGGATCATCGTACGGACGGCATATATGTTCAATTCATGATGGATTCAGAGTATGGGAAGCCGTTTCGTCGTCAACAGATAGCTCGATTTGAAAACCCTCAATTCCGGGACCCTTTACCCTAGAGTGGATTGGGAACGGGTGACCTCGGGATGCCGGATCTTCAAACGGACGGCGTGTATGTTCAATTTATGACGGATGGAGAGTATGGTTTGGTATACATTTAAATAGGTACTAATAACAATCCTTAGTGCACATTTAATGGGTCAACATAGATATTTCTGAGGAAACCTTCTTTATACAGTAAGCTATACCATCATGTTTCTAACCACTATCAGAGTCTTAGTTCCCTAAGCACCCGGATGTCACTCTCAAGAAGGAATTATTCCGGACCCTGACCTACCCTCCCCGAGCCCTCCGGAGCCCTAACTACCCCAACATACGCTTTCCCAACTTTGCCAACCAGAAACAACTGATGATTTGGATCGGGTGACCTCAAGATGCCAGATCGTCGTACGGACGGCATATATGTTCAATTCATGATGGATTCAGAGTATGGGACGTCTTTTCGTCGTCAACGGACGGCTGGATTTGAAAACCCTCAATTCCGGGACCCCTTAACCCTAGAGTGGATTTGGAACGGGTGACTTCGGGATGCCGGATCAACAAACGGACGGTGTGTATGTTCAATTTGTGACGGATGGAGAGTATGGTTTGGTATACATTTAAATAGGTACTAATTCCTTAGTGCACATTTAATGGGTCAACATACATATTTCCGAGGAAACCTTCTATAAACAATAAAAGCTATACCATCATGTTTCTAACCACTATCAGAGTCTTAGTTCCCTAAGCACCCGGAAGTCACTCTCAAGAATGGAATTATTCTGGACCCTAACCTACCCTTCCCGTGCCCTCCCGAGCCCTAACTACCCCTACATACGCTTTCCCGACTTTGCCAACCTGAAACAACTGATGATTTGTATCGGGTGACCTCGAGATGTTGGATCGTCGTACGGACGGATATATGTTCAATTCATGATGGATTCAGAGTATATGAAGCCGTTTCGTCGTCAACGGATGGCTCGATTTAAAAACCCTCAATTCCGGGACCCTTTACCCTAGAGTGGATTGGGAACGGGTGACCTCGGGATGTCGGATCTTCAAACGGACGGCGTGTATGTTCAATTTATGACGGATGGAGAGTATGGTTTGGTATACATTTAAATAGGTATTAATAACAATCCTTAGTGTACATTTAATGGGTCAACATAGATATTTCCGAGGAAACCTTCTTTATACAATAAGCTATACCATCATGTTTCTAACCACTATCAGAGTCTTAGTTCCCTAAGAACCCGGATGTCACTCTCAAGAAGGAATTATTCCGGAATCTGACCTACCCTCCCCGAGCCCTCCGGAGCCCTAACTACCCCAACATATGCTTTCCCAACTTTGCCAACCAGAAACAACTGATGATTTGGATCGGGTGACCTCAAGATGCCAGATCGTCGTACGGACGGCATATATGTTCAATTCATGATGGATTCGGAGTATGGGAAGCCTTTTCGTCGTCAACGGACGGCTCGATTTGAAAACCCTCAATTCCGGGACCCCTTAACCCTAGAGTGGATTAGGAACGGGTGACTTCGGGATGCCGGATCTACAGACGGACGGCGTGTATGTTCAATTTATGACGGATGGAGAGTATGGTTTGGTATACATTTGAATAGGTACTAATAATAATCCTCAGTGCACATTTAATCGGTCAACATAGATATTTCCGAGGAAACCTTCTATAAACAGTAAGCTATACCATCATGTTTCTTACCACTATCAGAGTCTTAGTTCCCTAAGCACCCGGAAGTCACTCTCAATAAGGAATTATTCCGGACCCTAACTACCCCTACATACACTTTCCCGACTTTGCCAAACTGAAACAACTGATGATTTGGATCGGGTGACCTCGAGATGCCGGATCGTCGTACGGACGGCATATATGTTCAATTTATGATGGATTTAGAGTATGGGAAGCCATTTCGTCGTCAACGGATGGCTCGATTTGTAAACCCTCAATCCGGGACCCCTTAACCCTAGAGTGGATTGGGAATGGGTTACCTCGGGAAGCCGGATCTTCAAACGGATGGCGTATATGATCAATTTATGACGGATGGAGAGTATGGTTTGGTATACATTTAAATAGGTACTAATTACAATCCTTAGTGCACATTTAATGGGTCAACATGGATATTTCCGAGGAAACCTTCTATAAACAGTAAGCTATACCATCATGTTTCTAACCACTATCAGAGTCTTAGTTCCCTAAGCACCCGGAAGTCACTCTCAAGAAGGGATTATTCCGGACCCTGACCTACCCTTCCCGAGCCCTCCTGAGCCCTAAATACCCCTACATACGCTTTCCCGACTTTGCCAACCTGAAACAACGGATGATTTGGATCGTGTGACCTCGAGATGCCGGATCGTCGTACGGACGGCATATATGTTCAATTCATGATGGATTCAGAGTGTGGGAAGCCGTTTCGTCGTCAACGGATAGCTCGATATGAAAACTGTTAGGAACATTTTATTATGTTTTGATGATGGCCATACTAGCTGTTATAGCAAGCCTGAAATAAGCTAGAATTCTCTGTATAAGTCTTTACTTAGAGTCTGACATGTTGTATAAGTTGAGTCAGACAAGTATTGTACTAGTTGGTAGGACGGCAAAGTGAAAATGTACATTCGGCAGAGTGAAGCCACCAAGCACCAGCAGAGATACAGAGAGAAGATTATGATCGACTTATAACCAAGGAAGTGCAGTGATGACCTTGGATAAGTCTAAGTTATGTTTCAAGTGATGAAACTCAATATTCCAATATGGTGTACACCGATCTCACCCAAATCAAGGATCGAGTGAAGTATAAAGATTCTCCTGAAACTAAAGCAAAGAAGAAAAAACAAAGTGAATCGGTGAGTACAATCGACAATCGGCAAAGAGAAAACAAAACGGCGAAGAAAGAACTAACGGCTAAGTCAGAAGGCTCACTCCACCGTTCTACAGACGGTGAAGAGACACTTACAAGATCAGATTTAATATACATTGAAGATTCAGCAGATCATGCATTAAATGCACAATCATTAAAGGATGAATCAAGGATGGATTTTCTGCTATACATTTGAAAGAAGAATCCGATCACTGAAATCAAGGAGAATACAATTAAGGGGGAATCAAGAATAAAATCAAGGATTATTCCCTCATTAATATAGCCAACGGACGGAATTTCAAAATCAAGGCTATTCAAGGCTATAAATAGAAGGCATTGACAGAAAAAGAGGGGACGATTAAAAAAAGAAAGAAAAGTAGAAACTCTGTCAATTAGAAAAGCCTTCTCTCTGAACTTACAAGGATACATCTAGTGATCAACTCAAACATCAGAACTACAAAGTCATATTCAGAATTTAGATTGATCAAGCAAGTGCGTGAATCACATTCACATCAAATCAAGCAAATCGAATCGAGGCAATCTGAGAAGGAGTTGAAATCTGTGATAGCCATTGAAGGATTTTGATCTCATGGAGCAAAGAAAAGGAAGATCAATCATCAAGCCGCTGCGATCAGGAGTGATAGTCTTGTAGATTGTGAAGCTTGGGTAGCCAAGGACAATCATACTGTTGTATCTGTGAAAACAATAGTGAATTCCGCCGATCATCACAGGAGAAGAGTGGATTAAGGGATTACACCACCCTGAACCACTATAAGCCTTGTGTCAATTTAATTTCTGCAATTTACTTTACAGCACTTATTTAATTTGTCTACATCATAACACATATCTGTGATTGTCTAAACTGATTTGAAAACAACATAGTAAGAAGGGACTTATCCGTGCCCAAAAGCTTTTAAAACACAAGAAAAGTTTTTGAAGCTCCACTATAGTCATTCACCCCCCCCCCCCTCTGACTATAGTTTCACCCTTCTCTGGGACCAACAATTGGTATCGGAGCCAGGTTCCTAGTATCGTAACTCGCTCGAGATCTAATTTACGTAACAAGGAGATCACATATTTTCAAAGTAGTTTTCAAATCAAGTTTTTCATTCACTTTGTCATTTTTATCTTCAATTGCACTGATGTATTCCTCAAACTTCTTGTCAAAAGTACTTGCTTTCAATGTTAATAATTTTGATGAATATAAAATAAGAATGTTATCTCATCTTGCAGCAACTCATGAGGAGATGCTTTGATGTAATTAATGACGGCCCAATCATGATCACTCTTGTGGTAGGCACAGGAGCAGATCAAGGAAAGGAGATAGACAAACCCAAGAAAGATTGGACCAAAGATGACAGGAGAAGAGAAAACCTAGACTTTGTAGCAAAAGATATGATCTTAAAGACTCTAGACAGCACCATGTTCATGAGAATCAAAGAGCGCAAAAAGCGAGAAAGGAGATGTGGGACAAACTATCACCGATAAATGAAGGATCTGAAGCAGTCAAAGAAAACAAATTATCTGTTGCAAAACAGAAATTTGAGAACTTTAAAATGAAGACTGGTGAATCCATTGATCAAATGGACAACAGATTCTCAAGCATCATCAGTGAACTGCAACAGCTTGGACACACATATCCACAAAAAGAAGTATGCTTGAAGATCTTGAGAGGACTACCTGAAAGATGGAAGATCATAACATCAGTAATCAGAGGAACAACAAATCTTGCAAGCACTGACACTCTGACACTGATGTCCCAATTGAAAGCTCATGAATTCGAATTGAACGGTGAAGATGGTGGTCCGGCAGAGACACACAAAATTACTGCATTAGCTGCACCCCAGCAAAGTAACTTTGCCGAATGCATCAGCAAAGAGACACAAGAACGAAAGAAACAGTAGCTTTATTAGTTAAACGTTTTGACATGTTTAAAAAGAAGCCATTCAAGGGAAATTCAACATCAAACAAAAAGTCAAGCTCAAACAGAGACATGAAGAAGAAAGATGATGAATACAGATGCTTCAACTGCAATAAGAGATGTCACTTCAAGGCTGATTGTCCCAAGAAAATGACAAAGATGATGAAAAGAAGAAATACAAAGCATCTGAAAAGAGAAAGGGCAAGAAGGCACTTAAGGCAGAATCCAGTAGTGAAAAGCATGAAGAATCATCTGACAATGACTCAGATGATAGTGATGAAGAAGACAGCTCAGAAAATGAAAAGGCATGCCTATGCCTCATGACCAAAGAATTGGATGAAGACAAAAGTGATAGTTCGATACATCGAGGAAACAAGCCTATGTTTAATGGCTAAAGAATCGATGAAATCGAGGTAACATCTAGTTCCTGTTTCTTCATCTAATGCATTCACATCTAACACTGCACAATCCTCTAGTCATCCATTAGATACAGCAGACCTAGTCCAAAATCTCATGACTAAATTTGATGAAATAGAAAAGAATCATGAAATTCTGGAAAAGGAATGCAAGGATCTAAGAAAAGAGAATAAGAGGTTAAAGAAAGAACTAGATAAAACAAGAGCTGAATTAACTAGTAAGGAGACCTACTTAAATGATCAACAAAAGCGATGACCATACATCCATACTAAATGAATCGCTTAAGAAGAACTCCTCACCAGTAAAGGTAATCACTGCACCACTAAAAGCACCAGCTTACAAACCCTCAAAAAGGTTTGGATCCAGATCTGGTCTTGGCTATAACAGTCAGGATGAACGTAGGGATAATAGTCAACACAATTCTAAATTGAGGACCACTAATGGACCAAAATTTAGAAAGGGACAGACCATGTCTCCAACAGATCATCCTGTTCCAGTGAAGTCAAAACCCACTGTAGTGAAACAGCAGACTAAATCCTCATTCCAATCATACAAAAACAACAGCCATCTGAAAGGTAAAGGCAGACTTTTTCCCTCAGAGGATGATTGGAATATCACACCTCCAAAATACAAGAGGAAACCATTCCACAAAATGCATCATGTGATTAAGAAAAATCAATCTAGCTATGTTCCTAGACACATGAAGCAAGAAAGGTTTCCTATTGCATATTGGAAAGTGAAGAAGGATATAAATGCACCAAAAGGTGGAAAAAGTATCAGAATACCTTCTCTAAAAATATTAGAAGCTATTCTTCCATGCCTTATACATATGAAGTTGATGACTTCAATTATCCAAAGAGAAGACCTTTTGGATACATACTTGGTATGGGAGGCATGATCAAGTATGAGATATGGACCCAAACAGTGTTGGGTACCCAAAATTAATTAATCTGCTTTTGTAGGATGTCCGGTACATAGACAAAGGATGTTCCGAGACACATGACAGAAACAAGAAATGGATCACCGATTTTAAAGCTTTTGATGGACCCAAAGTCACATTTGGAGAAAAAGAAAACCTGGCAAGATTAAGGGGAAGGCACAATACTCGAAACAATCTAAAGATTCAAAATGTGGCATATGTCAAGGGACTTAACTTCAATCTGATGAGCATCACCAATTCAGACAAAGGCTACAATGTGCACTTCAACAAAGAAGGATGCAAAGTGATTCACAATCAAACAAACACGGTGGTTCTTGCAGGTAGAAGACAAGACAACATGTATGTGGTGGATGAGAAACGACCAAAGGCGAAACATGCCTACTTGTCAAGAATAAACAATCAACAAGCCGGATTTGGCACGAAGATTAAATCACACGAATTTCAAGACCATCAACAAACTATCAAGGAGCAAGTTAGTTGAAGGCCCGCCAGAGATCACATTCAAGAAAGAGAGTCTATGTGATGCTTGTCGAAAGGAAAACAAATAAAAGCTCATTCAAATCAAAGCCTCATCAATCTACAACAAGAGTTCTACATCTACCGCACATGGACTGTTTGGACCATCCACTCCAGTAAGTGTGTGAGTGGTAAGAAATATACTCTTGTAGTGGTGGATGACTTCTCAAAATACACTGGACCATCTTCATGAACAAGAAGAAAGAAACACTCAAGAAGCTACCAGACTTGCCGAGAAGACTCTGAATGAAAAAGAGCTAAAAATTATCAAAATCGATCGATAGAGGCACCGAATTTCTAAATGAAATTATCGTAACCTATTGTGAAGAAAATGGAGTACTACATCAACTATCTGCAGCAGAACTCCACAACAAAATGGTGTAGCGAAAGAAGAAACAGAACTCTCAATGAAGCGATCGAGAACAATGATTGTTTGAAGCATGCTTGCCAAAGAGATTTTGGTGAAAGCAAGAAAACACAAACATGCCATACACGAGCAGATCAATTATCAACAAACATCATGGAAAAACTCCATATGAATTAGGGAATGGTAGAAAACCCAATATCTCATATTTTCATATGTTTGGATCAAAATGTTTTGTCTTGAACAGAATCATCTGCATACCTTTGATGAGAAGAAGGTGATGAAGCAATCTTCATGGGATACTCAGACACCAGCAAAGCATTCAGAGTACTAAATAAAAGAACATTGGTGATTGAAGAATCAATACATGTGGTTTTTGATGAACCATATACAAATGGTGAAGATCTTCAAGACCAAGAAGAGAAAGCTGCACAGAGGCAAATCTATACAAATGCAACCATGCCAGCTACTATCCTGAATCATCTTTTTGAAAATCAAGAGGAGCCACATATCAATACAACAGGAGAAGCACCTGAAATTGAAGATCATGCTCAGCATGAAGGTATGGAAGCACCAAGTGAAGATCAACTTCAACCAGACCTAAATTGGCTTAGAGACCATCCTGAAGAACAAGTCATTGGAGATATTCACACCGGAGTCAGAACAAGAAGACAACCTGGAGCACATGCTAACTTGCTTTCTATCACAAGTGGAACCCAAGACCATAGATGATGCAATCCAAGATGCAGATTGGATCACAGCCATGCAAGAAGAACTAAATGAGTTTGAAAGAAATGAAGTCTGGGAACTTGTGGACAGACCTGAAATGGCCAACATCATTGGTGCAAAATGGGTATTCAGAACAAGATGGATGAGCAAGGAACTGTTGTCGAAAACAAAGCAAGGCTAGTTGCAAAAGGATATTCCCAAGTCAAGGAATAGATTATGATGAAACCTTTGCTCCAAAGAGCAAGATTGGAAGCAATAAGACTTTTCTAGCATTTGTTTGCACACAAAGACTTCAAAGTCTATCAAATGGATGTCAAAAGTGCATTCCTAAACGGACTTTTGGAAGAAGAAGTTTATGTAGAACAACCTCCTGGATTTCAAATCAAAGGGAAAGAAGACAAAGTATACAAACTCAAGAAGGCACTCTATGGCCTCAAACAGGCACCTAGAGCCTGGTATGAAACACTGTCACAATTTCTGGTCAAGAATGGATTCAACAAAGGAACTATAGACAAAACTCTATTTAAACTAGAGGAAGGGGCAAGCACATTGCTAGTGCAAATCTATGTTGATGACATAATCTTTGGATCGAAAGATGAAAAGTTGTGTGAGAAATTTGCAAACCTAATGAAGAGCAAATTTGGATGAGCATGATGGGAGAATTAAACTACTTCCTTGGCCTTCAAGTAAAGCAAATGAAGGATGGCATCTTCATTAGTCAAGCAAAATATACAAGAGATTTGATACACAAGTATGGGATGGACACAAGTGGCACAAAGCAGACACACCAATGTGTGCCAAATATACTTGGAAAAGATGAAGGAGGAAAAGATGTTGATCGAAAAATGTATAGAGGAATTATTGGATCATATTATACTTAATCGCAAGCGGACCCGATATTGCATTTGCGGTAGGAGTGTGTGCTAGATTTCAAGCTCAACCAAAAGAATCACATCTTCTAGCGCCTAAAAGGATAATCAAATACTTGAAACACACCATCAATGTTGGCATTTGGTACCCAAAAGATGGAGGATTTTCACCGATATCATATTCGGACTCGACTATCTTTGGATGCAAAATAGATAGAAAAAGCACCTCTGGAACATGCCAAATGCTAGGAACCGCACTAGTCTCATGGTTCAAAGAAAAAGCAAAACTCTATATCTACATCAACAATTTGAAGCGAGAATATATAGCGGCGGTAGTTGTTGTGCACAAGTCTTGTGGATAAGACAACGACTAAGGGACTATGGAGTTGAAGAGAAAACAATCCCAATCATGTGTGACAACACAAGTGCAATATCTATTACGAAAATCCATGATTGCATTCAAGAACAAAGCACATTGATGTGAGACATCATTTTATCGAGAGACCATGTTGAAAAGGAGATGTCATCCTAAAATACATATCCACCAAGACCAACTGGTGACATCTTCACTAAACCACTCAGCTTATGAAAGATTTAGTATGTTGAGAATCGAGTTAGGGATGATTGAAATTGACTAAGTATCAACGAGCGGCTAACTGAGTAATCGGCTAAGTGACTTCATCAACTGGTACAACCTTTGCCGTTCATGATAGATGTAGCGGTAAGGCAATCGGTATCCAGCAGAGGTAACTTAACGATTGTTAGGAACAGTTCAATGAAGCGGCTTTCGATGAAGAACTCATTGGACCGGTTAAGTGACCAGCGAAGGCACTTCACCGAGATAAAGACTTGGACAAATTCAAAGTGTGAACAAAATCAATTCTAAATACACGTGGAGAATAAGGAAATTATGGAGGATTATTCAGTACACACGTGGCGATCACGGAGGTAATTATATTATTTTTTTAATTATAAACTCCTCGATTCCCGGGCTCTATCATTACTTGCCTCAAACCACTCCCCCTCTACGCTCGAATATCGCGTTTTTCATACACAAAATCACGCCATTATGTCACTAAATCCTTCCATATTCAAACCACGTTCACACTACCCAAATCACACTATATAAACAATACTTAGAGATGTTCAGAAATCTTTACATACTTCTGCAAATTACAAACCCTAATTTTTCTCAAAATATACTCTTAATAATCCTCCTCTACCTATCGATGGCTTCATCCTCCCAAATCAACACACTCTTTGAAAAATACTACGAAAAATCAATCATAACCGGCTCGTTTTCAAGCCTGAGTACTATCTCTTATTGTGACAACGATGCACAAGCACGACGCCTTTGTCGATTCTTTGTACAAATTTGGGGCTGATGACCTTTCTAAACCCCCCAATAACTGGTATCTGCTATGAGAATCTGATAGCATTTTGGAAAAACGCAAAGTTTATGCCCAGCACGAAGAAGACTGAAGTTGATCGCATCACAAGCTCAATCTTTGGAAAGCACATAGTCATCACGCCCGATACACTCAACAGGTTCCTGAACCTCCCCCAAATTGGTCCTGCAAATGTCAAGCTTGTGACGACAGACATCCCAAAATTCTGGGCTGAAATAGCCAAACGCCCCAAGCCAAACAGCAAAACGTACAATCTACCTAGATCAACGCTCAAACTTCCGTTTGCTGAATTTGCACCGGTCATCACCAAAAATATTGAAGGGAGAAAGGGGTCACTGGAAAACCTAACTGAGGTCAGGATCAAACTGATGGCCATAATCTACGAACGAATAAAGTTTGATTGGGCAACCTTCGTATTCAATCGATTGAAGGATCAGATCCAAAAGGAGATTGACTTATCAATCACCGCACCAAGCAAGGGTTTGCAGAAAAAGGGCGATTTCTGGGAAAAGAAATCATACGGGTTCCTCTTCTTCAACACTGCTCAACGCCATGAAAGTACAACCCACAAATTTGCAGTCCCCACACAAGTCCAAAACAATGTTCACTTACATCAAGGCTTCCCTGAAGCCAAAACCCATTGTTTGGTCAAAGAGGAAACAACTCAATCCAGCAGATCGAGGAGTGGGACGAAAGAACCAGGTCTCAAAAGGCACAAGTAGACACCACTGTGCCCAACACCAAAGAACTTAAATGAGCCTATGATATTAAGTGATGACACGAAAATGAAGAAGAAAAACAACAGGAGGAAATTGTCTATCCGGAGGAGGGTGAGGAAGGATATAGAATCACCTCATCCCGAAGAGGAAGAGATAGACGAGGCGTAAGATGAGTCGAGAAGATGAACACCTGAAGGTGAAGCTCATGCAACAAATCAGAAGATATGGGCATATCGACGATGAACCGACCCTCCAGGAAGTGTTGTTCAAAAGCATTGGTACGGTTGACAAACAAATCTCAGTGAGCCACCGATAAAGCTCACTCAAATTGAAATTGCCAACGCCCCACAATTGCACAAGGGGGGAAAAGAAGCGGATGAAGAAGTTCAATTCCAACAACCTCCTCTAGATGACCTCGGGCCTCTTGAGGCGAGAACAAGAAAAGTTGGAAGAAAAGAAGAGGTTCAAAATGAGGAGGCAGAGAAGGAAAAGAAAGAAAAAGAAGTTGAAGTGGAAACTGAGGAGCAGCAAGGTGAAGATACTGAGAGTAAAAATGATGAGGATGAAAAGGATGTCCATGTGGCACCTGAAGAAATTGATCCAGAGAGAGTCTTCAATCTGGACATTCAACCCCTTATTGTGGACATGGAAAGGCAATATTACAGCAGGCAAAACCTGAAGCATGCCTTAAGGAGTGAAGCAACCTCCTTCAATCACAAGATTGAGGCTCTCATCAGCCACATCAAAATCCAAGATGAAGTCATGGAGAGACAAGGGAACTTAATTTGCAACTTACAACACCTCATCCCTCACCATGTCCAAACCAATCTTGAATTCCATGCTGAGACGGTTGATAACAATCTCAAGCCTTTGGTGGGCACCCTCAATGCTCACACATCCAAAATTCAGCATTTGGATGAGATAATGGAGCATTCTTGCAAGCAACTGGACTTTCTCATCAAAGTTGGTGATGCCAACAACAAATTACTGGAGAAAAGATTTGGCCCTCTCTCTGAGTCTGATGCAGCAATTGCAGACCTTGAGGCACATTTTGATGCTGCCACAAAGGGGGAAGATAACTCAAAGCCTGAAAGCTCCAGTAGAAAACAGGGCATCAAAGGCAAGGACAGCAAAGGCAAGGGCATCAGGTTTGAAGAAATGAAGAAGTAAACCAGCCTGAAAGCTCCAGTAGAAAACAGGGCAGCAAAGGCAAGGGCATCAGGTTTGAAGAAATGAAGAAGTAAACCAATTGCCTGTTGCTTAATTCAATCTATCTTATCATTTGTCTTATTACCCTATGATGGAAGAATAAAATCTTTGAGTTTTTAATCTGTTGACAATTATGGAAATTTTTGATTACTTATGTTCAGGCTTATGAGGGTTTTGGCATCATCAAAAAGGGGGAAATTGTTAGGAACATTTTATTATGTTTTGATGATGGCCATACTAGCTGTTATAGCAAGCCTGAAATAAGTTAGAATTCTCTGTATAAGTCTTTACTTAGAGTCTGACATGTTGTATAAGTTGAGTCAGACAAGTATTGTACTAGTTGGTAGGACGGCAAAGTGAAAACAGACATTCGGCAGAGTGAAGGGATTATGATCTGAATTATAACCAAGGAAGTCTGTGATGACCTTGGATAAGTCTAAGTTATGTTTCAAGTGATGAAACTCAATATTCCAATATGGTGTACACTGATCTCACCCAAATCAAGGATCAGTGAAGTATAAAGATTCTCCTAAAATTAAAGCAAAGAAGAAAACAGTGAATCGGCTGAGTACACTGACTGTCGGCAAAGAGAAAACAAAACGGCGAAGAAAGAACTAACGGCTAAGTCAGAAGGCTCACTCCACCGTTCTACAGATGGTGAAGAGACACTTACAAGATCAGATTTAATATACATTGAAGATTCAGTAGATCATGCATTAAATGCACAATCATTAAAGGATCAATCAAGGACGGATTTTCTGCTATACATTTGAAAGAAGAATTCGATCACTGAAATCAAGGAGAATACAATTAAGGGGGAATCAAGAATAAAATCAAGGATTATTCCCTCATTAATATAGCCAACGGACGGAATTTCAAAATCAAGGCTATTCAAGGCTATAAATAGAAGGCATTGACAGAAAAAGAGGGGACGATTAAAAAAAGAAAGAAAAGTAGAAACACTGTCAATTAGAAAAGCCTTCTCTCTGAACTTACAAGGATACATCTAGTGATCAACTCAAACATCAGAACTACAAAGTCATATTCAAAATTGAGATTGATCAAGCAAGTGCGTGAATCACATTCACATCAAACTGAAGCAACTGAATCAGAGGCAATCTGAGAAGGAGTTGAAACTGTGATAGCTGTTGAAGGATTTTGATCTCAGGGAGCAAAGAAAAGGAAAGATCAATCACCAAGTCATTTGCAGATCAAGGAGTGATAGTCTTGTAGATTGTGAAGCTTGGGAAGCCAAGGACAATCATACTGTTGTATCTGTGAAAACAATAGTGAATTCCTCCGATCATCACAGGAGAAGAGTGGATTAAGCGATTACACCACCCTGAACCACTATAAGCCTTGTGTCAATTTAATTTCGCAATTTACTTTACAAAGACTTATTTAATTTGTCTACATCATAACACATATCTCATGATTGTCTAAACTGATTTGAAAACAACATAGTAAGAAGGGACTTATCCATTGCCCAAAAGCTTTTAAAACACAAGAAAAGTTTTGAAACTCCACTATAGTCATTCACCCCCCTCGACTATAGTTTCACCCTTCTCTGGGACCAACAAAAACCCACAATTCCGGGACCCTTTACCCTAGAGTGGATTGGGAACGGGTGACCTCGGAATGACAGATCTTCAAACGGACGGCGTGTATGTTCAATTTATGACGGATGGAGAGTATGGTTTGGTATACATTTAAATAGGTACTAATAACAATCCTTTGTGCACATTTAATGGGTCAACATAGATATTTCTGAGGAAACCTTCTATAAACAGTAAGCTATACCATCATGTTTCAAACCACTATCAGAGTCTTAGTTCCCAAAGCACCCAGAAGTCACTCTCAAGAAGAAATTATTCCGGACCCTGACCTACCCTCCCAAGCCCTCCGGAGCCCTAACTACCCCAACATACGCTTTCCCGACTTTGCCAACCTGAAACAACTGATGATTTGGATCGGATGACCTCGAGATGCCAGATCGTCATACGGACGGCATATATGTTCACTTCATGATGGATTCAGAGTATGGGAAGCCGTTTCGTCGTCAACGGACGGCTCTATTTGAAAACCCTCAATTCCGGGACCCTTTAACCCTAGAGTGGATTGGGAACGGGTGACCTCGGGATGCCGGATCTTCAAATGGACGGCGTGTATGTTCAATTTATGACGGATGGAGAGTATGGTTTGGTATACATTTAAATAGGTACTAATAACAATCCTTAGTGCACATTTATTGGGTCAACATAGATATTTCCGAGGAAACATTCGATAAACAGTAAGCTATACCATCATGTTTCTAACAACTATCAGAGTCTTAGTTCCTTAAGCACCCGGAAGTCACTCTCAAGAAGGGATTATTCTGGACCCAGTCCTACCCTTCCCGACCCCTCCCGATCCTTACCTACCCTTACATACGCTTTCCCGACTTTGCCAACCTGAAACAACTGATGATTTGGATCGGGTGACCTCGAGATGCCAGATCGTCATACGGACGGCATATATGTTCAATTTATGATGGATTTAGAGTATGGGAAGCCGTTTTGTCGTCAATGGGCGGCTCGATTTGAAAACCCTCAATTCCGGGACCCCTTAACCCTAGAGTGGATTGGGAACGGGTGACCTCGGGATGCCGGATCTTCAAACGGACGGCGTGTATGTTAAATTTATGACGGATGGAGAGTATGGTTTGGTATAAATTTAAATAGGTACTAATAACAATCCTCAGTGCACATTTAATCGGTCAACATAGATATTTCCCAGGAAACCTTCTATAAACAGTAAGCTATACCATCATGTTTCTAACCACTATCAGAGTCTTAGTTCCCTAAGCACCCGGAAGTCACTCTCAAGAAGGAATTTTTCCGGACCCTAACTACCCCTACATACGCTTTCCCGACTTTGCCAAACTGAAACAACTGATGATTTGGATCGGGTGACCTCGAGATGCCGGATCGTCATACGGACGGCATATATGTTCAATTTATGATGTATTTAGAGTATGGGAAGCCGTTTCGTCGTCAACGGATGGCTCGATTTGAAAACCCTCAATCCGGGACCCCTTAACGCTAGAGTGGATTGGGAATGTGTTACCTCGGGATGCCGGATCTTCAAACGGAAGGCGTGTATGTTCAATTTATGACGGATGGAGATTATGGTTTGGTATACATTTAAATAGGTACTAATAACAATACTTAGTGCACATTTAATGGGTCAACATGGATATTTCCGAGGAAACCTTCTATAAACAGTAAGCTATACCATCATGTTTCTAACCACTATCAGAGTCTTAGTTCCTTAAGCACCCGGAAGTCACTCTCAAGAAGGGATTATTCCGGACCCTGACCTACCCTTCCCGAGCCCTCCTGAGCCCTAAATACCCCTACATACGTTTTCCCGACTTTGCCAACCTGAAACAACTGATGATTTGGATCGTGTGACCTCGAGAAGCCGGATCGTCGTACGGACGGCATATATGTTCAATTCATGATGGATTCAGAGTATGGGAAGCCGTTTCGTCGTCAACGGACAGCTCGATATGAAAACCCTCAATTCCGGGACCCTTTACCCTATAGTGGATTGGGAACGGGTGACCTCGGGATGACAGATCTTCAAACGGACGGCGTGTATGTTCAATTTATGACGGATGGAGAGTATGGTTTGGTATACATTTAAATAGGTACTAATAACAATCCTTAGTGCACATTTAATGGGTCAACATAGATATTTCTGAGGAAACCTTCTATAAACAGTAAGCTATACCATCATGTTTCTAACCACTATCAGAGTCTTAGTTCCCAAAGCACCCAGAAGTCACTCTCAAGAAGAAATTATTCCGGACCCTGACCTACCCTTCCCGAGCCCTCCGGAGCCCTAACTACCCCAACATACGCTTTCCCGACTTTGCCAACCTGAAACAACTGATGATTTGGATCGGATGACCTCGAGATGCCAGATCGTCGTACGGACGGTATATATGTTCAATTCATGATGGAATCAGAGTATGGGAAGCCGTTTCGTCATCAACGGACGGCTCGATTTGAAAACCCTCAATTCCGGGACCCCTTAACCCTAGAGTGGATTGGGAACGGGTGACCTCGGGATTCCGGATCTTCAAACGGACGGCGTGTATGTTCAATTTATGACGGATGGAGAGTATGGTTTGGCATACATTTAAATAGGTACTAATAACAATCCTTAGTGCACATTTAATGGGTCAACATACATATTTCCGAGGAAACCTTCTATAAACAGTAAAAGCTATACCATCATGTTTCTAACCACTATCAGAGTCTTAGTTCCCTAAGCACCCGGAAGTCACTCTCAAGAATGGAATTATTCCGGACCCTGACATACCCTTCCCGAGCCCTAACTACCCCTACATACGTTTTCCCGACTTTGCCAACCTGAAACAACTGATGATTTGGATCGAGTGACCTCGAGATGTTGGATCGTCGTATGGACGGCATATATGCTCAATTCATGATGGATTTAGAGTATGGGAAGCCGTTTTGTCGTCAACGGATGGCTCGATTTAAAAACCCTCAATTCCGGGACCCTTTACCCTAGAGTGGATTGGGAACGGGTGACCTTGGGATGCCGGATCTTCAAACGGAAGGCGTGTATGTTCAATTTATGACAGATGGAGAGTATGGTTTGGTATACATTTAAATAGGTACTAATAACAATCCTTAGTGCACATTTAATGGGACAATATATATATTTCCGAGGAAACCTTCTATAAACAGTAAGCTATACCATCATGTTTCTAACCACTATCAGAGTCTTAGTTCCCTAAGCACCCGGAAGTCACTCTCAAGAAGGAATTATTCCAGACCCTAACTACCCCTACATACGCTTTGGCAACAGAAGGATCTGCCATTGGGGAACCAGGTAAACCCCCTCGAGTACTGCCCAAGGTTCCCGACTTTGCCAACCTGAAACAACTGATGATTTGGATCGGGTGACTTCGAGATGTTGGATCGTCATACGGACGGCATATATGTTCAATTCATGATGGATTCCGAGTATGGGAAGCCGTTTCGTCGTCAACGGATGGCTCGATTTAAAAACCCTCAATTCCGGGACCCCTTAACCCTAGAGTGGATTGGGAATTAGTGACCTCGGGATGCCGGATTTTCAAACGGACGGCGTGTATGTTCAATTTATGACGGTTGGAGAGTATGGTTTGGTATACATTTAAATAGGTACTAATAACAATCCTTAGTGCACATTTAATAGGTCAACATAGATATTTCCGAGGAAACCTTCTATAAACAGTAAGCTATACCATCATGTTTCTAACCACTATCAGAGTCTTAGTTCCCTAAGAACCCGGAGGTCACTCTCAAGAAGGGATTATTCCGGACCCTTACCTACCCTTCCTGAGCCCTCCTGAGCCCTAACTACCCCTACATACGCTTTCCCGACTTTGCCAACCTGAAACAACTAATGATTTGGATCGTGTGACCTCGAGATGCCGGATCGTCGTACGGACGGCATATATGTTCAATTCATGATGGATTCAGAGTATAGGAAGCCTTTTCGTCGTCATCGGACAACTCGATTTGAAAACCCTCAATTTCGGGACCCTTTACCCTAGAGTGGATTGGGAACGGGTGACCTCGGGATGCCGGATCTTCAAACGGATGCCGTGTTTGTTCAATTTATGACGGATGGAGAGTATGGTTTGGTATACATTGAAATAGGTACTAATAACAATCCTTAGTGCACAGTTAATGGGTCAACATAGATATTTTCTGAGGAAACCTTCTTTAAATAGTAAGCTATACCATCATGTTTCAAACCACTATCAGAGTCTTAGTTCCCTAAGCACCCGGAAGTCACTCTCAAGAAGGGATTATTCCGGACCCTGTCCAACCCTTCCCGACCCCTCCCGAGCCTTACCTACCCTTACAAACGCTTTCCCGACTATGCCAACCTGAAACAACTGATGATTTGGATCGGGTGACCTCGAGATGCCAGATCGTCGTACGGACGGCATATATGTTCAATTTATGATGGATTTAGAGTATGGGAAGCGTTTTGTGGTCAACGGACGGCTCGATTTGAAAACCCTCAATTCCGGGACACCTTAACCCTATAGTGGATTGGGAACGGGTGACCTCGGGATGCCGGATCATCAAACGGACGGCGTGTATGTTCAATTTATGACGGATGGAGATTATGGTTTGATATACATTTAAATAGGTACTAATAACAATCCTCAGTGCTCATTTAATCGGTCAACATAGATATTTCCGAGGAAACCTTCTATAAACAGTAAGCTATACCATCATGTTTCTAACCACTATCAGAGTCTTAGTTGCCTAAGCACCCGGAAGTCACTCTCAAGAAGGAATTATTCCGGTCCCTAACTACCCCTACATACGCTTTCCCGACTTTGCCAACCTGAAACACCTGATGATGTGGATCGGGTGACCTCAAGATGCCGGATCGTCGTACGGACGGCATATATGTTCAATTCATTATGGATTCAGAGTATGGGAAGCTGTTTCGTCGTCAACGGATGGCTCGATTTGAAAACCCTCAATCCGGGACCCCTTACCCAAGAGTGGATTGGGAACGGGTGACCTCGGGATGCAGGATCTTCAAACGGACGGTGTGTATGTTCAATTTATGATGGATGGAGAGTATTGTTTGGTATACATTCAAATAGGTACTAATAACAATCCTTAGTGCACTTTTAATGGGTCAACATAGATATTTCCGAGGAAACCTTCTATATGCAGTAAGCTATACCCTCATGTTTCTAACCACTATCAGAGTCTTAGTTCTTTAAGCACCCAGAATTCACTCTCAAGAAGGGATTATTCTGGACCCTGACCAACCCTTCCCGAGCCCCCTCGAGCCCTAACTACCCCTACATACGCTTTCCCGACTTTGCTGACCTGAAACAACCGATGATTTGGATCGGGTGACCTCGAGATGCCGGATCGTCATACGGACGGAATATATGTTCAATTTATGATGGATTTAGAGTATGTGAAGCCGTTTCGTCGTCAACGGACGGCTCGATTTGAAAACCCTCAATTCCGGGACCACTTAACCCTAGAGTGGATTGGGAACGGGTGACCTCGGGATGCCGGATCTTCAAACAGACGACGTGTATGTTCAATTTATGATGGATGGAGAGTATGGTTTGGTATACATTTAAATAGGTACTAATAACAATCCTTAGTGCACATTTAATGGGTCAACATAGATATTTCCAAGGAAACCTTCTATAAACAGTAAGCTATACCATCATGTTTCTAACCACTATCAGAGTTTTAGTTCTTTAAGCCCCGGAAGTCACTCTCAAGAATGGAATTATTCCGGACCCTGACATACCCTTCCCGACCCCTAACTACCCCTACATACGCTTTCCTGACTTTGCCAACCTGAAACAACCGATGATTTGGATCGTGTGACCTCGAGATGCGGATCGTTGTACGGACGGCATATATGTTCAATTCATCATGGATTCAGAGTATGGGAATCCGTTTCATCATCAAAGGACGGCTCGACTTGAAAACCCTCATTGCCGGGACTCTTTACCCAAGAGTGGAATGGGAACGAGTGACCTCGGGATGCCGGATCTTCAAATGGACGGCGTGTATGTTCAATTTATGACGGATGGAGAGTATGGTTTGGTATACATTTAAATAGGTACTAATAACAATCCTTAGTGCACATTTAATGGGTCAACATAGATATTTCCGAGGAAACCTTCTATAAACAGTAAGCTATACCATCATGTTTCTAACCACTATCAGAGTCTTAGTTCCCTAAGCACCCGGAAGTCACTCTCAAGAAGGGATTATTCCGGTCCCTGACCTACCCTTCCCAACCCCTCCCGAGCCATACCTACCCTTACATATGCTTTCCCGACAATGACAACCTGAAACAACTGATGATTTGGATGGGATGCCCTCGAGATGCCGGATCGTCGTATGGACGGCATATATGTTCAATTTATGATGGATTTAGAGTATGTGAAGCCGTTTCGTCGTCAACTGATGGCTCGATTTGAAAACACTCAATCCGGGACCCCTTAACCCTAGTGTGGATTGGGAATAGGTGACCTCGGGATGCCAGATCTTCAAACGGACGGCGTGTATGTTCAATTTATGATGGATGGAGAGTATGGTTTGGTATACATTTAAATAGGTACTAATAACAATCCTTAGTGCACATTTAATGGGTCAACATAGATATTTCCGAGGAAACCTTCTATAAACAGTAAGCTATACCATCATGTTTCTAACCACTATCAGAGTCTTAGTTCCCAAAGCACCCAGAAGTCACTCTCAAGAAGAAATTATTCTGGACCCTGACCTACCCTTCCCGAGCCCTCCGGAGCCCTAACTACCCTAATATACGCTTTCCCGACTTTGCCAACCTGAAACAACTGATGATTTGGATCGGGTGACCTCGAGATGCCAGATCGTCATAAAGACGGCATATATTTAGAGTATAGGAAGCCGTTTCGTCGTCAACGGACGGCTCGATTTGAAAACCCTCAATTCCGGGACCCCTTAACCCTAGAGTGGATTGGGAACGGGTGACCTCGGGATGCCGGATCTTCAAACGGACGGCGT
This sequence comes from Gentiana macrophylla, assembly GCA_026214975.1. Classification (NCBI taxonomy): domain Eukaryota; kingdom Viridiplantae; phylum Streptophyta; class Magnoliopsida; order Gentianales; family Gentianaceae; genus Gentiana; species Gentiana macrophylla. The sequence continues at coordinate 74,949,735 of CM047805.1, forward strand.
ATATGTTCAATTTCTGACGGATGGAGTGTATTGTTTGGTATACATTTAAATAGGTACTAATAACAATCCTTAGTGCACATTTAATGGGTCAACATAGATATTTCTGAGGAAACGTTCTATAAACAGTAAGCTATACCATCATGTTTCTAACCACTATCAGAGTCTTAGTTCTCTAAGCACCCAGAAATCACTCTCAAGAAGGGATTATTCTGGTCCCTGACCTACCCTTCCCGACCCCTCCGGAGCCTTACCTACCCTTACATATGCTTTCCCGACTTTGCCAACCTGAAACAACCGATGATTTGGATTGGGTGACCTCGAGATGCCGGATCGTCGTACGGACGGCATATATGTTCAATTTATGATGGATTTAGAGTATGGGAAGCCGTTTCGTCGTCAACGGACGGCTCGATTTGAAAACTCTCAATTCCGGGACCCCTTAACCCTAGAGTGGATTGGGAACGGGTGACCTCGGGATGCGGGATCTTCAAACGGACGTCTTGTATGATCAATTTATGACGGATGGAGAGTATGGTTTGGTATACATTTAAATAGGTACTAATAACAATCCTTAGTGCACATTTAATGGGTCAACATAGATATTTCCGAGGAAACCTTCTATAAACAGTAAGCTATGCCATCATGTTTCTAACCACTATCAGAGTCTTAGTTCCCTAAGCACCCGGAAGTCACTCTGAAGAAAGAATTATTCCGGACCCTGACCTACCCTTACCGAGCCCTCCCGAGCGTTAACTACCCCTACATACGCTTTCCCAACTTTGCCAACCTGAAACAACTGATGATTTGGATCGGGTGTCCTCGAGATGCCGGATCGTCTTATGGACGGCATATATGTTCAATTCATGATGGATTCTGAGTATGGGAAGCCATTTCGTCATCAACGGATAGCTCAATTTGAAAACCCTCAATTCCGGGACCCTTTACCCTAGAGTGGATTGGGAACGGGTGACCTCGGGATGCCGGATCTTCAAACGGATGGCGTGTATGTTCAATTTATGACGGATGGAGAGTATGGTTTGGTATACATTTAAATAGGTACTAATAACAATCCTTAGTGCACATTTAATGGGTCAACATAGATATTTCTGAGGAAACCTTCTATAAACAGTAAGCTATACCATCATGTTTCTAACCACTATCAGAGTCTTAGTTCTCTTAGCACCCAGAAGTCACTCTCAAGAAGGGATTATTCTGGTCCCTGACCTACCCTTCCCGACCCTTCCCGAGCCTTACCTACCCTTACATATGATTCCCGACTTTGCAAACCAGAAACAACCGATGATTTGGATTGGGTGACCTCGAGATGCAGGATCGTCGTACGGACGGCATATATGTTCAATTTATGATGGATTTAGAGTATGGGAAGCCGTTTCGTCGTTAACGGACGGCTCGATTTGAAAACCCTCAATTCCGGGACCCCTTAACCCTAGAGTGGATTGGGAACGGGTGACCTCGGGATGCCGGATCTTCCAACGGACGTCGTGTATGATCAATTTATGACGGATGGAGAGTATGGTTTGGTATACATTTAAATAGGTACTAATAACAATCCTTAGTGCACATTTAATGGGTCAACATAGATATTTCTGAGGAAACCTTCTATAAATAGTAAGCTATACCATCATGTTTCTAACCACTATCAGAGTCTTAGTTCCCTAAGCACCCGGAAGTCACTCTCAAGAAAGAATTATTCCGGACCCTGACCTACCCTTCCCGAGCCCTAACTTACCCTACATACGCTTTCCCGACTTTGCCAACCTGAAACAACTGATGATTTGGTTTGGGTGACCTCGAGATGCCGGATCGTCGTACGAACGGCATATATGTTCAATTCATGATGGATTCAGAGTATTGGAAGCCCTTTCGTCGTCAACGGACGGCTCGATTTGAAAACCCTCAATTCCGGGACCCCTTAACCCTAGAGTGGATTGGGAACAGGTGACCTCGGGATGCCGGATCTTCAAACGGACGGCGTGTATGTTCAATTTATGATGGAAGGAGAGTATGGTTTGGTATACATTTAAATAGGTACTAATAACAATCCTTAGTGCACATTTAATGGGTCAACATAGATATTTCCGAGGAAACCTTCTATAAACAGTAAGCTATACCATCATGTTTCTAACCACTATCAGAGTCTTAGTTCCCTAAGCACCCGGAAGTCACTCTCAAGAAGGGATTATTCCAGTCCCTGACCTACCCTTCCCGACCCCTCCCGAGCCTTACCTACCCTTACATACGCTTTCCCGACTTTGCCAACCTGAAATAACCGAAGATTTGGATTGGGTGACCTCGAGATGCCGGATCGTCGTACGGACGGCATATATGTTCAATTTATGATGGATTTAGAGTATGGGAAGCCGTTTCGTCGTCAACGGACGGCTCGATTTGAAAACCCTCAATTCCGGGACCCCTTAACCCTGGAGTGGCTTGGGAACGGGTGACCTCGGGATGCTGGATCTTCAAACAGACGGCGTGTATGTTCAATTTATGACGGATGGAGAGTATGGTTTGGTATACATTTAAATAGGTATTAATAACATTCCTTAGTGAACATTTAATGGGTCAACATAGATATTTCCGAGAAAACCTTCTATAAACAGTAAGCTATACCCATCATGTTTCTAACCACTATCAGAGGCTTAGTTCCCTAAGGAACCGGAAGTCACTCTCAAGAAGGAATTATTCTGGACCCTGACCTGCCCTTCCTGACCCCTCCTGAGCCCTACCTACCCTACATACGTTTTCCCGACTTTTTCAACCTGAAACAACAGATGATTTGGATCGGGTGACCTGGAGATGCCGGATCATCGTACAGACGGCATATATGTTCAATTCATGATGGATTTAGAGTATGGGAAGCCGTTTCGTCTTCAAGGGATGGCTCGATTTGAAAACCCTCAATCCGAGACCCCTTAACCCTAGAGTGGATTGGGAACGGGTGACCTCGGGATGCCGGATCTTCAAACGGACGGCGTGTATGTTCAATTTATGACGGATGGAGAGTATGGTTTGGTATACATTTCAATAGGTACTAATAACAATCCTTAGTGCACATTTATTGGGTCTATCATCGGGTATGAGTAACTCATCGCGGCTAGTGATACCATGAACCTAGCTGGGACGGGGGGAAAGGGTTAATAGATTACCACGAAACCTTAACCCTGAACCCTATGGGGCTCGTCGGATCGATACCCTAAGAAATGGCATTTCTTAGGGTTTCGGGCCCGATAAAGACACCTTGAATCAAAACCCAACTCATCACGGTTGTTTTTGACAAAATTGTATTTTAGGTTAGACGATAATAATAATGGCGTCATGAAATGATCAAAATGTCTTTTGCATCAGAACTTTAATAATGCCTTTCTTAGACATTTGGCGTCACAGTTAGATTATTGACCCGGCCCGGTTCGACCACCGAGTCACCGGGTCGAACGGTTCAACCGCTGGGTCGGGCCGGGCCGGGTCGGGACGGGGCGGGACGAGCCGGGTCTGATAACTATGATCTGTATATTGGTGAAGCTGCTGTTCAATTTTTATCGAGGAGTACTCCTACTTTATTTGGTAGAATGTTATCACCATTTCCGTTGAATTTTCTTAATTTTGATGGAAGAGATGTGCATTATTTCTCACTTCTCATTTCTTTAAATGATTAATTTAATTGTAATTGAGATTACAATCATTAGTGTCGTGTCGGATACGTGTCAGGGATGTGTCCGTACACTACGTCGTGTCGACATAATATTTTAATCTATATTTAGTCATGATTACGTGAACTATCATCATCATCAATGATATTACTGCTGTAATTATTATATTGAACTCTAAGACTCGCGTAAATAGACCTAACTAAACATGCATGCATGTCTTGATAGCCATGTGTAATCTAATCACACTTTTAATCAACATACATGTATATTGTATAATAATCAATATTAAAAATTCATATTGTATAATATTATACATTCTATTGTACCTTTGTTTTCGGTAAACTTGACATACAAAAAATGCTACTCTTCGATTTATGCCTCCTGTAAGTTTATCTTTTTTTGTGCTTGTGTTTATGTTTATCCCCTTTACCCCTTTTAATAACTTGCAGGCATAGCTGGTTATAATAACTTGCAGAGAACAAGTTGTCATCTGGAAAGCTTATTTATAGAACGGTAGGATCCGATGAGTCGGGTTTTGATTCCAGGTGTCTTTATCGGGCCCGAAACCTGAAGAAATACCATTTCATAGGGTATTGATCCGACGAGCCCCATAAGGTTCAGGGTTAAGTGTAATATTCCGATTTTTGGGAAATAGCAGACGTGTCATTTTGCAAAAAACGAAATATTGGGTTCGGTTCCTTTTATTCGGAGTTTAGTAATTTGGATATTTATATGTATATTTTCGAGATATATATATAAATATTTAAGGAAGAAAATCTGATTTAATAAGGGTGATTAAGGAAAATCGGTGAAATTAGGTAATTTTGGGATTTTCCCTATTTAAGGAAAAATCAACCTAATCAGCCCCATAATCTTTTAATCAGATTTTCCACCTCCAAAAATCACCTTCTGCGTGTGAGAGAGAGCAAGGTTAGGGCTGAGAGTTTTGTTCATCGATTGCTAAGTCAATTCTTGACGGTTTTCAGATCAGAGTCGAGCACCGGAATCGTTGTGAAGAAGGCAACGTTTTGATTGCAGAAAGTTGGAGCTTTGATAAGGTATAATTAAACCCTAGCTTTGTTCTTCTTCGAGTTTGATGGATTCAAACTCATCAATTCGTAGTTTTTGTCATATAGAAGCATGTGATTGAATCTAATCTAAGTTTGGATTTATCGCACATGTTTTCCTGCAGAAAAGGATCAGTTTTTGCTGCTGTTTTCTGTGGTTTGGAGTTGGAATTTGCTGCTTAAAAGGTAAGAGGCTCTTCCTACAATTCCAATTATTGTTATTGAGGTTTTAATAACTTGCAGGCATAGCTGGTTATAATAACTTGCAGAGAACAAGTTGTCATCTGGAAAGCTTATTTATAGAACGGTAGGATCCGATGAGTCGGGTTTTGATTCAAGGTGTCTTTATCGGGCCCGAAACCCGAAGAAATACCATTTCATAGGGTATCAATCCGACGAGCCCCATAAGGTTCAGGGTTAAGTGTAATATTCCGATTTTTGGGAAAGGGCAGACGTGTCATTTTGCAAAAGACGAAATACTGGGTTCGGTTCCTTTTATTCGGAGTTTAATAATTTGGATATTTATATGTATATTTTCGAGATATATATATAAATATTTAAGGAAGAAAATCTGATTTAATAAGGGTGATTAAGGAAAATCAGTGAAATTAGGTAATTTTGGGATTTTCCCAATTTAAGGAAAAATCAACCTAATCAGCCCCATAATCTTTTAATTAGATTTTCGTCCTCCAAAAATCACCTTCTACGTGTGAGAGAGAGCAAGGTTAGGGCTGAGAGTTTTGTTCATCGATTGCTCAGTCAATTCTTGACGGTTTTCAGATCAGAGTCGAGCACCGGAATCGTTGTGAAGAAGGCAACGTTTTGATTGCAGAAAGTTGGAGCTTTGAGAAGGTATGATTAAACCCTAGCTTTGTTCTTCTTTGAGTTTGATGGATTAAAACTCATCAATTCGTAGTTTTTTTCATATAGAAGCGTGTGATTGAATCTAATCTAAGTTTGGATTTATCACATAAGCGTAGTAAAAGCTAAAACGTCATCTATTCTTGGTTAGGCACTGATTCAAATCGGCGATGTGATACATTCATAAAAGGTGGACAACGCTACTGGCTCAAAAGGATGAAGGGTAGTGGAGGAAATCCATCGAACGTATATGCATACCGGGGAGATCCCGGGACTACCGGTGCTAATCACCGTAGTTGGCAAGTATATCTCGTGGTGGAATTTTCACCATGCGCTGTGTCTTTGAGTAATGATGTAACAAAGATAAGCTAAGCTAGAAACGTATAGTCATGACGTGCCGATGGGCATGGAGTGAACCCTAAATTGAGTTGGTCTCACTAAGATAACATCTTTAATAATAACTTTAATTGAATTGTAGCTTCTACTTCTTACTTTGTACAAATGTACTTACCTCAAATGCATGTTTATTTATGTGTTTGGGGGAGAGAAGACTTAATGTAAATGAGGAGTTCGAGGAGGACTTTGATGACGACGTTTGAGGACGCCGGAGTTGAAGACCTTGTCTATTATTTATTTATTTACATTTATTTCATAGACTTGGATTATTATTGAATCTTGTAGTTCCCTTCTAATTTTTAAGATTCGTACTTTAGGATTTGTTTGGGTTTTCCGATGTAATAAGTATTACATTTTATTCTACCTTTAGTATTTCTATTCTTGGTTATTTGAAAAAATTACCCGAGTCTTTTAATCTTCCGTTCGCTTTAATTTGATACGACATAGTAGAGGCTTACGTGTAATATTATTTATTTAATATTATGCGTGCCGAACGTTTCGAATTCCGGATAAGGAATCGGTGTCCGGGAACGGGGCGTTACAGTTGGTATCAGAGAAAAGCGTCTTTTAGGCTTCCCTTCTTTTAAGATAAGTTTTTCTTTAGATCTTTTAGTAACGTTCTAGTTTTCTTTGATCATCAGGATGGTGTTCATGAGAACTGGAGCAGGTGCTGAAGCATCAGGAGTTTGACGAGAGAGTCCTACACCAGTTGTTAGAGGTGGTTTCGTGAGGCAGAATCCTTCACCACATCTGAGCCCCACACCACCCCCTCATACTGCAACCCCTACACCTAGGTCTCAGCGGAGTTTGTCACCGCGACCTCATCAGGAGCAACGCCCACAATGGCATGTGGGAAATTCGGTTCAGTTTTCTTTGATAAGTGATGTTCCTGTGGGTTTAGTACCGCCACCAGTGAGCTACACTCCACCAAGGTATAACTACATCTATGGAGAACCAGGAGAAGCATATATATATGAGTCACTGTAGTGAGAGACATTCCACCAGTCTACTTACCCCCAGCCACTAGTATTTATCCACCTCTAGTGAGTCACCCCTCACCACCAGTTTTCCATCATTAGCAACATCAAACCTTCTACCCTCCTCTAGTGGGTCATACCCCTCGCCCTACTGTACCACCTTCACCCCGTTTTGACCATCAACAAGGCTTTGGTTACCCACCCTACGGATTTCACCAACACCAGTACCAGCAGCAAGGGATACCTTTTGGATACCCTCTAGTTTATCTGCAAGCTCCACCAGTTAGGCCTGTTTTCGAGCAAGCACCACCAATTTACTGGTATACAAGGTTGAGAAGAAACAGAGTTCAAGACTTCTTTGGGAATGTGGAACATTCCAAGGCTGAAGAATGGTTAAGGGGCTTCGAGAAGGCATGCAGGAACATACATGTTCCTGATTCTGAGATGGCACAGTTAGCTGTTAGTTTCCTGTTAGGTGCGGCTGAAGCATGGGTTGACGCTATACAGAGTAGCAATGGGAAAGTGACAGACTGTGAGAGCTTTAAGGCCATGTTTTATAATGAGTATTTTCCAGAAAACAAAGGCAGCATGCACATGGCAAGTCGTTTTAAAGTCAAGCAAGGTAATTACATGACGGTATCACAGTACACCAACAAGTTTAACGAGTTGGGAAGATTCTACCCTGAGTTGATGAAGGTTGAAGAAAGAAAATGGCCCTTTACAAGGAAGGCCTATCCTATCAGATACAGTCGGGTATGTTAGGTTTCACAGCTAAGAATATGGCTGAATTGTTGAACAAGGCTTTGGAGGTTGAGACCTTCAGGAAGAAGGCCACGGTTGTTATTGGGAATAAGAGGAATTTTGGCACGAGTCAAGGTAATAGCCGGGGAGCACCGCAGCAAAATTTCAAGAAGACAACAGCCCCTGCAGTGAATAAACCTCCAACCGGAGCACCACTTTGCCCTAAGTGCAACAGGAACCACTCGGGTGAATGTAAGGCTAGTTCAAGCAGTTGTTACTACTATGGAGATTTAGGGCACTTTGCCAAGATGTGTCCAACCAAGGGGAGTTCGAATATTCCGAGACAAGGAAATGGGAAGGGCGGCCCAAGTCGCCCAGTTCGAGTGTTTGCAGTGGATGCTGAGATGGCTGAACCAGAAGACAATGTTATTTCAGGTACCTTTTGTTTATAGTAATTTATTTGAGTACTTTTATAGCACGATTTAAATCATGTTGTATTTGTGTTTAAATAAATGAATTCACGTTTTAGGTACAATCATGTTAGATAACTTAGTGGTCACGGCATTGTTTGATACGGGAGCGTCTAACACTTTTGTGTCAACTAAGGTAGCTAAGAAGCTTAACTTACCAATGGAACCTTTAAGAAACACTTTAGAGATAACAACACCTTTAGGAAAAGTGACTAAGGTAACCAAGATGATGCCGCAAGTAGATGTTCAAGTTGGAACGTATCGTTGCAAGAGTGACTTTACGGTTTTGGACTTTTTAGATTTTGACGTGATTCTTGGAATAGATTGGCTATCTAAGAATTTTGTCCATTTGGATTGTAGAGAAAAGAGAGTAACTTTTAAGATACCGGGAAAATCAGATAAGACTTATCAGGGAAATGTTTATAAGCCCAGTAAGAAGCGTCACCCTATAATTTCAGCGGTTAGGGCCGTAAGAGCTTGTCAGAAAGGTTGTGAAGGCTACTTGTTGTACGCAGTAGATGTGGAACAAGTGAAGCCTAAGTTAGAGGAAACCCCTGTAGTGAACGAGTATCCTGAAGTGTTTCCAAAAGAGTTACCGGGAAACATGCCGGATAGAGAGATTGAATTTGAGATTAAGTTGATAACCGGAGCGGCGCCAGTTGCTAAGGCACCCTATAGAATGGCACCGGCTGAATTGAAGGAGTTGAAATCACAGCTTAAGGATATGCTTGAGAGGAATATAATTCAGCCTAGTACTTCGCCTTGGGGAGCCCCAGTGTTGTTTGTTAAGAAGAAAGATGGTAGCATGAGGATGTGCGTAGACTACAGAGCGCTGAACAATCTTACCATCAAGAACAAGTACCCTTTGACGAGGATTGATGATTTGTTTAACCAGTTGCAAGGCAAGAGAATGTTTTCCAAGATCGATCTTAGGTCGGGTTATCATCAATTGAAGATCAAGGTAGCAGATATACCGAAGACGGCTTTTAGTACAAGGTATGGACATTATGAGTTCTTAGTCATGCCTTTTGGACTCACTAATGCTCCATATGCATTTATGGATTTAATGCAGCGTGTTTTCATTCCATACTTGGATAAGTTTGTGATAGTGTTCATAGATGATATCCTAGTGTACTCTAAGGATGAGAAAGAACATGAAGAATACTTAAGGATAGTGTTGGATACTTTGAAGAAGAACCAGTTGTATGCTAATTTCTCAAAGTGTGACTTTTGGTTAGATCAAGTGAGTTTCTTGGGTCATGTCATTTCTGGAGATGGCATTAAGGTTGATCCTGCGAAGATTGAAGTAGTTGAGAAGTGGTCCAGACCGACTACCGTTTCAAAGGTTAGAAGTTTTCTCGGTTTGGCTGGCTACTATAGGAAGTTTGTACAAGACTTCTCAAAGATAGCTACACCACTTACCCGGCTCACTCAAAAGGATGTGAATTTTGAGTGGACTAGTGAGTGTGAAGATGCTTTTCAGACATTGAAAAAGAGGTTGACTACAGCCCCAGTTTTGGCGGTTCCGGTGATCTTTGATAATTATGACGTTTACACGGATGCTTCGGGACAAGGTTTGGGTTGTGTGTTGATGCAGGGAGGAAAGGTAATCTCTTATGCATCCAGACAACTGAAGGTGCATGAGAAGAATTACCCAACCCACGACTTGGAGTTAGCAGCGGTTGTGTTTGCCTTGAAGATTTGGAGGCACTACCTGTATGGAGTTAAGGCCAGGATCTTCACCGATCACAAGAGCTTGAAGTATTTCTTTACCCAAGAGAATGTGAATATGAGACAAAGGAGATGGTTGGAGTTTGTTAAGGATTATGACTTGGAGATTCAGTACCATCCGGGTAAGGCGAATGTAGTGGCCGATGCTTTGAGAAGAAAACCAGTGTTTGCAGTTTCAAGTGTTGAAGATGTTGTAGAAAGGTTAGATGGGTTGAGAATCCGAAGCTTTGATCAGATTGAAGACCGACAGTTTGTGGCACCTTTGTTAGCAAGGTCTGAGTTGATGGATGACATTCGGGAAAAGCAAGATGAAGACCCAATTTTGGTTGACTTGAAGCGAGTTGCAAGAGAAAAGCCTACGGTTGGCTATGTGTTAGACAAGAATGGAAAACATTGGTACCAGGATCGTTTGTGTGTGCCTAATGTTGGTGATTTAAGACGGAGAGTCATGGAAGATGCACATAGGATTGCTTTTGCAGTCCATCCGGGAGCTACTAAAATGTATAGAGATTTGAAGGAAATGTTTTGGTGGCCCTCGATGAAACTAGAGATAGCCAAGTTCGTTGCAGAGTGTGATACTTGCCAGAAAGTTAAGGCAGAACATAGAAGACCGGGAGGAATGCTTAAGCCGTTGGATATCCCGGAATGGAAGTAGGATAAGATCACTATGGAATTTATCACCGGTTTACCTAAGACGAGAGGCGGTAATGATGCGATTTGGGTGATTGTGGATAGATTGACCAAATCCGCTCATTTCTTACCGTATAAGGTCGATATGCCCTTGAAGAAAATGACGACACTATACTTGGATAATATAGTGAAGTTACATGGAGTACCTATCTCGATAGTTTCGGATCGTGATCCGAGATTCGTCAGTCGATTTTGGAAAAGTTTACAAGCAACTTTCGAAACCAAGTTGGATTTCAGAGAACCATCTGAGAGATGGACAATCTGAGAGAACCATCCAAACACTAGAAGATATGCTGAGAGCTTGTGTTTTGGAAGTAGGCGGATCATGGGATGATTACCTACCGGTAGCGGAGTTTGCCTATAACAACAGTTATCATGCAAGTATAGGCATGCCACCGTTTGAGGCGTTGTATGGAAGAAGATGTAGAACGCTGTTGTTTTGGGATGAGTAGGGGAAAGACAAATCACCGGGCCGGAATTGGTTGTGCAAGCTAAAGAGAGAGTTCAGTTGGTTAAGAAGAATTTGAAGACGGCTCAAGATAGACAGAAAAGTTGGGCAGAAGTTATCAGGAGACCTCTTGAGTTCGAAGTTGGTGAAAGAGTTTACCTACGAGCTTCACCAATGAAGGGAGTGAAATGTTTTGGACAAAAGGGAAAGCTAAGCCCTAGGTACGTTGGACCTTTTGAGATTCTGGAGAGAGTTGGACCGTTGGCCTACAAGCTTAAGTTACCGGAATCCATGTCAAGAGTCCACAATGTGTTTCACGTCTCGATGTTGAAGAAGTGTTTGACCAAGACGGATGTTGAGACTACTGTTGATCCGGAGATTCTTCAAGACAATCTTTCGTATGATGAGACACCGATCAGGATTTTGGACCGGAAAGAGAAGATGATTAAGAGACGGTTGATTCCTTTGGTTCTGGTGCAATGGAGCAATCATTCACTGGATGAAGCTACTTGGGAAGTTGAGGACGATATGATCAGTGAGTTTCCAGATTTTATGGAAATAACAGGTATGTTCTAAGTTTCAAGGACGAAACTCCTTTAAGGGGGGAAGAATGTAATATTCCGATTTTTAGGAAAGGGCAGACGTGTCATTTTGCAAAAAACGAAATATTGGGTTCGGTTCCTTTTATTCAGAGTTTAATAATTTGGATATTTATATGTATATTTTAGAGATATATATATATATAAATATTTAAGGAATAAAATCTGATTTAATAAGGGTGATTAAGGAAAATCAGTGAAATTAGGTAATTTTGGGATTTTCCCTATTTAAGGAAAAATCAACCTAATCAGCCCCATAATCTTTTAATCAGATTTTCCACCTCCAAAAATCACCTTCAAGTGTGTGAGAGAGCAAGGTTAGGGCTGAGAGTTTTGTTCATCGATTGCTAAGTCAATTCTTGACGGTTTTCAGATCAGAGTCGAGCACCGGAATCGTTGTGAAGAAGGCAATGTTTTGATTGCAGAAAGTTGGAGCTTTGATAAGGTATGATTAAACCCTAGCTTTGTTCTTCTTCGAGTTTGATGGATTCAAACTCATCAATTCGTAGTTTTTGTCATATAGAAGCGTGTGATTGAATCTAATCTAAGTTTGGATTTATCACACATGTTTTCCTCTGAAAAAAGATCAATTTTTGTCTTTCTTGTTTTACGTGGTTTGGAGTTGGAATTTGCTGCTTAAAAGGTAAGAGGCTCTTCCTACAATTCCAATTATTTTTATTGAGGTTTAGATCAAGATTTACGATGCGTAGATACAAGAAAGTCGTGCTTTTTCGTTGATCAAATGATCATAGATGTTTAGATATGTTTTCTACGTGTTACTGTGCTGAAAACGAGGTTAATTAGGTTAGAAACGATTCAGAAATCGAGGTGTGAAGGTTTTAGCGTTTTGGGAAAAACCTAGTCGGACGGGCGTCTGCACTAGGCAGACGAGCGTATGAAACCCTAGTTACTCGGACGGGCGTCTGCATTAGGCAGACGGGCGTTTGAGGTCAGATTTTTGATTCAGGATGTAGCTGTTTTTGCCGGACGGGCGTCCAAGGTTAGTGGACGGGCGTCTGATTACGGATGGGCGTCCATAGGGTTCCAAACGGGCGTCTGGCCTGTTTTACTTTGTTTTCACTATTCTAGCACCTTAGTTTGGTTTTTGACCTCATAATCATGTTTTCTCTATTTTAAACCCTTAATCCTGATATGTTAAGATTAATTAAATATGAACAAGCCCCGATTGAGTTTCTGATTCGTTCAGTTAAAACACCTAATGTACTCTGAAAGGGAGTTGAAGTTCGGATCCGTCGGAAGGCCATGAAAGGGCTTGTGCTTTGATAAACTAGGGTTCATCAATGTCTGTGTAATTGATAGGATGTGATGTCTAGTCGTCTAAGTGAGGGAGTAGAGTTGATAAGGTGAGTATTATTCTGAAAACACTTAGGTGACTAGTTAATTCACATTAATAATTACATAAGTGTAGTAAAAGCTAAAACGTCATCTATTCTTGGTTAGGCACTGATTCAAATCGGCGATGTGATACGTTCATAAAAGGTGGACAACGCTCTTCGGCTCAAAAGGTCAAGGGTAGTGGAGGAAATCCATCGAACGTATATGCATACCGGGGAGATCCCTGGACTACCTGTGCTAATCACCGTAGTTGGCAAGTATATCTCGTGGTGGAATTTTCACCATGCGCTGTGTCCTTGAGTAATGATGTAACAAAGATAAGCTAAGCTAGAAACGTATAGTCATGACGTGCCGATGGGCATGGAGTGAACCCTAAATTGAGTTGGTCTCACTAAGATAACATCTTTAGTAATAACTTTAATTGAATTGTAGCTTCTACTTCTTACTTTGTACAAATGTACTTACCTCAAATGCATGTTTATTTATGTGTTTAGGGGAGAGAAGACGAACAGGTAAATGAGGAGTTCGAGGAGGACTTTGATAACGACGTTTGAGGACGACGGAGTTGAAGACCTTGTCTATTATTTATTTATTTACATTTATTTCATAGACTTGGATTATTATTGAATCTTGTAGTTCCCTTCTAATTTTTAAGATTCGTATTTTTGGATTCGTTTGGTTTTTCCGATGTAATAAGTATTACATTTTATTCTACCTTTAGTATTTCTATTCTTGGTTATTTGAAAAAATTACCCGAGTCTTTTTAGCTTCCGTTTGCTTTAATTTGATACGACATAGTAGAAGCTTACGTGTAATATTATTTATTTAATATTATGCGTGCCGAACGTTTCGAATTCCGGATAAGGACTCGGTGTCCGGGAACGGGGCGTTACATTAAGGTTTCGTGGTAATCTATTAACCCTTTCCCCCCGTCCTGGCTAGGTTCATGGTATCACTAGCCGCGATGAGTTAGAGGAACATATAGTGATACTCGTGGTTTATGGTGGAATCCGACGTCGGATGGAGTTGTCAACACCTGATGACACCCTGAACCTTACATTAACCTATAATCCATTACCACGAAGCCTTAACCCAATGAACATGTGTTATCGTCTTGTCGTATCAGTTTGGCTTTAGGTGACATCCGACGTCACACGTACTCGTCACGAGTAGTGATACTCAATGGCTTATGATACCATGAACCTTACATTAACCTATGAATATACGAGTAACTTTTGACATAAACCCCGCCCAAGAGCGGTTATCGTATTGTCGGCTAGTCTTGGCTTTAGGTGGCATCTAACGTTAGATGGAGTCATCACGGCTTGTGATACCATGACCCTTACATTAAACTAGGAACATACGAGTAACTTTTGACATAAACCACGCCCTAGAGCGGGCTGAATGCAAATGAAGAAGGTAGGGAATGTGTTAATATGTTGTTCACCGATGAACATATGAGTAATATTTGCTCTTAAAACAACGAAGGATATTTGTTATCGTATTGTCGGCTGGTCTTGGCTTTAGGTGGCATCTGACGTAAGATGGAGTCATCACGGCTTGTGATACCATTAACCTTACATTAAACTAGGAACATACGAGTAATGTTCGACATAAACCTCGCCCTAGAGCGGGCAGCATGCAAATAAAGAAGGTAGGGAATGTCTTAATATATTGTTCACCGATGTACATAATCCATTACCACGAAACCTTAACCTAATGAACATGTGTTATCGTCTTGTCGTATCAGTTTGGCTTTAGGTGACATCCGACGTCACACGTACTCGTCACGAGTAGTGATACTCAACGGCTTGTGATACCATGAACCTTACATTTGTTAGTAATACCATCCGCAACAGAAGCGATTTAAGGATCTAGATCTATAAAATACACGTAATAAAATAACTAGATCTACATCTACAAGGGGGTTGTAGAACAAACCTCTTGGATCTCAAAATCCAAGTTGAAGAACCGTAATAGGAAGGATGAAAGATTGTGTGAAGAGCACCACGATCTTCCGTACGTGTGATCCAAGCAACTCCCGGTGGAAGGAAATCCTCGTCTCGAATCCTTCCGATATGCTACCCAGAAAAATCTCCAAGATTTTTCCCCAACCCTCTTGGCCGAAATTTCTTCCTCCTCTCTAAGAGGTGATAGTCGAAATTTATAGTGTATGTAAGGCTTGGGAGAACTCTCTTTATATAGGAGAGTAAAACTTAGCCTCCAAGGATTTTATTTTGCAATTAAAATAAATCCATTAAATAAAAGATAATTCCATAATATTCTAGAACAAATCTAGAATAATATTTATCTTTATTTCTTTCCATAAATATTTTATGCACATGTCTTATTAATACACAAGAAAATAATTTCTTGTTCCATAATAATAAGGGGGGGCGAAATTTACCAATATTTGACCTAGTCAATATCAATTTTGCCATTACACAATAATTGGGCCGAGATTATGGAAAATGTCTTTTCAACATATTTAATTATTTAGTCCAACTAACTTAATAGTCCACTAAACAATTAATTCACATATCGTTTTAATAAAGTCCAACAAGAACTAAATTAATATTATTAGGATTCGACGTCCGAGAATAGCTATGCTATATCAGGAGGCACGTCGGGGACCATGGACTAATAATCAGCGGCTCCGATAAACCAAATAAATAATTATCTTACGAACAGAATAATTATATTCGATAAATCAATCACAGGAATATGCCACCATAATGCCGTGACTGCACTCCTCCGATTATAAGATTATATTTATCTCCTCACGAGAATAATAATAAGCGTCCATTGATATAATCATTACATATGGATTAATCATCCGTAGAATGTTCATTCTAAATCGGGAAGTTACCGTTAACCCTTTTTAGAACCTCTTATCCTTATTTACCATTAACCCCCTAGTGATCATTTAATTCATAAAACTCACTGGTAGCTAATCAGTGTAATATGAACTCGCGCGATCGATCAGTTTCTAGGATTAACAAATAAGGGAACTGTCTATCTACTTCCAGAAATGGAAGGAATGGATTCCATATCTGTGATAACACAGACTACTCACTCAATCCAAAGACAATGCCAAGATGGTGTAATTCGATCACGCACTCGGTGTAATCCTTAACCGTAAAGTCAAACCTCATCTTGATTCAATCGGTTGATCGTGATCACCTCGAGATTAAGATATATCCATAAATATGATCATCCATTGATTCGATAAGACTTCTCGATTACGGAATTATATCGTGAACTCTAATCAAATCGGTCCAAATTTCTATATGATATATCTATCATATATAAATGCCCCATTAGGTTCTCTTAACCGAAAGTCCGGATAAGACAATCACACCTATTGTGTTCTGGGCGCATTAATAGCACGTTAAAGGAGAGACCTGATACTCTCGATTAACTTCACTACGGGCTAATTGTATTTTAAGTACATCTTCACTAACTCAATCCTCCCGTGTATATACCATACACTGAGTTAAGTGATTACATAAACGATATACTTTAGGGTTTTCTGTAGTGTAAATACTATTCTCACATCGGTGAATATGAGAATAATAAATATGAATAATAATATCATTTCATTTATTAAATAAAACAATTACAAAAATTGTCTTTCGGGCATCACACCTAACAATCTCCCACTTGCACGAAAGCATGTGATTAATTGTTTTAGAGCACACCCTATTATTTAAAATACAACAAACTACATCTCCCACTTGCTCTAAAGCAATGGAGACTCATCCCGTATGCTAGTACCCACTAAGCATATCATAACCATTGTAGATGACAAAATACACTCCGAGTGTGCCGTCGTAGGATAGGTCAGTGACTCGGGGAGTACCTACATCTAAATGTCATGGGTCTTAATGATTAGTCAGGTTGTCGGCTCGAGACGATCCGTAGAATCGAAACGTTACCGGTCCATCTAATCATGTGGTACTTTCCCAATATGCTTTTGACCTCTAGTGATTTCAAAAATCCTTATAAGCTACCCCCTCATCGTTTGCACAATGATGTGGTATCGGCTTCCAAATCTAGAACACTCCAGATATGAAAAGGAAATCCTTAAGCTATATCGCCTCTCTAGCTACTACAAAAGCCGCTAATCACCCAACTAGTTAAAGTCGAGTTGGCGTTGCTGGATTCCTCCAGGCAATAGCTTCAACACAAGAATAAACACTGTGCCCGAGATCGACTTAACGATCATCCTCAATCTGACTTAAAGTCAAAATCAGTGTATCACGCATATTATTTCTCGTTCTCTCAAGATACTAAAGGACATACTAAACTTGCTTTGTTAACCGCCGAATCTAAGATTCGATCAAAGTTGACGTTCAATAACCTGACCATCTCTTACTTGAAAGAGAATCTATCCCATTTCTCTTGATCCGAAGATTTAGAGAGTCATTCCTGAGGCATAGGGTAGAACTTCCTGGTTGAATGTTGCATACACAGATGCATCATCTTAACCAATAAGATGGATGAGAAACCAGTGACTGATTCTAATGAATTCGACCGAGTCAAACTCCTCAGAATGTTGTCCAAATCACTGTTGCAGAGAATTGTGGCATTGTCAGATTCTGACTTCAGATAACACACCCATGTTGATTCCAACTGGTGCAGTGTTATCCTTCACAAACACTGATATATATGTATATATTCACTAATTTACTAAAATTGATATCCAGTCTACAAAAGACTTATCAATATTCTGGTCAAATCCACATATTGTAGAAATATATGACTTCCAATGACCGAGAGGTTTGCTCTTTATCCACAAAGGACATAAGCCTTGACAGTCATCCTATCATAAGTTCATAAGGCAATACCCTTTGTTCCGAATGAATCCAGACTCCGTTTGTTTGGCAAGAAAGTCTCAAGGAATCACCCCTATTTTCTTCTTTTGAACGAAATCATGCAATACTAAGTGGTAAGTGAGTTCAAGGTCTGATTAACTCTCTACTTCTTAGGGAATTACCCCTAGACCATTCAATCTTTGCTCTGAAAGATAAACTTTCCTATTCATTCTACTCTTTTCCGTGTAGATCCAATTACTCCCACTGGGCCTGAGACGCTCAGGTGGTTCTACAAGAGCATGAACAAAACTGGAGTACCGAACTCCATTTACAGGGTTATGTCTATTAAACCAACCTCTATTATCAGAATCCTATACTGCTCACAAAAGAGCCATAGGTCATCAATCGATCCTCAGACTACAAAGTCCGCAGAAACCCGTAATGGGTAATAGATAAACCATACTCCCAATACTTTCTGGGTGGATCGAAATTCTGATATAGTTTAGTAGTATTTAGTGTTATCACCAACAACCGATGTTGGATGTGGTCTGATTTTAATCAGTTAGTAACTACCTTGAGTAAACGTACTTCAAGGTTCAAGGTTTTGCTGTTCATGGATTCTATCAGAAAGGATGCAACAAAGATAACTGCCCTTCCCGATTTCAAGAATCCTATATCTAACCTTTATACTCAATAGTTTAAAAGATATAGCACGAATGGTCATTGACCGAACGTATGCACGAAATTCCCAGTCTTACCTTCAAGCACCGTGTGCTAAATGCTTATATTTATGGAAGTAGGGTGAACCGAATCCACACCTTATCCGTAAATTCCAAAGCATATTCTAGGTAGACTTCTCGGTCTTACATTTCAATGTAAACCGTTATTTCACTTCTAATATCTTTATTGAGTTAAGCAGTGTATTGTAGCACATCTAAAAAACTATATAAGGCAATTTAACGGTTTCTCACTTAATGAAAGCATTTCACTATGAGGCAGGCCGAGCATCAGTCCCTAGGACTATGTGATTGCCCATTTTTGAGTATAGAATACTCTATCTCTGTTGAAAACAGAGAAACCTCAAAATATTTTGGATATTTTGGATAAACTTACCGGAGTGTTTGAATAGTTATCAGACAAGAAGTCACTACTCGGAAGCTCCTACTAGCTTGTATCTTTCATCAGACCCCGAAGGTCGTCATGAACAAGCTATATTACTTCTTTATAACCATTATCCTTTCCCAATTGAATGGAAACTTAGTCATTGAACCTTTGAGACAATCTAACCAGACAGGGAGAAAGGAATCACCCTGAGCCAGTCTTCAAGTCTTGTCTTTTAGGAACTATGCACTAACTATGGAATATGAAGAAGCATTTATCTAAATATAGAAACCAATTGCTTTTAATAGTTCTTAAGATGTGTTTTATATACATATTTCAGCAGTTTTAAGTGGTTTTGACTTTATCAAACAAAAGTCCGAGTCTTGGATTCGTACTACAAATGGTATATTCACTTTCTATACGACAAACAAATTATCGAATAGAATGTAAATCCATTCGTTCCAACGAATCTTAAACAGAAAATAAATTTTCCGTGATATCCAAGGATTGAATCCGAGATTCATTTCCTTATATCACTCCCACTATTCTAGCTAAAATTAACTGCCCGTTGTTTACTCCTTTAATCGTTAAATGTACTGCTACCTTGTTCTTCCAAAGAACTTAGCTCGAGAAAATCACCAAGGATTCATAGGTTGGTGATCCAAAATCACTGTCCTTATCCTATGATTTTCAGTTAATTAATTTTTCGGTTCAGCCTTAAAGTTTTCTCGCTTTAGATGACTAACACTTTTAGACATATTCTCCCATTCTTGACTTTCCGTGAATGGAAATATCTTGAACCAAATGTTCGTTTGAGTAGACACTACTCTTGAACCGTGGGATGTCTATTTCGAGTGTTACTCGTCGGGACTTCTCGGATTTTCTAATATACCAGAAAAAACAACCAATCATAACATTAAAGCTCCCACTAGTTTATCGGTTCCAAATACCGTCTAACGAGCAATGCTTTATGATTTTCCAATTTTTTCGATTAGAAAATCGTTCGTACATAGTTCCAATGTTTCCAGAAAAACAATAAATCATAGAACTCCCACTACTTCATCGATTCCAAATATCGTCCAACTAGCGACATTCCATGACTTTCCGGTTTTTCAATTAGAACGGTTACGTGTGTAGTCAGTTACACTTTTCTAATGTTCTGGAAAAACAACAAATCATAAAGCTCCCACTAGTTCATCGATTCCAAATATCGTCCAACTAGTAACACTTCATGATTTTCCGATTTTTCAATTAGAAAATTACTCGTGTAATTACTACATACTCAAAATTCACTAGAAGAATTTCAAAGTCCGAAATCACCTTTGATCAAACTAAGTTTGTCTTCCGTTTGACATGAATGACACTAGTGACATACCTATATGTCACTCTGGTTTTTAAAAGGCTTAAGAGAAAATATCTCTTTCGAAAAATAATTGCATTTTCGATTAACTAGTTCAACGTCCTAGTTACTTTCCACTTTTTAATGAAGTCAATACTAGTCAATTATTAATTTTTAAGCAATTTAGTAAGGGATAATGCTGTAAATAAAATGACATAAATTAATTCAAGTTTAACACTACTATATTTTATTTTAGGAATTGTAAACTAAAATTAAGTCTACTATACCATTCCAAGGTTTTAACCTCACATCTCAGTGCCGCTGTAGGGTAGGTCAAAGAGATGACGGTTAAATCGAGACAATCTCATCAATGAATAACTTGTGAGAATCAAACATCCCACGAGAATCGAACATCCCTTTATTCATTGACTACCTTCCTTTTTTAGCCTAGATATTATCAAGAATACCCATGATGAGTGTGACCTACTATATCGGATCTCTTAGGTACGCCCCGAGTATGCCGTCGTAGGATAGGTCAGTGACCCGACGAGTACCCGGAAATCCTATCCTTTCGGAGACCAAGCCATGAATGTTGATAGGGGTGAACACCATCTGTAGGGGGACGAAATCAAAGCGCCGCGAGGCGTCACCCTTCTCTCACTTACTTGTATCTATAGTAGAGGCCGTGGGGTTGGCTGTCGCCTCCCCCGCTCCCACTCAATATTTTGGAAGTGGTGGTGGGTTAACTAACCACGTCTTTTTGATGTTAACATAAAAGCACATCAAATCAAGGATTCCGAATGGTGTCGGTAACGAAGGCAAGCCTACCCGTCCTATTCGTTGGAACATATGTGATGATCGGACGAAATCGGGTCAAGACAGCCCCATTGAGATAAGAAGGAATCACCCCTCCGTTCTCCGGTGTAGCTTAGTCTTGCAGACCCTCGTGCATACATCACACTATGAGGGTTAAGTCGGTCGAGCCTAGCTCAGTTGACCACCCAACCTATAAGCGAACCGTTTTTATCCAAGATTTATTGTTCTTTTACCATCATTCAATCTCGTAGACACTACGAATTGAAAACGTGATCTCGTTTGGGCTTTAAGGCGGTTCACCGAGAACACACACCGAAAGACCTAACGATTTCATAACCCGTCCTCGGATCTTTAATTAGTTACTAAATTTATTAATTACCACGTATTAATTAAATTTCAACTAATTACACGAGTTTGTATACATGCCTATTTTAATTACCAAAATTAAAATTCTACATGTATGCATGGAGTGGATTTATGATATGATGCATGTCATGGCAATTCCGATTTTATATCTATTTTATGATCGAACACATAAAAAATAAATTGCGGAAAAATTTAAACACCGAGATGGATTGTTGGTACCCCCGTATCTAATCTATCCTGGGAAAAATAAATTACAATCTTGTTGTCTTCGAGTCTTGATCTCGAACCGCCGGATCACGAACCACGAACACCCGAGAGGAGAAAAGGTCTTTTTAATTAAATAAATCCAATTTATTATAACTAATCCAAAATTATTTTTTTTTTATTACATGCGGCTGCTAATAATTATTTTCCAAAAATAAATTTTTTTTTTTTTCCTCTCAGACGGCAGTTTAGTAAAAATATATATATATATATATATATATATAAGTTAGGTTAACAAAAAAATTGATGCTGCCGCAACATAAATAAAACCCTAGCCGCAATTTTTTATTAAACAGGACTTATAGCGACGCTTTTCAGCGTCGCAGAAAGTCCTGTAGCAGTTTTTAATAAAACTTTATCCGTTTCTCCTCGTTCATACCTTGGGTTTCGTCTTGATCTTCAATTTTCCAGCAAGATCTTCATCTTTTCCAGCCCGTATATTCAAAATTACAATAAAAGATGCTACTTTTACATATAAATTTCGAAAATTGACATAAAATAAATACAATTCCTATGCTCAATTGTTACTAAACAAAGGAGCTACAATAGATCTAACGAGTAAACAGTACCAACCCCAATCCATCTCTTCAACCAAGACATTCATAACATAAAAATAATCATACATGCATCGGCCCCTTTTTAAAAAATTTGGGACAAAAAAATCTACATGTTTACCACTCTTAGATCTAATATTTTATACGTATAAATATAGATCACCATGGCGACTGATACCACTGTTAGTAATACCATCCGCAACGGAAGCGATTTAAGGATCTAGATCTATAAAATACACGTAATAAAATAACTAGATCTACATCTACAAGGGGGTTGTAGAACAAACCTCTTGGATCTCAAAATCTAAGTTGAAGAACCGCAATAGGAAGGATGAAAGATTGTGTGAAGAGCACCACGATCTTCCGTACGTGTGATCCAAACAACTTCCGGTGGAAGGAAATCCTCGTCTCGAATCCTTCCGATATGCTACTCGGAAAAATCTCCAAGATTTTTCCCCAACCCTCTTGGCCGAAATTTCTTCCTCCTCTCTAAGAGGTGATAGTCGAAATTTATAGTGTATGTAAGGCTTGAGAGAACTCTCTTTATATAGGAGAGTAAAACTTAGCCTCCAAGGATTTTATTTTGCAATTAAAATAAATCCATTAAATAAAAGATAATTCCATAATATTCTAGAACAAATCTAGAATAATATTTATCTTTATTTCTTTCCATAAATATTTATCCAATAAATATTTTATGCACATGTCTTATTAATACACAAGAAAATAATTTCTTGTTCCATAATAATAAGGGGGCGAAATTTACCAATATTTGACCTAGTCAATATCAATTTTGCCATTACACAATAATTGGGCCAAGATTATGGAAAATGTCTTTTCCACATATTTAATTATTTAGCCCAACTAACTTAATAGTCCACTAAACAATTAATTCACATATCGTTTTAATAAAGTCCAACAAGAACTAAATTAATATTATTAGGATTCGACGTCCGAGAATAGCTATGCTATATTAGAAGGCACGTCGGGGACCATTGACTAATAATCAGCGGCTCCGATAAACCAAATAAATAATTATCTTACGAATAGAATAATTATATTCGATAAATCAATCACGAGAATATGCCACCATAATCCCGTGATCGCACTCCTCCGATTATAAGATTATATTTATCTCCTCACGAGAATAATAATAAGCGTCCATTGATATAATCATTACATATGGATTAATCCTCCATAGACTGCTTCATTCTAAATCGGGAAGTTACCGTTAACCCTTTTTAGAACCTCTTATCCTTATTTACCATTAACCCCTAGTGATCAATTAATTCATAAAACTCACCGGTAGCTAATCGATGTAATATGAACTCGCGCGATCGATCGCTTTCTAGGATTAACAAATAAGGGCTATCGCTATCTACTTCCGAAATGGAAGGAATGGATTCCGTATCTGTGATAACACGGACTACTCACTCAATCCATCACGATGCCAAGATGGGGTAATTCGGATCACGACTCTCAGTGTAATCCTTAACCGTCAAGTCAAACCTCATACGATTCAAGCGGTTGGCGGTGATCACCTCGAGATTAAGATATATCCATAAATATGATCATCCATTGATTCGATAAGACTTCTCGATTACGGAATTATATCGTGAACTCTAATCAAATCGGTCCAAATTTATATGATATATCTATCATATATAAATGCCCCATTAGGTTCTCTTAACCGAAAGTCCGGATAAGACAATCACACCTATTGTGTTCTGGGCGCATTAATAGCACGTTAAAGGAGAGACCCGATACTCTCGATTAACTTCACTACGGGCTAATTGTATTTTAAGTACATCTTCACTAACTCAATCCTCCCGTGTATATATCATACACTGAGTTAAGTGATTACATAAACGATATACTTTAGGGTTTTCTGTAGTGTAAATACTATTGTCACATCGGTGAATATGAGAATAATAGATATGAAAAATAATATCATTTCATTTATTAAATAAAACAATTACAAAAATTGTCTTTCGGGCATCACACCTAACAACATTAACCTATGAATATACGAGTAACTTTTGACATAAACCCCGCCCTAGAGCGGTTATCGTATTGTCAGCTGGTCTTGGCTTTAGGTGGCATCTAACGTTAGATGGAGTCATCACGGCTTGTGATACCATGAACCTTACATTAAACTAGGAACATACGAGTAACTTTTGACATAAACCATAACCTAATGGATTTAGGTGACATGTTCCTTCTTTCAACATGTAGGATACATGTCAGAGATGTGTCCTCACACTACGTCATGTCAACTTCACACCGTTGCGAAAGGCTGCAGACCATATGTTACATATTAAGCAACTAAATTATATATTACACAAGTTCGCACCCTTGCACAAGGCTGCATAGTTGCAGTAGAGCAGTTGCAGACCATACGTTACATATTGTGCCCACATATATGACTTTAAATAAACGTAGAATGTATTTCCCTTAAATGGTCATAACACGTCCCACTGCTTTCAAAACACTCCAAACAGACCCAACATACATGCTTACCACACTTGCATTCTATATGGTTGCAGCCATCCACCTTCTCTATTGTCCAGCCACATAAAGAGCATTTTTTCACATTCTCTTTTCCGACACACCATTCCTTCAACGATTCTCTCTTGAACTCCTGATACATTTCACACGTCACGTTCGGATGATATTCCATGTGGCACTTCGTACATGTCTCCGTAAAGCATGCACCACAAACAAAAGGAGTCCCAGCATTTCCTGAGAATGTGACTTGATAAACTGAAGGACAATCAGGTGAGGGACAAAACCTATAAGCTCCTTGACTCTTGGCGATGAATGCTCCCAAAGAAGCATGGAAAAGATCTTCCAACTTCTCACATGGCAATAAATATCACCATATTATTTCGTGTTTCTTGTTATAGCGTTATACTTTCTAGCATTCCAATCATCGACTATTTCTTTTAGTGCTTGTCTAGTTGATTAATTATGTGAATATATACAATTCTAACAATACGTTATTATTTATTAAGTCGAGCCAAATCATCCTGACAAATTTCGGTCAATAGATTTCATATCTCATTATCCATCATCAAGTACAATATTTATAGCCACTAGTAGGGCTTCTACATCAATAGAAGATTACCCAACTACCCTTACTACTCTAACGACAAATATGTCAATATTTCCATAACACAATATTTTCCATAAATTATATTTATCGTAATACCCCCCTCAAGTGGGAGCGTGAAGGTCTCGAACGCCCAACTTGCGTAACAAAAACTCGAACTGCTGACGACCCAACGCTTTCGTAAAAATATCCGCCAACTGATGCTTCGTAGGAACATACGAAGGAAGAATCAAACCATCCGTGATAGCATCACGCACAAAATGACAGTCTGCTTCAATATGCTTCGTGCGTTCGTGAAAGACCGGATTATGTGCAATATACAATGCCGATTGACTGTCACAAAAGAGACGGATCCCAGGAGGGTGACGAACACCGAGCTCAGCAAGTAATTGTCTCAACCACTTCAATTCACATGTAATCGACGCCATAGATCGATATTCCGCTTCAGCCGAAGAACGGGAAACCGTAGTTTGTTTCTTGGACTTCCAAGATATCGGTGAAAGACCAAGAAAGACAAACCAACCGCTCAAAGAACGGCGAGTCAGGGGGCAGCTTGCCCAATCCGAATCGCACCAACCTTCAAGGAGAAGAGAACTGTCAGAGCGCAGCAGAATACCTTGACCTGGATGTTTCTTTAAGTACCGAACGAGATGTAAAGCCGCATCCCAATGGTCCACTCGAGGAGCCTGCATAAATTGAGATAACACATGCAAGGAATAAGCCAGATCGGGTCGAGTAACCCTTAGATAGATAAGTCGGCCAATCAGCCGGCGATACGGCCCTGAATCACTCAACAACGGGCCAGTGGCAAGGGCCAACTTGTGATTCTGCTCAATTGGGAAATCAGCGGGCTTGCTCCCAAGCAACCCGGCTTCATGGATAATATCAAGGGCATACTTGCGTTGATTTAAGAAAATTCCATCCTTGTTCCTAGCCACCTCGATCCCAAGAAAGTATTTCAGAACCCCAAGATCTTTCATCTTAAAACATTTCCCCAAATAGTCTTTAAAAATCGTCATCGCAACCTTATCATTTCCGGCAATAATCATATCATCGACATAAACAAGGACATGGAGTTGAATCTCACCACGAATCAAAGTAAATAATGAATAATCGGAGTAGGACTGACGAAAACCATACTCACGTAACGCAGAAGCAAGCTTTGCAAACCAGCATCTTGGGGCCTGCTTCAACCCGTACAACGACTTACGCATCCGGCAGACTAAGTTTGAACCGTTTTTCTCAAAACCCGGAGGGATCTTCATGTAAATCTCCTCCTTCAAATCCCCATGCAAAAATGCATTATGCATGTCCATTTGGTGAATATCCCAGCCTTTCACAGCAGCAACACTAAGGAAAGTGCGAATAGTAACCATTTTTGCCACAGGCGGAAACGTCTCTGTGTAATCAATACCCTCTTCTTGATGAAGGCCAAATGCCACTAACCGGGCTTTCAACCGCTGTAAAGTCCCATTCTCATCATTTTTTTCTGTATAAACCCACTTACTCCCTAATGCCTTTTTCCCGGGAGGAAGGGGTTGTAACTCCCAAGTACCCTGGTCTTCTAGGGCCTGAATTTCTTCAGCCATGGCCTTACGCCAACCTTCATGTTTAACCGCCTCCCTAAAAGATTTAGGAGGGTTCCCAACTGTGATAGCTGCCAAAACTTGCGATGCTTATCAGAAAACTTATCATAATTTACAAAATGCATAAGAGGATAAGGAGTACCTGAGGATGCCGAGGAAGTGGAAGAGCGTGGAGTAGGACTGTTCGGGGGAACCAGAGTATGTGTCACGTAATCCTGAAACCGAGAATTTGGGATCTTTTGCCGTCTACCTCTGCCTAATTCGTCAGTACCGTCACCTGGTTGTCGAGGTTGTGGTGAGGGTAAAATATCATTTGCCGAATCGCATGTATCATCATGCCCGTGCGTCCCCCCCTCAACCCGAGGATCCGGCAATGGTGGGTCCCCGGGAAGGGAATGAGAAGCTTCGAACCTCCTATCTACTATGTCAACATCCTCAAAAGCTGGATAAGGGGGAGGGGGAGACACACTACCCTCGGTCTAGTGAGAAAAAGGGAAAATGTGCTCATAAAATTTTACGTCCCGGGATACAAAAATTTCCTCTGAATCAAGGTCGATGGGTCCACCCTTCTTCCCAAAAGGATACCCTAAGAACACACACTTACGACTACGGCTGGCAAATTTATGTGAGGGACGATGGTCGTGGGCATAACACAAACACCCCAAAATTCTAAGCATCGATAAATCCGGTTGTTTGTGAAATAGAGACTCATAAGGCGTTTTATAGTTCAAAATACTCGAAGGGGTCCGGTTAATTATATAGGCAGCTGCCATCACACACTCTCCCCAGAACTTAAGGGGTAAATGACCATCAAACCTAAGGGCGCGTGCAACATTTAGGATGTGTTGATGCTTACGTTCTACCCTTCCATTCTGCTGCGGAGTACCAACGCAAGATGTTTCAAAAATGATCCCTTCATGTCGAAAATAAGGCAGTAAAGGCTTAAACTCAGTCTCATTATCACTACGAACTCGTTTAATCATGACCTCGAACTGACGAGAAATCAAAGTGACAAAGTCCAAAAAAACTATTTCAACCTCCATTTTATTTAACAACAAATAAATCCACACCGAACGAGAGTAGTCATCAACAATGGTTAAAAAATACGTAGCACCACACGTTGAGGGAACACTATAGGGACCCCACAAATCACAATGTATCAACTCAAAGATACGACTAGCTTTATTGTCACTAAGGGGAAAAGGTTCACGGGTCTGCTTTGCCCGAAAGCAAATATCACATCCATCTTTATTTAAATTTTTGGAAATGGAAATATTAGGAACCTGCCGAAGGACATTTTCTGATGGGTGTCCCATACGCCGGTGCCACAAATCCGTAGTTTGCTCACTATCAATAGCCAATACTCGAGCCTCCGGAATGCCCACGAACCAAAATAGTCCATCCACACGCTCTCCCAGTCCAATCAGCATCCTCGTCACTCGGTCCTGCATAACACATAAGTTCGCGGTGAGCTGCATGACACAATTATGATCGTCCAAAAATTGGGATGCCGAAATCAAGTTACAGTTTAATTCAGGTACGTATAAAACATTCAAAAGTCGTAAATTTCCCGATAGAATAACCGTTCCCGAATGGGTTGCAAATGAGAAACGTCCATCCGGTAATCCAATCGAACAATCCTCAATCGGTCGTAGTTGTACAAATAAATTTCGGTCACCCGACACGTGGTGAGTTGCCCCGGTGTCAATAATCCACGAGTATTTACTAGTACAACGATCGCGCGATTTAGGGACATCTAAGAGATCTAATATTCCCTGCCATTGGGCCGAGCTGAGGTTCGAAAGCCTAGCTTGCTCAAACGATGAAGAGAGAGCCGAGCTGACTGCGAGCCGAGTCGAGCCAGATGGCCCACCTTTGTTTCCCTATACAAGTCCACCATTGACTTTAGTGACCATACTAGCTGCTGCTGCATCAACTTCATATGTCCGAGAAGAGGGTGATGCTCCATCATGTGTCCACCCCTGTCCACCGGTCCGACCATCCCCACTGCTTTGGAGGGAGGAAGGACCCATCGGCATGTTCATCAAAGTTGCAATCGCCGCAACAAAGTAATCCGGCAAAGATCCTGCGTTCTCCGGTGAGGTATGCCGTCGCCCTTAAGCGGCGCCTCCATCATGTCGGCGTCCCCGCTCATCACCGTCTAAAGGCGTATGGGTCGTGCGTTGTCCTCATTGATCAACGCCCTGATCGCAATTGAGATCGAACCGATTTGATTCCGATCGAAGAGGAAGAAGACCATAGGTAAAGTGCCTCTTCCCTCCATGCCATTTGCGACCAAACTCCATGAGAATTAATTAATTAATTATTATTATTTATTTATTTATTTTCTTTGAGCCAAGATCTGTGATTTCAATTACACTATTTTGCCATCTTCGTACCTGTTCCAAGGAAGAAGACGACGGAAGGTTTTTTTTCGGTAGTTTAGAGTAAACCTTGCTCTGATACCATGACAAATTTCGGTCAATAGATTTCATATCTCATTATCCATCATCAAGTACAATATTTATAGCCACTAGTAGGGCTTCTACATCAATAGAAGATTACCCAACTACCCTTACTACTCTAACGACAAATATGTCAATATTTCCATAACACAATATTTTCCATAAATTATATTTATCGTAATGTATAAGAAATAAAGTAGCGCCTTTACTGACACCAATTGGTTTTAGTACAACGGTAAGCGCTTGATCTTAACATGGTATCGGAGCCAGAGGTAATGAGATCGAACCCTGGTTGAAACATTATTAAAAAAAAAAAAAAATTTGTGCATGTGTTGGGAGAGATTGCCCACACTTGAGGAGGGTGTTGGGTAGATTGCCCACACTCTTGAAAAAAAAAAATTTGTGCAAGTGTTGAACAGATTGCCAACACTTGAGGGGTGTTGGGACAGATTGCCCACACTCTTAATGTATAAGAAATAAAGTAGCGCCTTTACTGACACCAATTGGTTTTAGTACAACGGTAAGCGCTTGATCTTAACACATCCAAAATTTTCTAACAACCTATGATTCAATGTATATATAAACCGTTATAAATAATGCGATTCAAAATGTATTATCACATTCAAATGTTAAAATGTTGGTTATTTCATATTTTTCATTGTTATAATAGACGATAATTTTTGTAAATGTATATTTATTATTAACGTTATTTTCCAAACAATTTATCAAAGAAATTTGACCGAAAATTTTACTCTCCACGATTATGTGTTTGAGGTTTTTTTTTTACTTATTATCTATGCATATGACCCAATGGTAATACTGTGGTCCATTAACCCCGAGATTTCGGGTTCGAGTCCCTGTGGGGATCAGCTTTGTATGCCTTTGCCTTTTTTGTTTTCTATATTCTGATCTCAGGAAATACATACCATGCTCTTTATATATGAGAGTTGCATTCAACTATTCTAGAATACACCAATAGATAGTATAGAAAGGACAATGAGCTGTCAAATTACAGCTCATGCTTATTCATAGATGAATATTTATTACAAGGTTGCTTAAGATAGTCTACTGGCACTGAACACATATCTAGTATTAATATTAATGTACCTAGATGGTTAATCGCCTCGCCTCGCCTAATGTACTTTGTCTGTCATGCTCTTTACTGCGGGAGACTGCATTAGAGGTAGCGACTGACCCAAAGAAAGACTAGACAAGCGTAGTGAAGGAAGCAATCTTTATTGCGTCCGATTCAAATGACTTTTTACAAATAGCGGGTTGATACATGTGTACGTTTTACGAGATGACGGAAAGTTGTTTTCTTCGTCCCGCCGCTGCACCGTCAAGCTGCAAGTGGAAAGAATGACCCACGCCACTGGCTGTTCTTCCTCCCGTTCTTCTCCCGCCCGAAAGCCAAATTCTTGTCTTAAATTTAATTCTTTTAGATTGTTCTTCATCTTTTATTTTGCAGTTTATCAATTGTTTCTCTTCTTTCTTTATTTTTACATTGTTGATTATTCTAGATTAGTTATTTTGATTCATAATATTATTTCTATGCTCTTAATTTGTTATTTGATTATCGATTATCAATTAGCCATTAGAATTAATTCATTGTTCTTCCCCTTCCATCTTATTATGTCAAGTATGAATTTTTCTATTATTATTGTTAGTTTCATGTCTACCATGAGTAGCTAATTTTCTTACTAGGGTCGCAGGGGAAGCATGTGGGTTAATTAGGGGTTAATTTGGGTTGATTACAATAGTTAATTAATTTCATTGCAATCGTTGATCTTTTTTATGCACACCACATGTTTGTTGAATTGCCTGAGACATTAGATAGTTGGTACGGTGGTAGATGAGAAGAGAGCTGCTGATAATGCAAGGTTCAAGAGGCCGTTTGCTTCCTCTTCTAGTCAAGGTCCCCAGAAGAAGCCTGCTTTTGGGTCACGTCCTACATTCAACCGTGCTGCTGGTCAGGTGACTAAGGATAGAGTGTGCTTTCAGTGTCGAAAGGATTTCCATCCTGGAAAGAATTGTGACGGTACTCCAGTTGTGTGCTTCAACTGCAAGGCTCCGGGTCACAAGGCTAATAGGTGTCCCCAGGATAACAAGGTTGGTTCAGGTTTCGGTACTGCTGCTGCTACAGTTCCTGCTCCTAGGGTTGGTCGTATTTTCGTCATGATCCATGCCGAGGCTGAGGCACATCCTGATGTGATTACTGATACGTTCCTTGTTTGTTCTTTAACCGCTTTGATTTTGTTCGATACGGGTGCTTCATTATATGTTATCTCCGAGTCTTTCGTTGTGAAGACTTCCCTTATTCCATTCTCCACTGAGATAACCACTATCACTCTTGCTTCGGGTGAGGTAGTCTCGTGTTCTTCCATTTTCAAGGATGTTCCCGACTCGCCGGATCGGTGAATGTTAGCGATAAACATGCAAAGAGATAAAACATGTTGAAATATGACTTGTACTATACATTAATCATGGAGTTGAAGAATGTGATGAGTGTCTACTGAGTTCTAGGAAGTCAGTAGAATGATTCCGTCTGTCAGCAGGATGTGTGCATGTCAGCAGACTGGGTCTGCTGAGTGGCTAATCTGCTGAGTCTGTTTTAACGGCTAGTTTTGATAGCTATTATACGTATTGCTTGCTCCCCACTCTACATTGGTGTAAGGGTATTTGAGACATTACTCTTAATGTCTCTTAGGCGGTTAGGGTTTGATTCCCTAGGCTATATATACCATGTAATTCCGTGTAATCTGGTTGCTTGATTCTGAATAATAATATCCCTATTTTCTGCCCGTGGAGTAGTCAATCGCAAGATTGGAAACCATGTTAAATCTGTGTTCTTGTTCTTGTTTGTTTACTTACATAATTCATTTAAATATATGTTCTTTCATTGATTCCAGAACCCGTTAACTTGATAATCCGTTGTAACAAGTGGTAACAGAGCCAGGTTGGCTATTTATCAAGTTATTCTGAAAATGTCGTACCTTTTATCTGTCTGGTGTGAAAGATGTCTGCTTTAAACGTGAAGATTGATAAGTTCACAGGAAGGAACAGTTTCAGTTTGTGGCAGATCAAGACGAGAGCGTTGTTGACAGTTTTACCAGAAAAATATACATAGTCTTACACTTTGACACAGTTACCTAATAATATTATTCCTGGGGTAGCAATCCCAATACTTCCAAAATTCCAGGTACTACTTTCTGGAGCTTGTAAAGGGAGGGACCAAATAACTACTAGCCTCTGTGGTTTCTGCAACTCAAGTAAAGCTTGTAACAACCCAATACATACCTATCTTGCAACTTTTGACATCCATCACCACACGCACTATGGACATGTGGGATTACGCTTAATAAAATGAAGTACCAATGCATCC
This sequence comes from Gentiana macrophylla, assembly GCA_026214975.1. NCBI lineage: Eukaryota > Viridiplantae > Streptophyta > Magnoliopsida > Gentianales > Gentianaceae > Gentiana > Gentiana macrophylla. The sequence goes on from CM047805.1 coordinate 74,982,544, forward strand.
TTACGGGTCAGTGACGCCGACGTGTACACATCACGCATATTGAAATCTTTAAAATAATCCGATGCAGCAACAAAATCTGGAGTACTCAAATTCCCAAATTTAGCCTCAACATCATTAATGCATTGCTAAGCACTCCAAACCAAGTCAGCTCCCTCGGAAGTGTCGTTTATTTGGGTGTCTTGGGTTTCTACAACTTCAGTGTCAATCAAATCCGGGTTGATTGACATTAAGCTCATGTTGTTCTCGTAGCTTGAACTCGGTCCAGAGTCTGGTAAACTATGTGAAAAATTACTAAACTTCTTCAATGGCTTGTTATTTTTGAAATCCTGACTCAAAAAATAAATAAGTACAACGTTAAAAAACATATTACAATTTACATACAATGGTTCCCTGAAAAAGTGAAAGTAAATAATGAAGGCATAAACCAAATAACCCACCTCGAAATTGAAGTTCTTGAAGGATCTTTTTGGTTTTGGGACATGATGGGCTGTTTCCTTCTTTCGGGCAGCCTTATCCTGACTTGAACATAAGTAAGCACAATGTTATAACACACATCACAATTTACATACAATGGTTCCCTAAAAGAGTGAAAGTAAATAATGAAGACATAAACCAAATACACTACCTTACGCTTCTGGGCGTTGTACTACTTTTCCATATCTTTAAGAATCCGGATTTGATCTTCCTGGAAACTATTCATGACCTTACAAAAGCATGGGCAATCAAGTTTCATTCTTCTAATCACATATATGATTTGACTATCCTTGTAAGAACAGTCAACCATCAATTCAAAGCGGCCAAATAAAGCCTTCCAGTCAGGCATTTTTCTTAGACCAGTTGTTGGGTCTCTTAGATCGTAATTCTCTTCCGAGATAAGGCTCCTTAAAACAGCATCATGCTTTATACTCCAAGTTAGTCTCGAACTAGAAGTTCAAGAAGAAGACATCTAAAAGTTATAGATTTTATGAATATATGATATACACAACTGTGGATCAATTTAATACTTTGAAGTTACTTTTTCTAGAACAGGATGGAAGGAGGAACATACCTTGACTGAATGGTGGTTAGAGCCAACACTAGATGCTAATGACTGAGACTAAAACATAGTTGTGAATAGAAATCAGTACACGAAAAAAAAAATATGACATATGAACAGAATGAACCTCCAGAAACAAATCATGAGGAAGAGATACTAAAATGCTGAACCAAAATAAAAGTACCCTGATTCAATATCAACCATCCAAGTTTTAGGTTCATTTTAGGTAGCTATACTGAATAAAAAGTAAAGCATTTGTGCTTCACTAGAGTAATCTATTGAAAAACATGCTAAAAAAAACTATATCATCACTTGACTTTTCAAAAGCTCTCACGAAAAGCAAACGGCACAATGGGACCTATTTCACCATCCGTGCTAAAAAGAGCGGTGAACCTATAATACGCCGAAAGAATATTAACCCAATGGAACTGGGATGAATTTCAAGCATAAACTTGGCTCCATGAGAAGAAGAAAAATATACAAGTCTCCCCAAAAAGAGGCATCGTCGAGAGTGAATTTTCTACCCGAATAAGTAAGAACAAGCAATAAACCACCATATCCTCACTCTGGTTCTTACAATTTTTCATGGTGTAGCATTGTGGCGCTTTCAAGTTTGAGCATTATATTACTGTGGCAATCAAAAGAAGTAGAATCATCCAAGCTAAGCAAAACCACAAAATCCATCATCGAGTCATCACAATCATATGATAAACTGATTCAATCATGCAAACTACCAACCAATTAACACACTTGAACATAAACACAAATGGGAAAACCACCCCTAACCTTTTAAGGCAAGAACATAAAGCACTAACAGTTCAGAAAACAACCATAGCATCAACTAAAAGTGCCACAAATCAAAGCACATTGGAAGGCTGACACTCAGGCAAAATAATGAGAAGTTCACAAATAAAACTATAGTGGATACCTGGTCAAGGAAGCAACACGGCTTTCTTTTTCTAGGAAAAGGGGATGAAAGGCACTTCATTTATTTAAAGAGGAGGTTGGGAGGTCGGGTGATAGAAATAAAAGCTAGAGATTGACTGATAGATTTTGATAGACGTTTTGGTGCTGGTGCTATTCAAAGATTCTAGTCTAGGAAATATGGTTCCTGTGCAATATTAGACCAAACTTGGGCATGCTCTTTTAGCTATCCATGGTATAAATTAAAGTTAAACGTGTCTTCACTAAAAAGTGGTTGAACTATGAGGTCGGTTTTGATTTTTGCACACCTTGAAATCAGATTTATATTTCATTTTCGTAAAATTCTCAACATCCGATATGTTTTTGTTTCCGTTGATATATTTTTGTTTGTTACATAGGTAATAAACTTGTATTTTGAGCTGCTGAAAGAAAGAGAGAACAGGGAACCCGACAAATTCTTGAAATGTCATTTCTTTAACACATTCCAATGATCTCCCTATATTTAGATTAGTTAGTGCTTGATGGTCAAATCTTCAGTTAATTAGTGGAAAAGACGGGTATGACTTTCAATCTGTCGGGAGATGGATTTCCCAAGGGAAGCTTGGATACTGCATCTTTGACTGTGACAAGGTTAGTTTCCTTTATGGTGTGTTTATGTTTTTTCTTTTCATTGAGCATATATTTTTATTAGATTATGAACCACGGTACTGGATGCATTGTTGATCTTGAAATGTTGGTAAACTGCCACAAGAAAGCGAGTCCAGGGATGAGGTAGTGTATTTGATTTATGCTTTCATCATTTACTCCATTTTTTAGGGAACCATTGTTGGAAATCATGGTTCAAACGAGTTGGAAAAGCGTTGTTCGTTTTTAAGGAACCATTATGTAAACCTTATATAATTCAAGTTCGCGAACCAAACGAGTTGTTTGCGAACCAAGCTCGTGTTCGTTTTTCTATAAAACGAAATTTAAACTGAGATTTTATACAAAACTGAACAAGTGATCGGAAAAGCGTAGGTTTTAACAGACCAATCCAGCATGAAATGGTTATGTTTTTTTAAAGAAATTTGTTTTTTTTCCTTTTATTTATGTCACATTACACTCGTTGTCCCCACTATGACTCAAAACCCGAAATATCCGCAAAAATGGTCGTATCATGCCAGCACATCATTACCTCCCCCACCACCTCTCCTCACCCCAATCTGCGTTTCATTTTCATTTAATTCTCCTCTACCTTCCAATTTGCTTCATCTTCATTCTCATCTGCTGAGTTAAAGATGATAATCCTTTTCCGGCAAATTACTCACCCCATTTCTGTTCTTCACCATATTTATTTAGTTGAATTGAATAACCCATTTTTCCGTGTGTAGGAATTATGTAAATTGTTGTTATTTAGATTTACCAGAAAAATCAGAATTTTTCCCGTCGGTGATGTTTTTAAGTTATTTCTATCCGGCAACTTTGAAGGAATATCATGGTGGTCCAATGGTAAAGTTATGCGGCTGGTGATCGAAAGGTCTAGGTTTCGAAACACTTTAGACGCATATTTATTCTATTTTTACCTAGAAATATGCGAATATCTTTTAAGGAAAAAGTGAAGCAATTTTGCAGCAGCCGCGAATTGAACTCGTGACATGAATGTGAACAATCGTGACATAAACCAGACTAGCTACAAGCATTTTTATTCATATTTGGTTGGGCCTAATTATATACAGATCCGCATCTGCTTCTCTTTTATTAGAAAGTAATAAATCCATTAAATTGGATTCAGGATGTTTTCTATATTTGATATATTAGATACGGGGGTACCAACGGTCTATCTCAGTGGTTTATTTTCACATTTATTTTCTTATGTGATTATTTATGTGATATAATCATGTCATACAATGCATCATATTTATGAATTCCACTTCTAGCATATGCATACTTGTAGATAATTAATTTTGACATTAAGTAGACATGTATGAACACGTAATTAGTTTAGATTATTTAGGTAATTAATAAATTAATTGAGCAAAAGGAATTTTATCTAGATATAAAATTCACACGATAAAAATAAAATTTATTGGGTAAATTTTATTTTGGATCTAAAATTCTTGGTGAATTTTAATTATATAGTGTCCGCATAAAAGGATATTAATAATCGAAGAATTGGAAAATCATGAAAAGTTGGTGATTGATTTTCATGATTTATTGGTTTCGGATTAATGGAAAATTCTGAGATCCAATATTTTTATCATGACAAAATTAAGACTATAAAATTCTTCGGTGAATTTTATTTGTGTAGTGTCTACACAGGAGATTTCTAAATATTCGGAAAATTTGGAAAATCACGAATGAGGTGACCCTTGTTAGACGGTATTTGGAACCGAGAAAGTAGTGGGAGCTTTAAATTTTGTGATTATTGTTTTTCAAATTATTGAAAATCATAAGTCCTAATGTTTTAGGATTATAAAATTCTTGGTGAATTTTAATAGTGTAGTGCCTACACAAGGAATTTTTATAAATCCATAAAAGTGGAAAATCGTGAATAAGATTTTGCATACTCGTCGGGTCACTGACCGACCCTAAGGCGGAATACTTGGGGCGTACTTTGAGATATGATATAGTAGGTCACACTCACAAGGATATTTTTGGAAATATCTTGACTGAAAAAAGAAGGTAATCAACAATTAATTGGAGATATGTGATTCTTACTTAATTGTTGAGAGAGATTGTCTCTATATAATCTTCACATCATTGACCTACCCTAAGGCGTCACTGTAGGTGTGAGATTAAATCCTTGGAATGGTAGGGCAAACTACATGCATGACATCACGTTTATAATTCCTAAAATAATTATTTGTTGTGGTGTATGAGTTGATTTATATTTCTGTCATAATTTATTTTGACAACTACTTATCATCTCAAGGTATCTAAACTGCTAAACATGATAAAATTGACTGATGATGACTTCGTATAAGTTGAAAAGTAACGAGAACGTTTAACTCTTAATCGAGAATGCAATTAATTTTAAGTAGAGGATTCTCCTCTTGAGCCTCAAACTTAATTGACATTGATAAGAATGTAACTGCTGTCACTCGTGATGAGTGAGAGACAAAACCAAATTAGTTCAAAGATGGCGAGAATTTGTTATCCATCTCACATAGACATCCCACAATTCACGAGTAGTGTCTACTCAAATGAACTACTAGTTCATGGCCATTTCCTGTAAAGAAAGCCAAGAATGGGAAGTTAAATGTCTCCAAGTGTAAGTCATCTAAACTAAATAAGTTAAAGGCTAAACCGAAACATAATGAAAGAAAGCATAGAATAAGGAAAGTGATCTTGGATTACTCACCTATGAATCCTTAGAGACTTTCTTAACCGGGATTATGACTCAGAAGCTAAGTTCTTTTGGGAAGAACAAGGTAGCTAGGCATTCATGATTAAAGAGTAGACAATGGGCAGTTATTTCAGCTGAGATAGTAGGAGTGATATAAAGAAAGAAATTTTGGAGTTTAATCCTTGTATATCATAGAAATTTATTTTATTTTTTTCAGATTCGTTGGAACAAATGGATTAACTTCACATCGATGATATAGTTGCCTTAAATGAAGTGAATATGACATTTGTAGTATGATTTTAAGCCTTCGACTTTTTTTGATAAAGTCAAAACCACTAAATAATTCTGAAATGGTATATGTAACACATCGTAAACTATTAAGAAAAATATTTTCCATATTTAGATAAACTATTCTTCAGCATCTATTAATTAATTCATATATCCTAACTAAAGACTGGCTAAGGGTGATTCCTATTTCCCAATCTAAGAACGCTATCTCAAAGGAAAATTGACTAAGTAACCTCTCAATTAGGAAAATGTAATAGAGCTGAAGAAGTATCACGGCTTGTTTATATTGACCTTCTGGGTCTTATGAAGGATACAAGCCAGCAGGAGCTTTTGAGTGGTAGACATTTTGTCTAACGGCTACTCGAAACGCCGATTATTTTATTTGAATATTTGGAGGAATCTCTAATATCATTAGAGAAGAGAGTTCCATGCTCAAACATTGGCTAAAGCATATTTTTTGCACTAATGCTCGGTCTACCTCCGAGTGAAATGACTTCACTGAAAGGATAAACCATGTATTGCCTTATATAGTTATTGATATGCTACAATACACTGCTTAACTCAATTAAGATATTGGTTGCAAAATAACGGTTTACATTTTATGTAAAACCGAGAAGTCTACCTAGAAGATGCTTATGAATTTATGGATAAGGAGTGAAGTACATTTACTCCACTTCCGTAAATAGAGGCATTTAGCATTTATGCTTGAAGGTAGGACTGAATATTTTGCATACAAGATCGGATGGTGACTGTTTGTGAAATATCTTAATAAAGCGAGTGAAGGTTGGTTATAAGATTCCTAAGATTGGAAAGTGACGGTTGAACTGTCACAGCCTTTCTGAACGAATGTTTAAATAACAACCTTGGACCTTGAAGTAATGTTACTCAAAGAGTTACTATCTGATTCAATCAGACCACATCCAACATTGGTTGGTGGGGGTTACACTAATAAATACTACTGAACCAGATCAAAATATCAATTCTCCCTACTGCAGTAGGAGTATGGTTTAACCATTGACACCCACTGTGATTATGCAGACTTTATAGTCTTCTGGGGGTGAATGATAACCTATGGTCTCTCTGAAGGCTATATATGATTCTGATAAATATGGAGGTTGGTTTAAAGCCATAAACCTGTAAATGGAGTTTTGGTACTCCAGTTTTGTTCACACTCTTGTAGAACAACCTGAGTCTCTCAGGCCATTGGGAATAATTGGATCTACGTGAAAAAGAGTAGAATGAATGAGAAAGTTTATCTTTCTAAGAAAATCCAAATGATCTAGGGGTAATTCCTTGAGAAGTAGATAGTTTAATAGGGGTGATGCCTTGAAACTCTCTCACCATTCAGCCTTGCCTGACTCCCTGCAAAGCAGAAAGATTACCAGGGTTGATGCCCTGAAACTTTATTTCCGTAAAACGGAGCTTGAATTCATTCAGAACAAAAGGGTTTTAGCTGAAATTCAATGGCAGATTGACTGCCTATGCTTGTATGTATTGGTGGATGAAAGAAAACTTCTAGGTCATTAAAAGTCACATGTTTTGAAATGTGTCAGCTTGACCAGAATATTGGTCAGTCTTTTGTTGACTAGAGAATCAATATTGGTAGAGTAGTGAATACTAGAATTGATAGAGGTAACACTACAACATTTGTGAACAACATGAGTGTGTTATCTGAAGTTAGGAATTGACGAGCCAAGATTCTCTAAATTAGAGAAGTGGACTATATTCTTAGAAGTCGATTCGGTCGAATTCATGAGAACAAGTTGCTGGCAATTTCCTATGCATCTTATTGGTTAGGATGATAATGCATTTCCATATGCAACGTTCAACGAGATGTTTCCTACCCAACCCCTCACGGAATAATTCTCTCAATGTTCGGATATAGAGAAATTTGGATAAATTCTCTTTTGTATAGAAAAAGTCAGTTTTTTTATAGTCAATTACTATCGAATCTTGGATGCTAGTGTTGGTAAGCAGTATAGTGCCTCCTCAAGTACCTTTAGAGAACAAGGAATTATATGCTTGTATATTTGGGTGCAAACATACGTATTGTTGACTACACTGATTCTGACGTTCAGTCGGATTAAGGGTGCTCGTAAATTGATCCCGGCCTCAGTGTTTTATCATTGTGATAGAGCTATAGTCTGGACCGATCCAGCATCACCAATTCAACTTTGTAAGTCGAATACATAGCAGCTTCCGGAGTAACTAGAAAAGCGATATGGCTTTAAAATTTCCTTGTTGATCTGGAAGTAATTCCAAGCCTTGATAAGCCGATACCATTTTACTGTGATAATAGTTGACGGTAGCTTATGCAAAGGATCTTAGCAGTCACAATATGTCAAAAGCATAAAGTAAATACCACCTGGTAAGACAAATCTTGCAAAGAGGCGACGTTTCGGTCTTGAAGATTGTCTCGATCCGACAATCTAGCTAATCAGTTTACCAAGACGCGTGGCATCCAATGTCACTGATAAGAACTTGAAGGGTATGAAATTGGGAGATAAGTCTCATCTGCTTTAGAGCAAGTGGGAGAATGTTGTGGATATATAGAATAAGGGTGTGGTGCTCTAAAAGCATTTGTTTCTTGTCTATACGGGCAAGTGGGAGATTGTTGGATTTAGTGCCCGAAAGACAATTGTTTATTGTCCTTACGGGCAAGTGAGAGATTGTTGGATGTAGTTCCCAAAAGACAATTTTGGTAATTGTTTTTACAATTAATAAAGGACAAATTTATTCTCATCTTATTATGTGCTTCGTGCTCATAAGTAATACACTAACTTAAAACCCCAAGTTGTATCATATGTTGCCATATGACTTAGTGTGCTATCACACGTGAGGATTAAGTTTATGGTGATACACTTAAACTGTTAGTATGTGGTGAAATTAATCAAATTATGGGGTCTATTGATTAAACCACCATTAATGCGCCCACAACACTGTAAGGTGTGACTGTCTTATCCAGACCGTCCATATTGGTTATCTAAGTGGGGCATTTATATAAGATGTAGTCATATAGGTCTGGACCGATTTAATCTGCATTTCTCATATAATTCCGTGATTGAGAAATCTTATTAAGTCACAAGATGATCATTTATGGATTAACCTTAATCCTGAAGTGATTGTAGACTCCTGCTTTTTTCAAGATAAGGTTTGATGTGTTCATAAAGGATTGCTAAGAGGCGCGGTCCGAATCACTTTCACGTTGGCACTATTATTCTAGAATGAGTGAGAAGTGTGTGTCTCACAAATATGGAATCCATTCCTTCCGGCGGGAAGTAGAAAGAAAATCCCCTTATTTGTTAATCCTAGAAACTGATCTATCCACGGAGTTCATATTGGTTATGAACTAATTGATCACTAGTGGGTTAATGATAAATAAGGATAAGATGTAATGAGGAAGGTTTACGGAAACATTCCCGCTTCATTACGGATGGTCTATGGAGGGTTAGTCTATATGTAATGATTCTATCAATGGACACTTATTGAATCGACTTTCTAAGAATAAGTTATATCTATAATCGACAGAGTTCAGTTTCGGATTTATGTTGGCGTAATTCCGGAATTAATAAGTTGATTAGAAATGTTCTGTTCGATTAATATTTTATTCAATTTTTTGTAGCTACTGTTTATAGGTCCATGGTCCCAGGGTTGGCTCCTAACACGTGAGTGAATTCTCGTATTTTGGAACCTTGAAAATATATTAAATGGTTGGCCTATTTAATGAATATGCAAATATTGTTTATTCGGTAAATAATATATGTACTATAGAAAAGACATTTTCTAATATCCCAATTGGCATTAAAAATGATGCCACTTTTTCTTGATTTTGGTAAAATAAATTTTCTCCTAATTAATTATAATTTGGATAATATAATTATTTATATGTTAAATAATTATAAATAAGAAATTAGTTTTCTTATTGGATAAATAGTAAATTTATTTTCCTATTGGATAAAGGTTTTTATTTTCCTTGAAGGAAAAGATAAATAGGTGTGTAAAAGTTAAACTCTCAATCTATTTGGTTATTAGCCTATATAAAGAGAGTTACTTTCAACACCATATTATGTATTCAACGTGATTTTAAGAGAAAAACCAACACCATATACAAATTAAAAAGTAGAGAAATTTTGTTTTGTTGTCTTACCCATTGGGAAGAAGAAGGCATATTCGAGGAGGTTCGAATACGGGATCGACGTCCACTAGTCGTCGCTTGGAGATACAATCTGGAAGGTCACGGCATCTCAATTCGGTTGGGTAATCTCGTAACCTTTTCTTTAAGGTATCAATTAATCGTTTATTAGTTAATTCGATCGCAAATACGTGCTTCTACTATAGATCTTGATCTAATCGAGATCTAGATGAATCTGTGTGGGTTCTGACTTGACTTGTTCATTCTAATCGGGTTTTCGGTCGGATTCAGATTCCGGCAAGTCCAACAATAGGATCAAAAGTTAGGTAAGTTTGTGATGGCCTAAACTGATTGCATATACCTTGTATTGAAGGTCTATGTTCCATATAAGGAAATGTGGTGATTGGGACTTAGTTATACTTAAAATGGTGTACTCAAACTTCAAAATCAAAAGTTAGATGAGAAGCAGTCAGCTGAGTGTTCATCAAGAATACAACAGACTAAAAGTCAGCTGACCAAATAAATACATCTGCAGACTCATGTAACAGACATCTGCTGAGTATATACATATCGGATTAATCCATGTTTTTCTGGAAGATCAAATGGATAAGGATGAATTACAAGCATTGGATTAATCAATCAATCAGTGGCTAGGAGGAAAGGGACGTTGCAAGGATTTTAGAGCCAAATAAAATTGGAATTAAATTATTGGTTGACAGACTATTGTTGGAAGTAGCGCCCGAAAGACAATTTATGTAATTATTTTTGTAATTAATAATTGACAGATTTATTCTCACCTTATTATTGCTCCGTGCTTATAAGTAATTGACGTCACCAAAACCAAGCCTTAGAAACGGCGTCAAGAAAGGGACAGACCTTTTCTAGGTTAGACGGATCCTAACCGGCAGTGTACCGGGTCAAACCAGAGTGATAAAGTGGTGAGTCGTGTGTCGAATCCTCGGGGAAAAAGTGGTATTTCTTTTAAGTGTGGTTAAACACCAAAGAGCTGCTATTAACTCGATCTAAACCGCAATTTTATAACACAGACATACTACTACTCTAACCAACATAAAATAAATGCGTAATTTAAAAGTTATTCTAATATAATATATATAGATATATAAATATATATAGATGTACATAAATAGTAAAATATATATATATATATATATAAATATATAGATACCAATATATAGTTTATAGACTAGACTAGCCAAAGTATATGTAATCAATTTATTCGATCTTTTCAATTAATAGAATGTGTTCGATCTTCCTTTTTATTAGATCTAATTGAGTAAATGAAACGGTGTACTCCTAATGTCAACAATTCCTCCTCACACGAGCGTATGAAATTGTCATATGTCAAATTGTCATCAGTCCAATGTCCACAACTGCCCCATGCTAAACTTAGTTAGTCAAAACAGGTACCGAGTACAAATCTACCCCGGATAAAAGAGGTGATTCCATTTGTCAGATGGCCGATGTTATTCAAGAGGCTCCGGTTGTCAAGCGGATCGATTTAATACAAACGGTGTAGTTTCAATTAAACTGTGATTTTAACATTATTAAGATCTCGAGTACAAAATTAATAAGATTTGTTTTACTAGGACAAATCTGCCCCCGGGTAGGAAATAGGATTCCGTTAATCAGACGGCCAATTTTACCCTCCGGTTTTTCTATTTTTACTCATATCCTGACTTCTCTCGGTCGGGTTCATCGTCAGTTATATGTGGTATTCATCCCGATTGATTACTTCATTCGAATATGTTATCAATACGTAGCAAAATAGAAAAAGATTCATTTTAACTCAATTTTAATCATTTTTACTTTAACATCATTCTTTTAACGAAAAGATCGAAATAATACGATTACATAACTTTGGCTAGTTATTAGATCTTAGCCTAATAACATTATAAAAACTAAAAAGAAGAAAATAACAAACATAAACATAATTATTATAGAAATTACCCGATTACAACTGCTGACTCAGAAATCGTCTTTTTCCGGACATTACAACGACTTCAGCAACACCGAACCTTCGAGAATTTCCCGAGCATTACTACGATACTACTATTACTAATTTATTTTGGCATAAGGCCTATTTACAAACTAAAGAAAAGAAAAGAAAAAGAGAAAGAGGAGGGAGAGAATATATATAGGATATGGTATATATATATTGGTACACTCTTTTCAAGTGCTGAGGCTCCCATATATATAGACAAACCTCCTTCCCGGACCGGTCCTGGCGGCCGGATCGGTCCGTGTAATGATGACAATCATTACAGTTAGTTACAAGCATGTGCCCCCATGTTACCCTAATCATCACTTAGCATGTGCAAGCAAGTGATCATCATTACTCAGCATGTGCAAGCATGTGATTTGTTAGGGAAAGTAATGATGATTCCCCTGTGATCAGTTATCAAAGTAATGATTACTTCCATAATATTATTATCTTGTAAAATTCATAACTTGCATTCCCGAACTCCAAATGACATGATTCAAGATCTGTTGAAAAGCTCTTCAAATGATCTACAACTTCCATCAAGACCACTTCTTCAGAAAACGCATTCTCGATTTCCACTAATTGACCACTTGACCTTTTATATCAGTGACGCTTTATAACTTCCTTTCAACATCTTGAATTGACTTCAAAAAAATGTCGATACTCGGGTTTTTAGTTCATCTTAGGATTCTGCAATGAAATAAACACAAAATACCCGTGTAAAATAGACACAACACTCCGTTACTAAAACCGGTAAAAACTACAACTTTTACTATAAATACTAACTTTTACTACTAACTATACTAAACTATAAAGATTAATATTTCATACTAATTATATCATAATTTCATATATTTTACATAGAATTCGTCGATAAAACATAATAAAATCACGTATATTTAATCATATAAAAATAATACATCAAATTACTCCCCACTTAGCTTTTGATCGTCCTCGAGCAAAAATAAGCGGTAATATATAAATAACAAGATAATATAATTGATCAGATTAAAATTTCAAAAGTAATATATATCATCAATATTACAAACATATAAGTTATAACTTTTATAGAAATTTAATAAGAGAGAAAGTTTATATAACTTAAATAAATTAAGTATCAAATGTTAATCCGATGGAAACATGCATGCAATAATTCATAAATATAAATAAAATATTAGAATTACTTTCTATCTTGATTATTACGAATTTCCGGAATCATTAACTAAGTCAGAGAGAAGACACAATGGCTTATAATATATTAAGATAGGACATCGGTTAATCGAAAAGATAGAAAAAGAAATCAAAAAGAGAAAGAGACAAGTCGTACGTACCTACGTCTTCACATTCTTGATCAAAAACAGTTCCGATTAGTAACATCCTTTTATTCCAACTATTTTTCAGATTTTCTCTCTTCTTTTTTTTTTTTTTTTATTTTTAATATTAAGAACTAAAGCGTGAGTGTGTGTAGAAAATAATCAAATTTTACAAGCATTGCTTCATCAAGATTGATCGGAGTACTACTCTTTCGATCTAAAATTACGAGTCCGGTTTCCTTAAACCCGTAATCATTCTTGAGATCTAATGATTCGACTTTTTCTTTAGAATAATTTTTTTTTTTTTTTTTTTTTTTTTATGCCTTCATCCCAGCAATAGGACATTTCGAGATAATACCCTAGCTGGACTACTATCATTAGGCAAATCGGGAGCTTTATACCTCATAAATGATATAGGGGCGCTTTCTAGATAACCCCTACTATACTCAAATCATTGGTAGCTACTACCGATATATTTTATTTTTATATTGTCGATCAAAGATAGGGAAGATACCTGATATTTGATTAATTCTGTGTAAAAATGGTGCCTTGTTCCTAATATAAATTTTTCATATGATACTAACATATCTGAACTCATTCCAATCTCAGCATATACCATTTTTCTCTCAACTCTTAACTCTTTTGTTATCATCTCCTCTCATAAGTACGTACAAATTCGAAGGATGTCAAAGAAATGTAGACCAAAACAAGCTAAGGGTCGGAAATTTCTAGTTAATCAAAATGGCTAAATTCCGAGTGAGGTCTTGATCACTCTTAAAAAAACTGAGGTGGGGTCAAAAATTGGAAATTTTATTCAGGTAGGCTATTTGGCTATAGTTATATTTTTGTGGTGCCAAAAATCATCATTCCTAATTTTGATTCCAAATTCATAATTTATCTTGAAAAGAAATTTATCTAAAAATTTATTTATAAATATAAAAATTACTTGAATAATTCCATAAAAGAAATATTTGACAAAAATTATTTAGTTATACATACTCAAAATCTTAAAAATCTTATAAAAGATATAAAACATATTCATAATATATCTAATATATTTTACTAAATCAAAAATTAATCTTCTCAATTTATGTCATTTTTATTCATATATTAACCAACTTAAATCATTCAAGAAAAATTAAAACTAAGAAATAAGTAATTAAAGTACTAATTTATATGAAAAAGGTTATATTTTATAAATATTTTTAATTTTTTTCTCGGTTTTTAATGAAATTTTCAAACCTAACTCTACTCCCACTTACGAAGTGGCATCGTCTCCGATGTTCAATGAGTATGAAAAAGTAGGTTCGAAAATTAAATTAAAATTATAGATGATCGTTAAAACATCGATAACACGCGTATATTAAAAACAAACAACATATATATTAAACAAATTGAAACTATTACACACTAAAAGATTCAAAATAAAACAAACTTACTAACTAACTTACTAACCTTAATCAACTTACTAACTTATTAAAGCAAACCAACCTTAAATGAGACTTAAATAAAACCACTAACAACTATCTCAAATAGTTGATGAACAACCCGATTCTCCACTGGGTAGCAATCCTCTACGATAATCACGAGACGGATATATCTCATCGGCTAATTTCAGGACTTCATTCAAATGAATACATAACCTTGAAATTAACCAAGCAAAAGGCATCGGCCTTCCATTATTATACCGTTCCACTCGCAAATCTTATCGCGCCCTAAAAATCAAAATCCCCACCACATGAGCTCCGCTTATCAACGCAAATAACAAAAGTATCTCACTATCACTAACTCCACGCAAAGTCACTAGTCGGATAGACTCGTGAGTTAATGAAATGTTTCCATGCTCTCGATGATGGCAGTAGAGCGGAAGTGGTAGAGTCGTAATTTTGATCGAACTCTGAAACAAATACGGAAAAGCTTCCGTGACATAGTTGACAACGTTAAAGGAGTTCCTAACGCCCATTGATATTCAAAATGAAGATTATGGATTTGATTGAAAATCGGTATTTCGCACATATGATTGATAATATGAGGTGAAAAGTGAATAAGTGTACCACGAATGGATACAAGTCGTGACGGATCGACCGTCATCGACAAGAGAGAGAGCGGAATAAAATTCCCTAACGATAGAAATATTAATCCTACCTCTTGGATTCCTTACAAACTTTCTCCAACCTCTATTCTGAATTAAATCCTTCCCTGACTGATCAATTTTTTCATAGTTGATACCATTTTCAACTAAAATTGGAGAATTTGCAAACCTCGCATTCACCAATAAATTAACATTTGAAGCGCTAGACTCCGGGACAAAAACATCTAATGCCTCCGGATCGTATGAATTGACTGACGGTGATGACCGGTTTGACATTTTAGTTGAAACAGATGAAAATAATTAAACAGATAGAAAGGTGAAAATAACTGAGTGAATTTACAATTTTTCACTCTCAGCTTTCTTTCCTTAAATGGACAAAATTGAGAGTATACGTGGCTGCATATTAACACTCTCAATCATGACTAAGCAAATTTAACTCCCGGATCGGTCCTGAAACTGACCGGACCGGTCCGGCTTTAAGATATTTTTACCGTGTACAGGTTGTAAAATTCAAGTTTGCTTGTTTATCTTTAATAGGCTCATGGCTATTAGAGTTTAAATAAGTTAATAAAACATATCTAAATGATACGGATAAACGATACACGAATTATATTTTAAAAACGGCATACGAAAATATTTTTTTGTTCTTAGATTTTTTTATGAAATATTTAAATACTATTAAAAATGATTAAATTTACTACTACGACATAAAACGATTATGAAAACGAAAAACTATTAAATTAGCAAACTTAGTATTTAATAAAATTAAAATGCGGAAAATAAAATAAACAGACAGAAAATGTTTAAAACTAACAAAGTTGTACGAAATCAAATAATGTCAACATCATCATCCTCAGCTGGATAAACTGGATCATTCAAACTTGGAACCGATGACGAATCGGGTCGGGAAACGTAGTCGTGGTCCGAACTGAACTGTCGAGACCTATCGAACTCATACTTGACGTCATCCTTGCAAAATCCGAAAATCCTCCCCAGCTAGATGTAACAAAGACCCCGAGAACTCAGATAAAAGACACCCTGACCACTAGACTGGCTTCCAAAAGGATTTGGCATATGATGAAAGCTCTGAGATGGTGGAATAGGTGCTATCCATTCTGGTAAAGTATATGGGTTAGATTGACAGCGGATAGGCGCTTTATCGAAAGAAGGATCAAGATGCATCCGCCATGTCTCAACATCCTCTACGTAAATCATCACTCCACTGCCTACTTTGCTCAGCAAACAAAGCCATATTAGCCTGTCCTCGGGCTACATCTGACACTAAAGATTGAAACATATCGTATGTAATGGTGTTTGGAAAAGAAGACTGCTGCTGATCAGAAAAAGATGAAAATGTCAAAACCGGTGGAATCGGGTGAGGTGCACTACGCCTAACTATCGAGTCTATCGAACCTCCGGAGACCTCCTCGAATAGGGCCTATCGTGGACTCATCTCGCCATAGTTAACTTATCGTTAGATAGAAAGGAACTCCCGATCTACGACATAAATCAAATAAAGCCAGGAAAGTACATGTGACTCCACTCGCCTTGGCAAGAATAATAAACTCGAAAACCCTTCTATACATAATTTTCCCCACATCCACCTTAATATCATGAATCATCGCCCAAGTAATGCATAAATCTTCTTTACCAAAGGCGGTGTGTTTGGTAGTGGGATAGAGAGTATGGCTCAAAAATCTTTTGATTGCCCTCAGATCTCTAAAACACTTCCCATAATTAAATCTGTTGTCCACCCACTCTGCTGTAGCATCAAATTCCCTCTGAGCTCTGTGAGGCAATCCGCTCATACATAGCAGATCATCTAATCCATAAACAGCTCTGTAATCCTCTTCATCTGGAAAAACTTCTACCCCTAAAACAGCATTAATAAGTTCCGGACTAAAAGAAACATGTCTAGACCTAAGGGGAATAGACTCTATCATACTACCCTCAGTGGGTGTCAAAGTAGACAGAACTGCATAAAACTCTGCCACTAAGGTAGTATTGATCTCTCCTGTCCTCTGAGCTGCAAAATCCAACCATTGGCGTCTCGCAAAAATACGCCTAACTTCCTCTCCTAAGTCATCAAAATCTAAGCCTCTTTCCAATACAACTCCACATTTACTATAGATATTCTTATAAGCATTCTTAGCTTGAGGTGAAGCTGTAGCAGCAAAACTAACAGATTCTTCTTCCGGTGTTAAATCTTTAAGACCTAACGACTGTACTTCTATTGGAATATTAGGCTTTCGTTTCTTAGAGATTTTTCGACTGGATGAGGCCATTCTACGAATTTTGGAATAATAATAAAACAACAAAACAACAACAACAACAACACAAATAAAATGTCACAACATACTTAAAAATCAAAACAGTTGAAAATAAATCTAAAAATTATAAAAATCATGAAATTGATAACTAGAGTAAACAAATTATACCTTATAATGAACAAAACGGTGAAAAGTGACCGGAAAAGTCGTATAAGCCACCGGGATGAAATGGAGCTTGTGTTCGATCTTTTTCAAATTTTTCACTTGTGGTGAAGAGAGGAGAGTAAAGAGGAAGAATATATGTAATGGTTTAGTGTAATTTGTTAATTTTGAAGAGAAAAAGAAAATTTTTGGGGTGGAGGTGGTGCTTTGCAATTTCAGCCATTGAAGAAAAGAGGAGAAATGAAGAAGAAAGAAAGATCCCGTCCTTTTAGGTTAAATCGATCCCGGATCGGTCCGGTGTAAGGGCCGGATCGGTCCGTGTGAAATTTTTATGATTTTTTCGAAATTTTTTATTATTTTTTTGGATTTTTGATATAAAACTCAATAAAAACTTAATAAAAATAGAAAATAAAATTTATAAATTTTATAACAATTTCTTAAAATTTATAAAATCTTTATAAAACTTATTTAAAAGTTTATAAAAATTCAATAAATTTCTATTAATTTATTATAAAATATATAAAAACTTAAAAAACTTTTTATAAATATTTTTATAAAACTCCTTAATTTTATAAAGATCCAATTTTATAAAATTTTCAAAGTTATGCAAAAATTTTATAAAACTAAAAGCAATAAAAGACTTAAACTTACGGGGTTTCTAATTCTTCAATTTCTACAAACTCCAGATTTCTAACATACCGTTCAAGCAAACTAAATCCTAGAAACGTAGCGTTTGAATTAAGTCTTGGAAGTCCATCGGCATTTTCGGTTAACCACCTAATCGTTCCTTCTTAATTACATTCAAACACTCATTCTCGAGATTGAGTTATATTTTTCCCACATTGCCCAATGTGTTCAATCTTTCCACAGTTCTCGCACTTCCTTAAAAACTTAGCCTCTTCTCTTTATCGAGCTTCTCGACGTACCATTACAAACTTCTTTCAATTTTTTCTCTCTCAACAATTGCTTGTTCTTTCCAAAAACTAAAGCTTCATAGTAAAGGCGATATCTCTATCAAAACCTAAATTTAAAAGTAAAACAAAAATTCCTAATCTATCTAAAAGACATCCAGTTCTTTTACGCCTATCCGGTAAAAGACGAAACTAGTTTAGACATATAAAAGTAAAGATAAAACCTGGTAATGTGATACTTTCACTTTTCAGCACCTAATCGCTTTTTAATCTTTCGGAGGGTCGATCAAAGAACATCACTTCATTTATGAAAGAGACTTCTTCACCTTCCGTAAATAGTTTCACCTGTGACCATTGGCTATAAAAGTTGTATTCCCATCGCTTAGTTCAACGACTCAGGATTTATAAACTCGTGTTACTTTAAATGGTCCTGCCCATCTTGATTTAAGCTTTCCGAAACAACTTTAAACGTGAATTGTACAATAACACTCGATCACCTACATGGAACTCACGACTATAGATTCTCTTATCATGGAAAGATTTCGTGTGTTCCTTGTAGATTCGAGCATTTTCATATGAATCAAGGCGAAATTCTTCTAATTCATTAATCAAGTAGTCTATGATCACCGATGTGACCTTAGGATCGAAATTGAAAATCTAATAGCCCAGAATGCTCGGTGTTCTAACTCTACTGGGAGATGACAAGATTTACCAAAGACTAATTTGTAGGGAGAACAACCAATTGGAGTTTTAAAAGCTGTTCTGTATGCCCATAACGCATCATCTAGTCTAACTGCCCAGTTTTTACGGTTTGAATCCACTGTTTTTTCTATGATTCTTTTAATCTCTCTATTCGACACCTCTACCTGACCACTGGTTTGCGGATGATAAGGCGTTCCTAACTTATGCGTTACACCATATTTTTCAATTAACTTAGTAAATGGTCGATTGCAAAAGTGTGACCCTCTATCACTAATGATCGCCCTCGGAATGCCATATCTAGTGAATATGTTCTTTTTAAGGAATCGTATGACAACCTTGGTATCATTAGTGGGAAGAGCTTCAGCTTCTACCCATTTCGAAACATAATCTACCATTACAAGAATAAATCTTTTTCCAAACGATATAGGGAAAGGTCCCATGAAATCTATACCCCAAACATCAAATAACTCACATTCTAAAATAGGTTGCATAGGCATTTCATGTTTTTTCGATATATTTCCCCATTTTTGACATGATTCACAAGATTTAACATATGTATACGCATCTTTATAAAGTGTAGGCCAATAAAACCACATTGCAAGACTTTAAAAGCGCTTTTCCAACCTCCATGATGACCTCCTCGCCTCACGATCATGACAAAACGATAAAACACTTAAAATTTCATTATCGTGCACACATTTTCCGATTATTCCATCCGAACATTTACTGAAAAAGATCTGGTTCCTCCCAAGAATAAAATTTTAAGTCGTAAAAAGAATTTCTTTTCATTGCCAAGTCCAATGAGACGGAATGTAATCACAGAGTTAAGTAGTTAATGATATCTCCAAACCAAGGTGAATTTTCCTTAGAAGGAATTCTTTTCTTTAATAACCGCATGGTTGAAGGAGTATCGATTCTAAATAGTTGTTCATCAGAAACGAATCTTTAATTTCATTTCCTATTTCTTCCTCAGTTTCCATTCTACTTAGATGATCTGCTACTACATTCTCACTTCCTTTTTATCTTTAATCTCAATATCAAATTCTTGAAGTAGGAGAATCCATCTAAGAAGACGTGGTTTCGCATCTTTCTTACTCAAGAAATATTTCAATGTTTGAATGGTCTCAGTATAAACTATTACCTTAGAGCCAACAATATACGATCTAAACTTATCTAAGGCAAAAATCACAATAACAGCTTCTTTTACAGTAGTTGCATAGTTCATTGAGTTGCATTTAACGTATGTGATGCATAGTAAATAGCTTTGAGAATTCTATTATACCTTTGACCTAAAAACAGCTCCTACAACTAAATCGCTTGCATCACACATAATCTCAAAAGGTAAATTCGATCAGTGCAAGAATCAACTTCGCTTTCAGGGTCTTAAATGCTTCCATACATTTACTATCAAAATTAAAAGGTACTTCTTTTTCAAGCAAATGACTTAGAGGTTTTGCTATCTTTGAAAAATCTGCAATAAATCTCCTATAAAATCCTGCATGTCCAAGAAATCCTCTTAGAGTCCTTAGATTAACTGGTGGAGGCAATTTTTCGATTACCTCGACTTTAGCTTTATCAACTTCAATTCTACTTGTAGATTCTATGACTAGTACAATTCCTTCCGATACCATCAAATGACATTTTTCCCGGTTAAGCACTAAATTGGTATCCTCACAAATTGTAACACTCGTCTAAGTGTAACAAACACCATTAAAAGAGTCTCCGTAAACACTAAAGTCGTCCATAAAATTTTCTAAGAATTTCTCAACCATATCGTAAAAATATAGACATCATACATCTTTGAAACGTAGCAGAGCATTACATAAACCAAACGGCATTCTTTTATACGCAAAAAGTTCCATAAGGACAAGTGAAAGTAGTCTTTTCCCTATCTCCTCTTGCAATGAATATCTCAAATATCCTGAATAACCATCTAAGAAACAGTAATAATACTTATGTCCACTTAAACGCCTCCAACATTTGCACTATGAATGGAAGTGGATGATGATCTTTCTTAGTATGATCATTTAGTTTTCTAAAATCAATGCACATTCGATATCCTGTAATTTCCTTTGTTGGGATCCATTCATTCTTATCATTCTCTTTCACTGTGAAACCTCCTTTCTTTGGTACAACTTGAGTTGGACTTACCCATTCACTATCCGATATAGGAAAGATTATTCCCATTTCTAATAGCTTAATAACCTCTTTCTTAACGATTAACGCAAATTCGGGTTGAGGCGTTGCGGTTGAATACAAGGTTTATCATCTTCTTTTAGAATTATCTTATGAGCACATATCTCGTATTAATACCTCGAATATCGGCAACTGTCCATCCAAAAGCTTTCTTATGCTTTCTCAACATTCTAAGTAATTGATCTTCTTGTTGCTCCGTTAAAGTTGATGAAATAATAACTGGTAAAAGATTATCAATTTCAAGAAAAGCATATTTCAGATTTAAAGGTAACGGTTTCAATTCCAGATTCTTAGGCGGATCTTCTATTGACGATATAAGAACTGGTCCTTCTAGTTCTAACTCCAAATACTTATGCCATGGTGGTTTAAAAGTAAAACTGCCTTTGTCTAGAGAAAGGATTATCTCTTTCATTTCAATGTCTTCCTCATCTTCTTTATAGATAGATAGATAGAGTTAAGCATTCTTCTAATCTGTCTTCAAAAGTTGGTAACTGATTATCATAGACAGAATGAATATCTTCTATAAAAGAACATGATTCTGGTGATGTATATTGATGGTTCATAGCTTTGAAAATATTGAAAGCAACTTCATCTTCATTGACTCTCAAAATTAATTCTCCTTTCGAACATCGATTAAAGTTCTCCTGTAGCTAGAAATGGACGTCCTAAGATAATTGGCGCTGAAAATCCTTCTTCCATTTCCATAACTACAAAGTCTCTTGGAAAATAGAACTTGTCTACTTTAACCAATACGTCCTCAATAATTCCTTTAGTGGTACTTAATCGATCTATCTCGCCATTTGCAGAGTCATTTCCGCCTTAGTAAGCTTTCCTATGCCTAGCTTTCTATAATCCTCATAAGACATGAGATTTATACTAGCTCCAAGATCACATAAGACCTTCTTAAACAGTAAATCCTCCAATTTCACATGGAATCGTAAAACTTCCGGGATCTTTCGCCTTAGCGGTAACTTATGCCGCAGTGCAGAACATTCTTCATTTAGGCATATATTCTCATATTCCTCTAATTTTTTCTTATTTGATAGTATATCCTTCAAAAACTTTCCATAGGCAGGCATATTTATCAGAGCTTCGATAACAGGGATATTAACATGAATATGACGAAAAGTATCAAGGAAACGAGCATACTTCTGATCAGTCTTAATCTTTTTAATTTGATCTTTAGGTGGAAAAGGTAAAGACTCTAAATCTATAACCTTTGGTTCCGAAGTCATTCTCTCTTTTCCTTTATCCTTTGGAGTATTACTTGATCGCCATGTTTCAGGTTCTTGAATTTTTTCTTTTAATTTGTTCCCTGAATCAATCTCTACTTCATACTCCTTCAGTTCTTCTTGTTTCTCATCCTTATTACCAGTTTCATCTATTCTAACATGTTCCTTGAATAGATTCCGTAAATCTTTATCCATGGGATCTTCCAAAATCCTAGGGATTTTTACCCATTTTTCACCTTCATTCTCAGGTTCCAAACTTCTATTCCTTTTCAAGAAATTCTCTATGATTCCTTCTTCCTCATCCGTAAAGTCAAGTTCATCTTTAGTCTCTTCATTTTTTCTATCTAAATCATTTTCTACTTCATTATTCCCGAAGTTTTCTACTCCATTACTACCATAGAGTTTCCTACTTCTCGTAACTACAACATTTACCTCTCTTGGGTTTCTTTCAGTATTACTTGGTAATCCTCCAGAGGTCTACTTGTTGTTACGTTCACCTTCCCTACTCAAATGATCTTCCATATTCCTTAATGAAGCTTCTATCGTTCTCATTCTGGTATCATGTCCATTCATAGATGTTTTCATTGAACTCATATCCTTACTGACTGAACCTATAGAAGTCATCATTGTTTCCATATTCTTAGCTTGAGTAGATACTACACCCATCATATTTTCCATCGCTTTTTCCATTTTTCAACCCTTTCGCAGTTGAGTTGAACTTTGAGTTCTTGGTATACTTTGAGTGGTATGTTGAGGATAGGATCTTGGTAATGATTGTAAATTCTGATTAGATGTATTTCCTTGATAAACTTGATTATTATTCATATTCTTATACTGAACTGGATACGGCGGTTGTCCTGGCTTACTAGGGTTTTCAGACCATCTAAAAGTTGGGTGATCTCTTCTAATAGCATTAAATGAGTTTGAATATGCATTATTCAAATTCCTATGTTGCTGAAGAAAACTCACCTCCTCTCTTGAATATCCTGTTGGTTCTTCTATCCCTAATGACACATTATCATGATTTGAGTATTCAGTTGGCATACTATTTTCTGAATTTTTATTCTTTCCTTGTTGTAATCCATCAAACTTTCTACTCAAATTCTCCAAGTGTGCTAGAACTTCCGTATTTGACGTACATTCTCCTGCAAAAGCTACTTTTCTAGTGCTAGAACCGGTTTCCCACATTCTGTTATTTTTGGAAATCTTTTCTATAGCATCGTAAACTGTTTGAGCTTCACTCATCATTAACGAACCACCACATGCATGATCTACATCTGCACGTGAATCTTTCCTTAATTTACGACAGAAAAGTTGAATTTGCATATCTAAAGAATAACCATGATCGGGACAAGCTCTTAACAATTTTTTAAACCTTTCCCACGCATTCCCAAGTGTTTCTTCAGATCCTTGTCTAAAATTAGCAACCTCGACCTTTAATTCCAAATTCCGTCCTGGAGTGAAATATTGTTTCAGAAATTCAGTTTGAATATCCTCCCAACTAGTTAACGAGTGGTGTGGAAGAGACATAAACCAATCTCGGGCTCTTCCTTTTAAAGAAAAAGGAAACATAGTCATCCTCGTTAATTCCTTATGAGCACCTTGACTTTTGGTCAGATTGCACGATTCTTCAAATGAGATAGAGATGATGATGTGGATCTTCATCATCTTCTCCTAGAAATTGGGCTCTTGCGTCAATTAAACCAAAAAGATGAGATTTAATTTCGAAATTATTCGCTCCTTCATTAGGTAAAAGTATGGGATTATTAGTCTGGTTTCTCCTAACAGTTTGATCACAGATAGGTCTTGGGTTTGGTGGATTGTTACGATTATTCTGGTTCCGATCTTGATTGATTCTATTATTCTGATTATTATTAGGGTTAACAGGGTTTTGGCCATGCCCTAAAGCATGATCTAGCCTCTGTTCGTTTGTTTCATCACTAGTTTCAGCCATTTCTTTATTTTTATTAGAAGATGATTCCGTTGGAGATTTTCCAAGGAGTCCTAAGGTTGGTTTGACCACGTTTACTCTCTATCCATAATCGCTTTTTCGTAAGTGTTTATATCAGGCTTATAAGGAGTAAGTGAGGCTTTACCGCTTCTGGTCATCAACTAACGAAAATAGAAAAATGCTCGAGTTTAAAAGAAGAAGAAAATTGGTACTAAAAGAAAGTAGATACCAACGAAAAATAAAAAAAGAAATGTGATAAGAAGAGTGTTGGTTTATCCTCGAGAATTTTAAGCTAATACAAGTAGTAACCATAGACACAAAAAAAAATTAGCGACTTTGTTCCCCGGCAACGGCGCCAGAAAGCTGACGTCACCAAAACCAAGCCTTAGAAACGGCGTCAAGAAAGGGACAGACCTTTTCTAGGTTAGACGGATCCTAACCGGCAGTGTACCGGGTCAAATCAGAAGTGATAAAGTGGTGAGTCGGTGTCGAATCCTCGAGGAAAAAGTGGTATTTCTTTAAGTGTGGTTAAACACCAAAGAGTCGCTATTAACTCGATCTAAACCGCAATTTTATAACACAGATTACTACTACTACTAACCAACATAAAATAAATGCGTAATTTAAAAGTTATTCTAATATAATATATATAGATATATAAATATATATAGATGTACATAAATAGTAAAATATATATATATATATAAATATATAGATACCAATATATAGTTTATAGACTAGACTAGCCAAAGTATATGTAATCAATTTATTCGATCTTTTCAATTAATAGAATGTGTTCGATCTTCCTTTTTTATTAGGTCTAATTGAGTAAATGAAACGGTGTACTCTAATGTCAACAATTCCTCCTCACACGAGCGTATGAAATTGTCATATGTCAAATTGTCATCGATCCAATGTCCACAACTACCCCATGCTAAACTTAGTTAGTCAAAACAGTGCAGTACAAATCTACCCCGGATAAAGAGGTGATTCCATTTGTCGATGGCCGATGTTATTCAAGAGGCTCCGGTTGTCAAGCGGATCGATTTAATACAAACGGTGTAGTTTCAATTAAACTGTGATTTTAACATTATTAAGATCTCGAGTACAAAATTAATAAGATTTGTTTTACTAGGACAAATCTGCCCCCGGGTAGGAAATAGGATTCCGTTAATCAGACGGCCAATTTTACCCTCCGGTTTTTCTATTTTTACTCATATCCTGACTTCTCTGGTCAGTTCATCGTCAGGTTATATGTGGTATTCATCCTGATTGATTACTTCATTCCGAATATGTTATCAATACGTAGCAAAATAGAAAAAGATTCATTTTAACTCAATTTTAATCATTTTTACTTTAACATCATTCTTTTAACGAAAAGATCGAAATAATACGATTACATAACTTTGGCTAGTTATTAGATCTTAGCCTAATAACATTATAAAAACTAAAAAGAAGAAAATAACAAACATAAACATAATTATTATAGAAATTACCCGATTACAATCTGGCCGACTCGAAAATCGTCTTTTTCCGGACATTACAACGACTTCAGCAACACCACGAACCTTCGAGAATTTCCCGAGCATTACTACGATACTACTATTACTAATTTATTTTGGCATAAGGCCTATTTACAAACTAAAGAAAAGAAAAGAAAAAGAGAAAGAGGAGGAGAGAATATATATAGGATATGGTATATATATATTGGTACACTCTTTTCAAGTCTTTGAGGCTCCCATATATATAGACAAACCTCCTTCCCGGACCGTCCTCAAATCGGCCGGATCGGTCCGTGTAATGATGACAATCATTACGATTAGTTACAAGCATGCCCCCATGTTACCCTAATCATCACTTAGCATGTGCAAGCAAGTGATCATCATTACTCAAAGATGTGCAAGCATGTGATTTGTTAGGAAAGTAATGATGATTCCCTGTGATCGCTTATCAAAGTAATGATTACTTCCATAATATTATTATCTTGTAAAATTCATAACTTGCATTCCCGAACTCCAAATGACATGATTCAAGATCTGTTGAAAAGCTCTTCAAATGATCTACAACTTCCATCAAGACCACTTCTTCAGAAAACGCATTCTCGATTTCCACTAATTGACCACTTGACCTTTTATATCAGTGACACTTTATAACTTCCTTTCAACATCTTGAATTGACTTCAAAAAAATGTCGATACTCGGGTTTTTAGTTCATCTTAGGATTCTGCAATGAAATAAACACAAAATACCCGTGTAAAATAGACACAACACTCCGGTTACTAAAAACCGGTAAAAAACTACAACTTTTTACTATAAATACTAACTTTTACTACTAACTATACTAAACTATAAAGATTAATATTTCATACTAATTATATCATAATTTCATATATTTTACATAGAATTCGTCGATAAAACATAATAAAATCACGTATATTTAATCATATAAAAATAATACATCAGTAATACACTACTGAAAACCCCAAGTCGTATCATATGTAGCCATATAACTTAGTGTGTGTCACACATGAGGATTAAGTTTTTGGTGATACACTTGAACTATTAGTCCGTGGTGAACTTAATCAAATTATGTGGTCTATTGATTAAACCACCATTAATGAGCCCTAAACACTTTATGGTCTTATCCGGACCGTCGACATTGGTTGTCTATGTGGGGCATTGATATATGATGTAGTCATATAGGACTAGACCGATTTAATCTGCACTTCTCATATAATTCCGTGATTGAGAAATCTTATTAAATCACAAGATGATCATATATGGATTAACCTTAATCCTGAAGTGAATACAGACGCCTGCTTGTTTCAAGATAGGGTTTGATGTGTTCGTTAAGGATTGCTAAGATCGCGGTCCGAACCATTTTCACGTTTGCATTATTCTTGAATGAGTGAGGAGTGTGTGTCTCACAGATATGAAATCCATTCCTTCCTGCGGGAAGTAGAAAGACAATCCCCTTATTTGTTGATCCTAGAAAGTGATCGATCGGCCGAGTTCATATTGGTTATGAATAAATTGATCACTAGTGGGTTAATGGTAAATAAGGATAAGTTGTAATGAAGAAGTTTTACGAAAATAATCCCGCTTCATTACGGATAGTTTATGGAGGGTTAGTCTATATGTAATGATTATATCAATGGACACTTGTTAACTCGACTTTCTGAGAATAAGTTATATCTATAATTGTTAGAGTTCAGTTTCGGATTTATGGTGGCGTAATTCCGGAATTAATAAGTTGAGTAGAAATGTTCTATTCGATGAATATTTTATTCAATTTATTATAGCTACTGGTTATAGATCTATGGTCCCCGGGTTGGCTCCAAACACGCGAGTGAATATAATTTAAGTAGTTGGTATATTTATTGAATATACTGATATTATTTATTGGGTAAATAATATGTAAAATAGAAAAAACATTTTCTATTATCCCAATTGGCATTGAAAATGGCGCCACTTTATTTGATTTTAGGAACATACATTTTCTATTAATTCATTATAATGTGGATAATGTAATTATTTATGTGTTCAATAATTATAAATAAGAAATTATTTTTCTTGTTGGATAAATAGGAAATTTGGATATGGTTTTATTTTCCTAAAAGGAAAAGATAAATTTGTGTCTAAAAGATAAACTCTCAAACTATTTGGTTATTATCCTATAAAAAAAGAGTTTCTCCAACACAAAATTTAACCAAAATATCCAACACCATATTGAAAAAGAAAGGGGACGCACCCTTTTTGGGAAAAATAGAGAAATTTTGTTTTCTCGTCCTAGCCAAAAGGAAGAAGAAAAACTAGTTTTTTCTTGTAGGCATATTCAAGAAGATTCGAATGCAGGATCGACGTCTACCAGTCGTCGCTTGAAGATACAACTCTAAAGATCACGACTGCTCTCCGGTTGGGTAAATCTTAAACCTTCTAGTAGTCAATTAATTTATTATGGGAATTGAATCATGGTAAAATCGCATGCGAATTTAATTCGCAGCTTCCGCTGTGCATGATCGAGAGTCTCGATCGGTGCTATGAATCAGATATGATGATCCAATTATGGATCGGATCCGGATTCGGGTTTTTGTATATCCAGCCACTATCTATCAGAAGGATTTTGACACAGACAGAAAAGTATATCTGAGGGAATTTTAGGGAATTATCAGAAAAATCCTATAACGGTTAGATTTGAAATTCAAATTCTAACATAAGATTTTCACCTATAAATAGAGGATCTCTGGGATCAAATTGTTAGGTGTAGTGCCCGAAAGACAATTATGTAATTGTTTTAGGATAGAATTAATAATTCATCTTATTATATGCATGTATGCTAATAATTAAGACACTACTGAAAACCCTAAGTAGTATGTAATCACATAACTCAGTGTATGGATATGCACAAGAGGATTGAGTTAGTGAGATGTACTTAAAATTAACTTAGTCCGTAGCGTTGATTAATCTGAGTACGGGTCTCATGATTAAAATGCTAATAATGCGCCCAGAACACTTTACGGTGTGACAGTCTTATCCGGATTGTCGGTAATAGGAGTACTAGTGGGGCATTTATATATGATGATAATCATATAAATTTGACCGATTTGATTTGAGTTCTCGATATAATTCCGTGATCGAGAAGACTTATCGAATCACAAGTTGATCATTTATGGATTAATCTCAATCTGAGGTGATCACGAGATAACCGCTTAGACTAGGGTAGAGTTTGATGTGTTAGTAAGGATCACTTCAAGTATGTGGTCAACACTTCGTTGGCTTCCTTCCTCGGGAAGTAGGCGACAGCCCTTTATTTGTTAATCCTAGAAACCGATCGATCCATGCGAGTTCATGTTAGACTAATTAGCTACTAGTCCGGTATGTGAACTAATTGATCACTAGGGAGTTAATGGTAAATAAGGATAATATGTTTCGAGAAGGTTTTACGGAAATACCCCGACTCGAAATGAACAGTCTATGGAGGATTTATCCATATGTAATGATTATATCAATGAACACCTTATCAACTCATGGTTGAGTGTAAGTTATCTATATTCGCGAGTTCGAGTTTTTTGTTTATGGTGGTGTAATCCTGGAATTAATAGATTGAATATTATTGTTCGGTCTGACGGATAATATTATTCGATTTATTGTAGCTACTGAATATGGGTCCATGGTCCCCGACGTGGCTCCTAATATAGCATATAGGTTTCTCGTCGTTGCACCTCAATTATAATTAAATAGTTGGATTGGACTATTTAATTGATATGTAGATTAATTGTTTAGTTGGACTAGATAATTAAAAACATGGAAAAGACATTTTTTCATGGACTCGACCCGGTTTGGTGAATTTCGGCCCATGACCTATTTAATTAGGTATTGGCGCCAATATGTATATATTATTAACAAGGAATTTGTTTTCATGTGTTATTATATGACATGTGCTTAATTATTTATTGGTTAAATAATTAATATATTAGATAATGGTCTCTTATTTATCCTAATTTGTTTGGGAAAATATTAGATTTATCTTTTATGGAAAAGGATTTATTTGATTGATTATCCATTAATTAAATTAAATCCTTGTGGAACAAGGATCTCTCTCCTATATAAGAAGAGTTCTTCATTGTACCAAAAAACCACTATTCACGTCACTATTCACAAGAGAAATTGTCTGAAAATTTCGGCCTCTATTCTTAGGGTTCGAGTTGGGAAAATTTTCGGGATTTTTCTTGTAGCATATCGAGGAGGTCCGGCGGCTTGAAACACCATCCACCTGGTGGTGCTTGGAGACACACGTTGGAAGACTTTGGCTTCTCAACTAGGCTCTCAACTTGTTCTTGACGTTTTTCACCATAAAAAGGTTGGTGATCTAACCCCCTCGTAGGTTAGATCTATTTATTTATGTATTTTGGTTGATTAGATCTAGATCTTGTAGTTTCCGCTGCTTAATCGGGTGGATCTTTGATCCATCCGGAGATATTACATCCTACAAGTGGTATCGGAGCCTTTGATCTATCAATCAAAGTATGTGAATTTTATATCTAGGAGTGGAAATTGCATGTTTAGATTGCATTGTTTTTTTTCGAAAATCTTGATGATGAATGCTTTGATATGTTGTGGTTGAAGAGATGGATTGGGGTTGGTACTGTTTACTCATTAGATCTATTGTAAACTCATATAAATTCGTTTATATGAGTATATGAAATTTTGTAATTTTAATTTCCTAGAAGTAGATCTGTTTTGTTGCTGTTCCGTTTTTTATTTTTTCCCGGAGTTTGAACCGTTGAAACGAAAATCCCTCCGGTGA
Source organism: Gentiana macrophylla (assembly GCA_026214975.1). Lineage (NCBI taxonomy): Eukaryota > Viridiplantae > Streptophyta > Magnoliopsida > Gentianales > Gentianaceae > Gentiana > Gentiana macrophylla. The sequence goes on from CM047805.1 coordinate 75,013,386, forward strand.
GAATGAAGAATAAAAATTTAAGAACATGCCCTCAAACTTTCGTGACGATCGGAGTCAATCTCGATGTCCGATCATTGCTATAAAGTTGCTGCTGTAACAGAAAAGCACAGCAGGCATTAAAACCCTAGCTGTGAGTTCGTCGAATTTCTGGAAGAGATTGGACCGTTGAAACGAAGATCCGACCGTCCAGATCAACTAACATGGAGTAATGAACAAGCCTTAAAAATTTCAGGTCGATCGGGATTTGGCTTGATGCCATATCCTCCCCAGGAAGACACTGCTGTGCTGCAATTATAAACAGATGCAGCAGTTGGATCGGCGGCTTGCTGGGATCAATTGGACTGTCACAACTCAGATCCAACCGTCCATATTCAAGTAGGAGGAGTGAAGAACAGGTCCATAAAGTTTCGTGACGATCAAAGTTCGTTTGGATGTCCGATCATCGATAAAACGCAGCAGCAGCAGCAGATCAGAAATTTTAAAACCCTAGTTAGGGGTTTGTTTGTTTTTTTAATAGGTTAGATCTGCGGGGTACCAACGATCCATCTCGGGGTTTAATTTTTCCGTTATTTTTCGTATGATCGAAATTATGTCATAGAACCGAAAATTGCCATGACATGCATCATATCATGATTCCACTCCAATGCATACATGTAGCTAGTTTATTTCGAATAAATTAGGCAAGTATAACTCGTATAATTAGTTTAAAGGCTTATTTGATTAATATGTGGTAGTTAATTAATTAAGTAACTAATTATTAAAACCGAGGAACCGGGTTTTTGTCAATCGTTACGATTTTAGTGATGGATTCTCGGTGAATCCCACTTGGATAAATCGTTGAGCTTTTTGGTGATGGCTTCTCAGTGAACCCACCTTAAACAGAAACGAGATTACGTTTTAGGTGACAATCTAGAAATCGGAGAATCTTAGTACAGGGGTTCGGAAATGGTCTAACCATGGTTGGGCGAGTTCAACCGAGCTTCGGCTCAATCGACTCCCATCCACGTGTGATGTATGCGTTGTGATTCGACAGACTTAGCATAGCTGATAAGCCTTCGGGCTAAACGGGGCTTCTCTTGCCGGATTGGCCTGAACTGTCACATATGTTCCAACGAATAAGACGGCGTAGGCTTGCCTACATAACCGACCCTGTTCGGAGTACTTTGATTTATTGTTTCCTATTGTCAAGACCAAAACCGTAATTAGTAAACCCACCACTTTTTCAAAATATTGAGTGGGAGCGGAGAAGGCGACAACCGACCCCACGGCCTCTACTATAGGTGCAAGCACGTGAGAGAAGGGTGACGCCTCGAGCCACTTTGATTTCGCCCCCCTACGGATGGTGTTCACCCCTATCAAAATTCAAGGCTTGGTCTCCGAAATGATAGGATTTTGGGTACTCGTTGAGTCACTGACCGACGCTACGGTGGCATACTCGGGGCGTACTTTGAGATCTGATATAGTAGGTCACACTCATTTGGATATTTCCGAAATATCTAGGCTAGAAAAGGAAGGTAATCAGTGATTAAGGTCCGGGATGTCTGATTCCCGTGAGATGTTTGATTCATGAAGATTAACACTGAGAGAGATTGTCTCAGTTTAACTATCATCTCTTTGACCTACCCTACGGAGGCACTGAGGTGCGAGGTTAAATCCTTGGAATGGTAGGATAGACTTCTTATAGTTTATTATTCCTAAAATAAATCTAGTAGTGAAAATTTTATTTTTGAATTTAGCTTTCTGTCATTTTATTTCCAACTAAATATCTAGGTTACTAAACTGTTAGTAATAGGACTTCACTAAAAATGTGGAAAGTAACAAGTACGTTGTAATTATCAATAAATGCAGTTAACTTTTCGGAAGAGATTTTTTCTCTTGAGCCTTTAAAAACTTAAGTGACATAGTACAGGTATGTCAAGGGTGTCACTCGTGTTGAATGAGAGACGACCATACTTTGTTTACAAAAGATGACATAGGACTATCAGATAAAATTCATTTAGTGAATTTTAAAAATGTAATTACACATCAAATTTCTAATTGAAAAATTGGAAAATCATATACATAAGGCGTTCTTTAGTTAGGCGGTATTTGGAACCGATAAACTAGTAGGAGCCTTAGTTTTATGATTTGTTTTTTTCTAAATAATTAGAAATGTGTAATGGAATGCACAAGAGTTTCTCCATTCATTCGAAAAACAAGAATAAGCGTTACTAGTTAGATAGTATTTAGAACTGATAAACTAGTGGGAGCTTAGTTCTGGAGATTTTATAATCTTTGAAACATCATAAACACAACATTGCTAGTTAGACAGTATTTGGAACTGATAAACTAGTGGGAGCTTAGTTCTAGGTGATGTTCAAATCTTTGAAAAATCATAAATACAAAGTGTTGCTAGTTAGACGGTATTTGGAACCGATAAACTAGTGGGAGCTTTGGTCATATGATTTGACGATTAGAAAAAACGATGGTCCAAGTAAGTAACACTGAACATCCCACAGTTCAAGAGTAGTGTCTACTCAGACAAACTGCTAGTTCAAGACTGTTTCCATCTAAGGAAAGTCGAGAATGGGAAAGAACGTTTATACGTGTTAGTCGTCTAAACTAAGTAGTTTTAAGGCTAAACCGGAAAATTAATGAATTGGAAATCAGAGGATAAGGAAAGTGATTTCGGATCACTAAACATGCATCCTTAGCAATTTTCTCGAAAGCTAAAGTTCTTTGGAAGAACTAGGTAGCTTTGCATTAAAAGATAAATAAAATAGACAACGGGCGCTTATTTCGATGCATCTAGTGGGAGTGATATAAGGAAATGAATCTCGGATTCACTTCTTGTGTATCACAGAAAAATTCATTTCGGTTTGGATTCTTTGGAGCGAACGTATTCATTTTCAATAGGATAATTTGTTTGTCTTATTGACGATAAATATAACATTCGTAAAGACGAACCCAAGACTTGGACTTTTGTTTGATAAAGTCGAACCACTAACAAATGCCGAATAGGTATATGTAACACAATATAAACGCGAATGGTTTCCGTATTTAGATAAACGCTTTTTTCTATTCTATTAATTAGTGCATATTCCCTAACGACAAGATCGAAAGATCGCCTTGGGGTGATTCCTATCTCTGGTCAAAAGGAACCATGTCTCAAATGAACAATGCCTAAGTTTCCTTTCAATCGGGAAAAGGGTAATAGATTTAAAGAAGTTACATAGCTTGTTCATATCGACCTTCGGGTCATATGAAAGATACAAGCTAGTGAGAGCTTCGAGTAGTGACATATTGTCGATAACTACTCAAAACTCCGGTAAGTTTATCCAAAATATTTGGAGGAAATCTCGATTTCACCAGAGATAGAGTATTCCATACTCGTAATAGGTTCTTGCGTAGTCTTGGGATGATGCTCGGCCCCTCCCAGGTGAAATGTTTTCACTAAAGGATACACCATCAACTTGCCTTATATAGTCATTGGTGTGCTACGATCATTTCTTGAACTCATTTAAGATATTAGTTGCAAAATAACGGTTTACGTTGTGATGAAAAACCGAGAAGTCTACCTAAACGATGCCTACGCATTTGTGGATAAGGGAGTGAATTCGGTTCACCCCACTTCCGTAAATATAGACATTTAGCATTTAGTGCTTGAAGGTAGGATGGAAATTTTGCATGCACGTTCAGGTCGTGAAATATCTTAATGCATTGAGTAAAGGTTGGTTATAAAACTCGTAAAACCAGAGAATGACGGTTATACTGTCAAACTCGGTCTGATAGAGTCTACAAATAACAACCTTAGATCTTGAAGTATTTGTACTCAAGATGTTACTAACTGATTTGTTCAGTTCACATCCAACACCGGCAGTTGGTGATAACACTAATAAGAACTACTAAACTAGATCAGTATATCAATCCACCCCGAACACAGTGGGAGTATAGTTTGTCCATTACACATTGCAGGACCTTACGGTCTATAGGGTAGATTGATGACCTATAGTCCTTCGTGGACTGTATAGGATCTTGATCATACACTACTAGAATTTTCTGTTTTTCCGACGGGAATTTCCGACGAAATATGGTCGTAGGAAAATTTCAACGAAATTGCGACGGTTTTGCGACGACTAAAATAATTAAGAAAGAAAAAAAAAATGTTTCCGACAAATTTCCGACAGATTTCAATTGTCACAAAGTTCTCCGTCGGTAATTTGTCGGAAACCTAGCGCGCGAAAGTCTTCCGCCTAATGTTTAAGGGCGCGAAATTCTCCCGCTTAGGTGTTTCCTACGAATTTCCGACGAACACCGTTCCTCGTAGCAAATTTGTCGGAAGGGTTAAACCCAAAAAATTGGCGGCCTAAAATTCCCACTCAATTTTTTTTATAGAAATTTTGTATGTACTTATTTTTATTTGTTTTATCTTTCAGCAAACATAAACAAAAACAAAACCCATCCTCATGAACCCTGGCCGCTCCTCACCACCATCTCATCACCACCGCCTCCATCTCTCTTCCAAATTCATTTAAATACATAATCGATGTGATCATTCATAGGGCTTAATCGATTAACCCAACACATCCTCAATTTTGGCTGAGTTTGGATTATTGTGTTGAAAGAGCAGAAACACCGCTCTACCTCCGGCGACTACTCCGACGAACCCATTCTCATCTCTTCTCAAATCGTCCAAGCAGGCATAAAATTCAGCGTATGGAGAATGCGCCCAGTCGATTCTCAAATTCTGAAGCTGGAGCTTCTACAATCTCGTTGGATTCTCGCTCATAAATCTTGTGTACTACTGAGAAATCGTAGATGGAGGAGCTACTACGACGCTGTCCGGATCTGTTTTTCTTTGCTTTTTGCTCCATTATTGGAGTAATCAATGGATATCCTGGCGATTCCGACCGATTTACCTGTAAGTCTGATCTGAGTTAAGTTAGGTAAAAGGAATTTGTAGAGTTCCCAGTTAGCAATTGCTGCAATTTCATGGGCCGGTTATTGAGCCCTTTCTTTGCATTTAGAATTGTCGTGTGTGAGGTGAGGGGGTCTTGGCCATATGCTCATGATGGTGAATTGAATTTTGATGGCTTGAGTGTGTAGCTTAAAAGCCTTGCCCCTTTTCTTCTTGTTATGTCTGCCAATTCTTGTTGCTTCTTGTACGGTATTTTTTGATATTGATAGGCAGTGGGTAATTAGCTCTATCAAAATTGCTATACAAGGTGCAGTTGGATTGGCCATTTGGGTGCCTTTGGTAACTAATGAGTCTAAAGAGTAAAGAGTTTGAGTCTGAGACATCCGAGATGACAAATATTCTTTGCAAGTGATGTGAGCAATCGTATTCTAGTTCGTGTATTTGAAGCCGATATCCATCCCTCAATAAAGATCTTGAAGAACGGTGGAGACGTGATTCATAAGTATAATGGACCTCTTGAAGCTGGTGGTATTGTCGCTTTCGTAAAGAAAGAACGTGGTCCTGCTACAGTTGAACTACAAGCTGCTGAGGAAGTTGATCGACTTGTCGGTGACAAGAAGACTGTCATTGTGCTAGTTCATATTAATTTACATGGAATAGTTATATATTCTTATATTCTAAGCATACTTGTATTTTGTGCAGGTAGGGATTTTTCTTGAATTCTCTGGTGAATCGTACGAGAATTTCACTGCTTTAGCTCAGAGATTGCGTGCGAAGTATGAGTATGAGCTATGCCATACCTCCAATGCAAAATTCCTACCAGTGACCGGTCCTGTTGTTAGGATGTTCAAGCCTTTTGGTGAGCTTTTTCTTTATTTTCAGGTAGGAAAAAATGTCAGTTATGCTTCAGTTAACAAATGATAAGTTATATTAGTGGCTACTACATATCCCTCTTGACTGGATATAAGTAAATAACTGTAGGAGTTTGATGTGGATTCTATTGAGAAACACATTGAAGAATCAAGTTCAGCAACAGTCTCTTTCCATGACCATGATTCCAAAAACCGTCCATACATGGTGAAGTTTTTCAGTAGTGGCGACTCCAAGGTACCTGACCCATGCATTTTCAGACTTTTAATGTATGTATCTATATTAATTGTGTGTGTATTATGCAGTACATATAATAACTTACTTGTCTACTTGTTTGTTACCTACATATATATATATATATATATATATATATATATATATATATATATATATATATATATAGGTAATTCTCTTTAGCTTCATTTTTTTCGGTGACATGATTATTTATTACTAGGTGCATAGCTGCCTACCCCTATGGTGATGGTAGACATTTAATTTGTTGCTTTGACATTGTTGTTGTCTACTGTCCGAAGTTTCCTAAGATTCCACAAGAGCATAGGTGCCTACCCCTATGGTGATGGTAGACACTTCAAATCCTTGTGTTATGTTCGTTTGAACTATAATTTTTTTTAATGTTGATTATTTCCACTTGATGATTTATTCTGTTTGTATCCGTGACATGAAAGGGGAAAAAACACGCATCTACTCCAATGACACATTTTCTTGGGTGGGTAAGAACCTCAATGCTTTGACATTGTTGTTGTTGATGTGTGTCTGCATTATATTTGTAGATATTATTATATTTAGACGTTTACGTATGCGTGTGCATGTATGTATATCTATATTTTTTTAGGAGTGTATATAGTATATTTTTTCATAACAATTTGACTATTTCAGAGACGAGCAACCCACCGGATTCACGTGGGTTGTTGTGCATGGGGTGTACTAAACATGTGCTGTATTTAAGAAAGATGCGGCTCGTCTGCTCTATCTTTTGTTTTTAAAGCGACTTTTTTTAAAAATATTTTTGCAGGGTAGGTGCCATCAATGTGAACTTCAGCTGTTAATTATTACTACAATATAGCATTTTTACTCAAATTCATAACATGAACAGGACGTTGCTCGTCGCGCGTATCGAGACCCTGAAATTGCAGGATCATTTTATCACGACATTGGTTTAAATGCAAATCTGAGATGGCAGGTGTGTTGGCTTCTTAACATTCTCTTGAGTTTCTTTATAATGGTCAAGTCTGAAGTAATACCCACTATTCTCTAAATACTAATACTTCCATCCAAAGTTCATATCTATTAGTATGGATGGTTGAAGTGCATTATATTAGGCTACACTTTGAATACTGTTTGGCCTCTTGTGGGAGAAATTTCTTTTGTGGACATATGGTTCAAACTAAATCTGGTAAAATAGAGGATAACAGATAACTTATTGTAGAGGAAGGGGGTATATATCTTAGTGGGCTGGTATTTGTTATGATTATTATGCTTGGAAGGTATGTTTAAGCAAACAATTGAGATAGAGCTGAAAATATGGGGGTTATCCGAGTACTTGGTTGTTTGTTTGTTTTTGTTTACTCATTTTTTATTGTGCGTGCAAAAGTTTGAGTAGTTTGGAGTTTCTCAAAGTAAATGTCAGACTTTTTCTAGTTGTGGTGGAAGTGAAAGTCCTTTTTAGCTTAAGGTTGGATTTTAACGACAATTATTTCTAAAAGAAAACAAAAAGGAAGATAAATGAGGATAAGAGAATAAGGGTTATTTCTTTTAGTTTTTTGTACTGATTGTAGTTGTAGTAGTCTTACTCATTGTAGTAGTCTCTTTTGGACTAAAAGTTGTAGGCTAGTCCTTTAAATTCTAGATAAGATGATCTTCTTTTTGTACTGCTTAGTCATTGATTGATGGATGTTGCTTTTGTGCATGATGGTGGTTTGTTGTGCTGAAAATGGCTACAAGAACAGAAGGTAAAATGCTTGAATCGACGTATATTGTGTCTGAGTTGATTGAATTAGTGGAGCCAAATCCATCTTTTATTGTATTTTCATAATTTTTATTCAGTGTGTTGGATTGAGTAGAAATTTAATATGTTGAGGCAAATTATGTTTTAATGTATTCTCTAGATCTTCTTCCAATGTGTTGAATTTTGTACTTCTATTTGTGTTGTTTGCAAAATGCAGATGTTTAATAGTGTCATGTTAAGAAGTTGTTCGAAATCTGCATGGTATGAAATGTCAAAGTTGAATATTTATTTTGCCTCTTAGAACGGTGTTAGAAAGCAACAAAATAACTTTGTACCTTGCACATCAAGAGGATATGGATCATGATACTTAGAAAGGTGTACATATATAGAGTGTTGGAGCCGTGGAAGTTGCCATTACCTGCTCTTTCTTAACTCTTGCTTCTTCCTTTTTAGTGCTTCTACTGACTTACACGGGCTACATTTTTATCCACCTTTGATTACCTCGTTCTTGTATGTTCTGGTAGATTATTGCAGGGCTGGCATTTCTCCAAAGGCCTCTTGCTATTGTAACGTCCTTTTTGACAGCTTGCTTTTCTGAATATCGTACAAGTATGTTCTGTTATTGCGAATCTTATGGTAATTTTCCTCATAGCTTGTGTGGGCTTTCAGAGATGAACGCATTTACGAAGGCATGGTTAGAGTGTGAGAAGTATACATCCACACAATCCGTCACGTGGGGCAAAAATAGCACGGTTACTCACAAACTTACTCCCTACTTCAAATGGTGCCCGGCATTGATGATCATGGAATATTTGATTACAATACATATTATATTGGCATTTTATTTCATTCTACTAGCTCTACATAACATTATGGTTTTGTTTTTTGGTGGTTTGCATTTCCTTGTAACTAAATGTGAATTTTGGTGTAGCTTTATTTACATGGGCAATGTATTTGTTATAATTATGTGTAGTTTTTATGGGTTGAGTTTAGCAATTTAATTTATTTGGATTTGGAAATTGTGGTTTATTTGTAAGTGCTTTAGATTTTTTTTTATGGAAAGCATAATTTTCCGATGAATTAGTGACGGTTTTCGTCGGAATTTTGTCGGAATGTTTATCCTTTAATTAGAACGTTATTGACAAGTTAATGACGAACTTTGTAGGAACTTCGTCAGTGAATTCGTCGGAAAGTTGTCAGAATCATTCGTCGGAAATTTCGTCACTAAAATTCGGTCGGAAATTTCGTCACAAACGATTTCAACGGGCTTTTTCCAACAGCCCATATTTAAGTCGGAAATTAAATGGAAACATGTTTTCCGACCAACTACCGACGAATTCTCTCGTCGGAAAAACAGAAAATTCTAGTAGTGATAGAGGTTGGTTTAAAAGCCATAACCCTGTGAATGGAGTTTGATACTCCAGTTCTGTTGAAACTCCTGTAGAACCACCTGAGTATCTCAGGCCCAGTGGGAGTAATTGGAACTACACAGAGAAGAGTCGAATGAATAGGAAAGTTTAACTTTCAACGCAAAGCTGAGTAATTTAGGGGTGATTCCCTAATAGGTAGAGAGTTAACCAGACCGTGATCTCTCTTACCACTCAGTCTTGCTTGATTTCATCAAAAAGCAGGAAATAGGAGTGATTCCCTAAGACTTCCTTTCCGAACAACGGAATCTGAATTCATTCAGAACAGAATGGTTTGAGCTAAGAAAAATGGCGGATTCATTACAAAGCAGAAAATAGGGGTGATTCCCTAAGACCTTTTTGCGAGACTAACTGCATCTCCATTTATTCGGAATGAACTTTTGGCAGGATGCCTGCCATAGCTTATATCCTTTGGGGATTAAAGCAAACCTCTCGGTCATTTCAAAGTCATATATTTTAATATATGGACTTGACCAGAATATTGATAAGTCTTTCATAGACTGGGCTTCAATATTAGTAAAGTAGTATGTAGATTAGTGTTTGTGAATGGTAACATCAAACGATTGGGAACAACATGGGTGTGTCATCTGAAGTCAGAGTCTGACATGCCATCGGGATTCATTCTAAAGGATTTGATTCGCTCAAATTCTCGAGAATCGATTATTGGCAATCCCATCAATTCACCTGGTTAATATATTCTTGCATTAATGCAACATTCAACGATGTAGTCTACCCTACCTCTCAGGAATGGTTATCTAAACCTGCAGATGAATAAGAAATAGGATGTTTAGTCAACCCTCAAGTCTCTTCGGGAGAATGAGGAATAATATGCGGATATATTCAGGTGCAAACTAGAATATAAGTGATGACACTGATTCTGACTTTAGGTCAGATTAAGGATGATCGTTAAGTCGATTTTGTCCTCACTGTTGAATCAAAGGCATATTGCAATCGTACCACCGGATTAGATGGAAAGGCGACGTTTCGAACCCAAAGATTGACCCAAGCCTCCAACCTACCTGATCAGTGTACCGAGTCACATGGTATTCGGATTCTAAGTACGTTCCGGGTCACTGACCTACCCTACGGCGGCACACTCCGGTCGTGCTTGGAAGGATGAAGTACTAAGATGTGCTTGGAGGGTAGAGATTTGAGAGATATGTCTCACTTGTTTTGAGCAAGTGGGAGAATGTTGTAGATATAGATAAATAAGGGTGTGCTCTAAAACAATTAATCCACTTGCCTTTCGTGCAAGTGGGAGATTGTTAGGTGTAGTGCCCGAAAGACAATTATGTAATTGTTTTAGGACAGAATTAATAATTCATCTTATTATATGCATGTATGCTAATAATTAAGACACTACTGAAAACCCTAAGTACCTCGTCTATATAATAACATAACTCAGTGTATGGCTATACACAAGAGGATTGAGTTAGTGAGATGTACTTAAAATTAACTTAGTCCGTAGTGTTGATTAATCGATGCGGGTCTCATGATTAAAATGCTAATAATGCGCCCGAACACTTTACGGTGTGACAAATCTTATCCGACTTTGCCGGTAATAGGAGTACTAGTGGGGCATTTATATATGATGATAATCATATAGAAATTTGGACCGATTTGATTTGAGTTCTCGATATAATTCCGTGATCGAGAAGACTTGTCGAATCACAAGATGATCATTTATGGATTAATCTCAATCCTGAGGTGATCACAGACAACTGCTTAGACTAGGGTAGAGTTTGATGTGTTAGTAAGGATCACTTCGAAGTATGTGGTCCAACACTTCTCGTTGGCCCTATTCTGGAATGAGTGAGTAGTCTGTTCTATCATAGATATGGAATCCATTCCTTCCCTCGGGAAGTAGACAGACAGTTCCTTATTTGTTAATCTTAGAAACTGATCGATCCGTGGAGTTCATGTTAGACTAATTAGCTACTAGTCTGGTATGTGAACTAATTGATCACTAGGGGGTTAATGGTAAATTAGGATAATATGTTTCGAGAAGGGTTTACGGAAATACCTTGACTCGAAATGAACAGTCTATGGAGGATTTATCCGTATGTAATGATTATATCAATGGACACCTTATCAACTCATGGTTGAGTGTAAGTTATCTATATTCGGCAGAGTTCAGTTTTGGGTTTATGGTGGTGTAATCCCGGAATTAATAGATTGAATATTATTGTTCAGTCTGACGGATAATATTATTCGATTTATTGTAGCTGCTGAATATGGGTCCATGGTCCCCGACGTGGCTCCTAATATAGCATATAGGTTTCTCGTCGTTGCACCTCAATTATAATTAAATAGTTGGATTGGACTATTTAATTGATATGTGGATTAATTGTTTAGTTGGACTAGATAATTAAAAACATGGAAAAGACATTTTTTCATGGACTCGACCCGGTTTGGTGAATTTCGGCCCATGACCTATTTAATTAGGTATTGGCGCCAATATGTATATATTATTAACAAGGAATTTTTTTTCTTGTGTTATTATATGACATGTGATTAATTATTTATTGGTTAAAAAATTAATATATTAGATAATGATCTTTTATTTATCCTAATTTGTTTGGGAAAATATTAGATTTATCTTTTATGGAAAAGGATTTATTTGATTGATTATCCATTAATTAAATTAAATCCTTGTGGAACAAGGATCTCTCTCCTATATAAGAAGAGTTCTTCATTGTACCAAAAAACCACTATTCACGTCACTATTCACAAGAGAAATTGGCTGAAAATTTCGGCCTATATTCTTAGGGTTCGAGTTGGAAAAATCTTCGGGATTTTTCTGGTAGCATATCGAGGAGGTCTGGCGGCTTGAAACACCATCCACCTGGTCGTGCTTGGAGACACACGTTGGATGACTTTGGCTTCTCAACTAGGCTCTCAACTTGTTCTTGACGTTTTTCACCATAAAAAGGTTGGTGATCTAACCACCTCGTAGGTTAGATCTATTTATTTATGTATTTTGGTTGACTAGATCTAGATCTTGTAGTTTCCGCTGCGTAATCGGGTGGATCTTTGATCCATCCGGAGATATTACATCCTACACAAATTACACACACAAGATACACAGAACTTACAAGCAATCAAGAGCAAAAATACCCTGCTGAACTGAACTGAATCTCAAATTCTAATCAAGAAGTTTTCTTCAAGTGTTATTGCATTCAATTATCATCCAGTATACACACTTAAACATCTTAAGCTGCTGATCTTATCATCCTGATCAAAAGCATGCTGAAGCAGAATCACTTATTTGATTCAACCCTTTTTTTTATGAAGAAATCTGAAGACAGAGAAGCACTGCTGAAGTGTCAAGGACTATTTTTTTGTGGTGGAGCTGGTGAAGAGGCAATCATACACTTCAAGGACCAGTGTAGTATTAGGAGCAACAATCGAACCTGTTCTTAGTATTCAGTTTGTGAAGCCATAGTCATTGGTCAAGGATAAACATCTAGGGACTTTTGTAACAGCTATCTCAAAAGACTCTAGTGAATTTCCTCCAACGTCACTGGAGAAGAGTGGACTGGCAGGATTACACCACCTAGAACCACTATAAAACTTTCCTACTTTAGTTTACTGTATTTACTTTCTGCACTTTACTTTATTTGCATGTTCATCATATCAACCTGCTGAACTAGCTACTGGACACAAACACCATTTCACTACTGAGTATCTAATACTTAGTATCATCTTGAAACAACAAGTATCAAGGCTTAATTTAATCTATTCAGCTGCAACAAACTCAATATTATCAATAGTCAGCAGGCTGCTGAAGGTCAGCAGACTATTGACCCTGATGAGTTTGTAAACTCCAAAAAGTTTAAAGTGTTAAGTTTATTCACCCTCCTCTGTAAACATATCCAAAGCCTTTTTGAGGGACCAACAATACCTAAGACGGCGTTTAGTATAATATATGGACATTATGAGTTCTTAGTTATGCCATTTGGACTCACTGATGCTCCAACAGCCTTTATGGACTTGAGGCAGCGTGTTTTCATGCCATATTTAGATATGTTCATGATAGTATTCATAGATGACATCCTTATCTACTAAAAGTATGAAAAAGAGCATGAAGAACACTTAAGAATCGTTTTGAAGACTTTGAATGAGAAACAACTTTTTGCTAAGTTTTCGAAGTGTGAGTTTTGGTTGAATCAAGTCAGTTTTCTGGGGCACATGATTTTGGGGATGGAATTCAAGTCGATCCGGAAAATATTGAAGCAGTTGAGAAGTAGCCAAGACCTACCACAATGTCAGAAGTAAGAAGTTCTCTGGGTTTAGCGGGTTACTACCAGAAGTTTATGCAAGACTTTTCTAAGATAGCTACACCTCTCACTCGACTCACCCAAAAGAACGTGAATTTCAATTAGACTGACGAGTGTGAAAGAGATTTTAAAACTCTAAAGGAGAAATTGACATCAACACTGGTTTTGGAAGTTCCGGAGATCGTTGACATCTACGACGTTTACACCGATGCTTCGAGATAGGGTTTGGGTTGTGTGTTAATGCAATGAGGAAAGGTTATCGCCTATGCATCTGAACAACTTAAAGTGCATGAAAAGAACTACCCGACACACGACTTAGAGTTGGCAGCACTAGTGTTTGCCTTAAAGAATTTGAGGCACTACTTGTATGGAGTCAAGGCAAGAATCTTCACAGACCATAAGAGTTTAAAGTACTTCTTTACACAAGAAAATATGAATATGAGGCATAGGAGATGGTAAGCATTTGTGAAAGATTACGAATTGGACATTCAGTACCATCCGGGTAATGCAAATGTGGTTGCAGATGCGTTGAGTAGAAGACCAGGGTCTGCAGTTTCAGGGGTTGATGTTGCTATAGAACAGTTAGATGGGCTGAGAATCCAGGGTTTTGAGTAGTGTGGGAACCTTCAGTTTATGGCTCTGTTGTTGGCAAGGTCAGAGTTGAGGGATGATAATTAGGGTAAACAAGATGAAGATCCGACGTTTGTTGATTTGAAACGAGTTTCTAAGGAGAAGCCTATAGTTGGTTATGTGCTAGACAAGAATGGGAATCTTTGGTACCAAGATATGTTGTGTGTTCCGAATGTTGGAGACTTATGACAAAGATTTATGGATGAGGCACATAGGATCGCTTTTGCAGTCCACTCGGGAGCTACCAAGATGTATAGAGACTTGAAGGAACACTTTTTGTGGCCTTCAATAAAGTTGAAAATAGCAAATTTTGTGTCAGAATGCTATACGTGTTAGAAAGTAAAATCTGAGCATAGAAAGCCAAGAGGTATGCTAAAGCCTTTAGACATCCCCGAGTGGAAGTGGGATAAGATCACAATGAAGTTCATTACCGGTTTGCAAAGAACAAAGAGTTGACATGACATGATTTTGGTGATTGTTGATAGATTGACAAAGTCAGCCCATTTCATACCTACAAAAGTTGACATGTCATTGAAGAAGTTGACTACACTCTATTTGGATAATATAGTGAAGTTCCATGGAGTACCTATCTCAATAGTTTCAGATCGTGATAGTCGGTTCATTGCTCATTTTTGGAAAAGTTTGCAAAAGGCTTTGTGTAAAACTTTGGACATGAGTACGGCCTTTCACCCTCAAACGGATGGATAGTTGGAAAGGACAATCAAAACACTTGAAGATATGCTAAGAGCTTGTGTTTTGGAAGTAGGTGGATCATGGATGATTACCTACATATGGATGAGTTTCCCTACAACAACAATTATCCTGCAAGTTTGGTATGCCGCCGTTTGAAGTTTTGTATGGTAGAAGATGTCGGACGCCGCTGTTTTTGGATGAAGTAGGAGAGAAGCAAATCACCGGGCCAAAATTGGTTGAGCAAGCTAAGGAAACGGTTTTGTTGGTAAGGAATAATTTGAAGGCAGCTCAGGATCGTCAGAAAAGTTTGATTGATGTTCTTAGAAGACCTTTCGAGTTTGAGGTCGGCGACAGAGTCTACTTGAGAGCTTCACCAATAAAAGGAGTCAAGCGGTTTGGACAAAAAGGAAAGATAAGTCCAAGGTATGTTGGACCTTTCGAGATCCTCGAGAGAGTTGGATCGTTGGCCTATAAGCCTAAGCTACCGGAGTTTATGTCAAGAGTTCACAATGTGTTTCATGTCTCGATGTTGAAGAAATGTTTGACAAGGTTGTATGTTGAAGCTACAGTTGATCCGGAAATCATTCAAGATAACCTCACATTTGATGAGAGACCGGTTAAAGTTTTGGATAGGAAGGAAAATAATGTGATCCAGTCCAAGCAAGTTGAAGACCAGGCCATAAAATGCACTATCTATACTATTGGCCTTGAAGAGCATGAAGATGGGCTTGGATAAGTTAATTAGAAGTCTTTTATTTCATTTTTGTTTCAATAAGGTCAGCCCATTTGATTGGGGCGCCACTTTGGTCCTTTTAATATTTTATGCTGTTTTAAAGTAGTAATAGGCCAAAAGGCCATTTGGGGAGATGCCTATATCTTAGTATATTGGGTTAAGTGTTTGTTTTTAGCAAATAAATGTCATTTGAGCTTATTATAGTCCAGTTAGGCCCACTAGGAAATCAAGTGACGAAAATTACAAAGTAATTTGTCCTGCATTGCTTAGGAAGTTATTTGTCTTTTATTTTGTAGCCTATATAAATGGATTCTACTTGTAATATTAGGAACACAGATTATTATTGTGATTTTAGTAAAACTTTTCTTATGTCGAGTCGACTTAAACAAATCACTTGCGAGTGAGTATCTTCTGTGTCGTAGAAGATACGCCCCTTTCAAGAACGAATTAGCGTCGCGAGCGAGACGTTGTGTATTCTTGGCCTCAGTCCTAGGTCGGATACGCTAGGTCAAGGTTTCTCATAGCTCGTCATTGATCCTTAGTTACTTCCTGGACACGAATCACGTCAGTTTGTAGCAGATGACTATATATAGTATATTGGGTTAAGTGTATGTTTTTAGCAAATAAAAGCCATTAGGGCTTATTATAGTCACATTAGGCCCACTTGGAAATAAAGTGGCGAAAATTACTAAGTAATTTGTACCACATTGCTTAGGAAGTTATTTATCTTTTATTTTATAGCCTATATAAAGGCATTCTACTTGTAATATTAGGAACACAGATTATTATTGAGATTTTAGTAAAACTTTTCTTAAGTCGAGTCGACTTAAACAAATCACTTTGTCGTAGAAGATACACCCCTTTCAAGAACGAATCAGCGTCGCGAGTGAGACATGTATCCTTGGCCTCAGTCCTAGGTCGGAGACACTAGGTCTAGGTTTCCCATAGCTCGTCATTGATCCCTTATCCATTTCCTGGGCACATATCGCATCATTTGGTAGTAGAGCTCAACAACTAAGGTATCAAATATCCTGGTTTTTATTTTCTTGTTTAATTTTC
Source organism: Gentiana macrophylla (assembly GCA_026214975.1). Lineage (NCBI taxonomy): Eukaryota > Viridiplantae > Streptophyta > Magnoliopsida > Gentianales > Gentianaceae > Gentiana > Gentiana macrophylla. The sequence continues at coordinate 75,029,941 of CM047805.1, forward strand.
GTTCTTATTCCAAAAAAAAATTTGTTAATTGTTTTCCTTTAATTTCGTCCCCTCCCCAGCCAAAATCTTCAAATCTTCATCCATCCTATCCGGAAAACTTGAAGATCTTCAAATTTTCAAATATTCATCCCAAGAACCCTAATTTTTTTATTATTTTTTTTATTATTTTTTTTTTTTGGAAAACTGTAAATTTTTATTAATGAAGAACAGAGAAATTTACAGTGTTGCCATCCATGGCCTCCTCACGACAATAATGTCATCAGTGAGCAACCCCGCCTCCTTAAACCCCTAGTCCGAAAAACCCAGGGTGGGAAAAGTCGGGTGCTAGGGGAAGAGTACGGGCCTCGACACACTGGCAAAATCACCCAACCAAAAGGAAAAAATGAAAAAGACTTATGAAAATTCCAATAAATCCTATCTAGCCTTAAGCTAAACTTGTAAACCATGGGAGAATGCTGATCTTCAGAATTTTGTTGTTCCCTTCTTGCTTGATATGCAGCATCTGCCTTTTTAAATGAAGCCTGCCCCCACTTGAAGTCCAAGCAATGATCCATTGAAGTCTTGGACTAATGAAACCACTGATCAAACTGGTCCTGCTAGGAGGCATATCAATAGATAAACTGCAGATAAGAATGAAACACAAATAGGCACAGAGAATGTAGATACAACCTGGTTTGCACCCTTCAGAGAATAACTGAAGGGTGCTTCCAAGCATGATGACCCTCTGTAAAATGCTATCCATTAATGATATCTGATATGAGCCAGCTGAAGCAAATCTTCAAGTAAAATAGCTTTAAGACCCCCATCAACCTCACCCATGTGAATTGTACTGCTATGCTGTGTAGTACTAGCTTTCTTAGCCAAGTAATCTGCTGCCATATTACCTTCCCTGTAAATATGCCTGATCTGAAAATTATTCTGACTCAACTTATCAGTCAGGGTAGTAATCTCAGTTACATATCTCCAAGGAGGTTGTGATTTTCCATTAATCATGTCAACCATCAGCTTTGAGTCAGATTCAATTTCAACATTTTGGAGTTGAAAATCAATGCATTGCTGTGTACCATCAATAAGAGCCTTCAACTCAGCTTCAAAATTGGTAGCAATACCATAAGCTCTAGTACCAGCAACAATAAGAGCACTATTCTCATCACGAATGATGAAACCACCTCCAGCTATTCCAGGATTTTGGAGGGAGGAACCATCAGTATTCAATTTATAGCAAGCAGGAGGAGGAGCATGCCATCTAATAGCAACAACAGTCTTCTGTGGCCTAGCTGCAAGGTTCTTGAGCAGTCCTGTGTTAACAAGGATAAGATCCTCACTATTCTTTTTGGTGAGATTCATACTCTGACATATGCTTTGCAGATCGGCAACAATATTATTGGTAATCTGATGTATGTATATGGCAGTCTCATGAAGCATACTGCACCTATCTTTCCAAAGTCCCCAAAAAATTAAAGAAGGGATAATCCGAATAACCTTACCAAGAGCTCCCCTAATGCTGGTACATCTCCAAGATTTGTAAACATTCTGAAGAGTTGCAGCAGCAGGGTAATAGTTAAGAATATTTTGAAAAAATTCCCAGACTTCTTGAGCTCTATGACAACTCCAGAACACATGATCCATAGTATCATCATGAGAGCAATTTAAGCATTTAAAGGGCCCTGAAAATCCCATCTTATGTAGCTGATCAGCAAAAGGCAATAATCCATTGTATAACTTCCAATTAAACAGTGCAATTTTGAGGGGAATATAGGGCTTCCAGATTTCCCCTAATTCAAACAGGGACGATCTCTTCATCCTAAGTGTTTCATAAGCGAAGGAGACAGAGAATTTGCCAGACTTATCCACAGTCCACACCCATTTATTTTCAGGGCCAGTCAGATAGATCATATTCTGATCAGTGCATTCTTGGACTGGTCCCAACAACTTCCAAGCATGGAGTTTATAGTGAGGGTAGGAACCAGTCATCACCTTTTTTGCCCACAATCCTTGCTGCTGATGAATCTTCCACCATAATTTACAAGCAAGAGCTGCCTGGAAGGTCTTTAAGCTCCTTATACCAAGTCCATTTTCAGCTGTAGGATAACACACATTTTGCCAACTTCTCCAATGCCTTCTCTTGTGATTATCACTGTCATGCCAAAGGAAGTTAGCCATAATTTGCTCCAGCTTCTGAATAGTAGCTATAGGCAACTTAATAGCTGACATAATGTTGATAGGAACAGAGGAAATGACATGTCTGATAAGGATTAGCCTGCCCCCAGGGGAGAGATACTTAGTGTACCATTTGTTAAGCTTGGCTTCAAATTTATCAACAAGAGATTGGAAGTAGGAAGACTTGGTTCTCCCATAAAAGATAGGACATCCCAAGTAAGTGAAGGGAAAAGTGTCTTGCTGAAAACCAGTTATAGATTCCACACTCTGAGTAGCTTTTTGGGGAGCTTTACTAGACATAATAAAAGTGCTCTTGCTTCTGTTGACCTTCTGACCATGGGCCCTCTCATAAATAGCCAAAAAATTATCCAACTTATTGATGGTAGCCCTAGCAGCTCTAGCAAATATTATCAGATCATCTGCATAAAGAGAGTGAGTGACAGGAGCAAATCCAGTAGGTGTAGCATAAGTATCAGTGCTAGGAATCATGACTCTCTTTAGACCTCTAGAAATAGCTTCAGTTAAAATGATGAACAAATAAGGAGAGAGGGGGTCACCTTGTTTAATACCTCTTTTGGAAGAGAAAAAAACGAACATGAGAACCATTTATAAGGATAGAGAAGTGGCTGTCAGATAGATTATTCATAACCAAATGTATAAAAGGTTCTTCAAAACCAAACTTTCGAAGCAGTCTACCCAGAAAAAACCAGGAAACCCTATCAAAAGCTTTCATAATATCAATCTTGAAAATAATATTGTGTCCTCTAGTCTTTCTATTGATAAACTGAGCTAATTCTTGAACCAACAGGACATTATCAGCAATGTCCTTCCCTTGCAAGAAAGCAGATTGTTCTTCAGAAATAATGAGAGGCAGTAAGGGCTGAAGTCTGGATGTCAAAATTTTTGTGCAAATCTTATTAAAGAAGGTGCTGAGTGATATAGGCCTATAATTAGCAAAGGAAGTAGGAGCAGCTTTTTTAGCTATGAGAGTAATTAAAGTAGATCCCACAGCCTTAGGGATGTTATTTCCAGTGAAGAAATCTTGAACAGCATGATAAACATCCATGTGAATTATGTTCCAGCAGTGCCTGTAGAAACTTCCAGAAAAACCATCAATCCCTGGAGCACTTGCAGGATCTAAGTCAAAAACAGCCTCCTTAACCTCTTCCATGGTGATAGATTTAATTAGAGCAACATTATCTTCATGTGTAATCAAAGTAGGTATAAACTCTAAAAGATACTGAATATCACATTCATCATATTGCCCTTCCTGATTGAGAAGACCAGAAAAAAATCTAATAGCCTCTTGGCCAATCTCAGCCTCATTAGCACACCAGTCTCCATTAGCATCCTGAATTCTCAGAATCTGCATCTTGCTAATCTTATCTTTTACAGAAGCATGAAAGAAGCCTGTGTTCTTATCTCCCTCTTTAAACCACTTATACTTGGACTTTTGCCTCCAAAACTCCTCCTGCTGAGCAAGGGCAAGGGAATATTCTGCACTTAATTGATGAGTTTTCTCCCTATTTTTAGGGCTTGGGTCCTGATCATACCTAACTTCCTGCTCCATGATCTTAGCTTCCAACTCAAGAACTTTTTTATGGATGTCCCCAAAAACCTGTTTATTCCAAATCTTCAAGGCCTGTTTTAGCAGTTTGAGTTTATACACAAAACTTGCCATAGAAGTGGCAACCTGATGTGCACTCCATTCCTGCTGCACCACACTGTAAAAATCCTTATGCATAGTCCACATATTCTGAAAATTGAAGACAGAAGGGCCCTTTTTCCTAACCTCAGGATCAAAGCTCAGGGGCCTATGATCTGAGCCAACCCTGCCCAAGATCTTGACTAAACCACTGCTAAAGCTGTCCAACCAGCTTTCATTAATCAGCACCCTATCCAATTTCTTTTGCACATAAACAGAATTCCTCCAGCTAGCCCAAGTAAAAAGAGGACCTGATGTGGGAGGCTCAAGAAGGTAGCAATTAGCAATCATTTGGTTAAAGTCCCTCATTGATCCAGCATCAGGCTGAGCCAACCCAGGATATTCATCCAAGGATCTTATTGTTAGGTGTGATGCCCGAAAGATAATTTTGTAATTGTTTTATTTAATAAATGAAATGATATTGTTAGTCATATTTATTATTCTCATATTCACCAATGTGACAATAGTAATTACACTACGAAAAACCCTAAAGTATATCGTTTATGTAATCACTTAACTCAGTGTATGGTATATACACGGGAGGATTGAGTTAGTGAAGATGTACTTAAAATACAATTAGCCCGTAGTGAAGTTAATCGAGAGTATCGGGTCTCTCCTTTAACGTACTATTAATGCGCCTAGAACACAATAGGTGTGATAGTCCTATCCGGACTTTCGGTTAAGAGAACCTAATGGGGCATTTATATATGATAGATATATCATATAGAAATTTGGACCGATATGATTAGAGTTCACGATATAATTCCGTGTCGAGAAGTCTTATCGGATCAATGGATGATCATATTTATGGATATATCTTAATCTCGAGGTGATCACGAATCAACCTGCTTGAATCGCATGAGGTTTGACTTGGCGGTTAAGGATTACACCGAGTCCGTGGTCCGAATTACCCCATCTTGGCATTGTCTTTGGATTGAGTGAGTAGTCCGTGTTATCACGATACGGAATCCATTCCTTCCATTTATGGAAGTAGATGAGACAGCCACTTATTTGTTAATCCTAGAAACGATCGATCGCGAGTTCATATCACATCGATTGATCACCAAAGTGAGTTGTATGAATTAATTGATCACTAGGGGTTAATGGTAAATAAGGATAAGAGGTTCTAAAAGGGTTAACGGTAACTTCCCGATTTAGAATGAACATCTATGGAGGATTAATCCATATGTAATGATTATATCAATGGGCGGTTATTATTATTCTCGTGAGGAGATAAATATAATCTCATAATCGGAGGAGTGCGATCACGGGATTATGGTGGCATATTCTGTGATTGATTTATCGAATATAATTATTCTATAATTATTTATTTGATTTATCGGAGCCGCTGATTATTAGTCCATGGTCCCCGACGTGCCTCCTAATATAGCATAGCTATTCTCGGACGTCGAATCCTAATAATATTAATTTAGTTCTTATTGGACTTTATTAAAACGATATGTGAATTAATTGTTTAGTGGACTATTAAATTAGTTGGGCTAAATAATTAAATATGTGGAAAAGACATTTTTCATAATCTTGGCTTAAAATTAATGTGTTGGTGAATTTTGTGACTAGGTCACAAGAATGATAATTTACGACCCAAGCATATATTAGTCTACAAGAAATTAGTTTTCTTGTGATTAATAAGACATGTGCATAAAATATTTATTGGATAAATACTTATGGAAAGAAATAAAGATAAATATTATCCTAGATTTGTTCTAGAATATTTTGGGATTATCTTTTATTTAATAGGATTATCATAATTGATTTTGTATTAATTATAAAATCCTTGGGGCTTAAGTTTTACTCTCCTATATAAAGAGAGTTCTCCCAAGCCAAATAACACACTACAATTTTCGACTTCTACCTCTTAGAGAGGTGAAGGAAAATTTCGGCCAAGGGGAGTCAAGGGGAAAATCTTGGAGATTTTTCCGGGTAGCATATCGGAAGGGTTCGAGTCGAGAATTTCCTTCCACCGGGAGTTGCTTGGATCACACGTACGGAAGATCATGGTGCTCTTCACGCTTTCCTTCGTTCATCCTATTGCGGTTCTTCAACTTGGATTTTGAGATCCAAGAGGTATGTTCTACAACCCCCTTGTAGATATAGATCTAGTTATTTTATTACGTGTAGTTTATAGATCTAGCTAGATCCATTAAATCGCTTCCGTTGCGGATGGTATTACTAACAGTGGTATCAGAGACCATGGTGATCTATATTTATACGTATAAAATATTAGATCTAGGAGTGGTAAAACATGTAGATTTTTTTATCCCAATTTTTTTGGGGGCCGATGCATATGTTTAATTTTTATGCTTATGAATGTCGTGGTTGAAGAGATGGATTGGGGTTGGCACTGTTTACCCGTTAGATCTATTGTAAACTCATATAAACGATGAAAATTCGTCCATATGAGTATAGGAATTTATGTAATTCTTTTTTATTGCAATTTTAATTTCCAGAAAATAGATCTGTTTAGTAGCTGTTTAGTTATTTTGTGTTTCCGTTGATTGAGCCGTTGAAACGACGATCCCTCCGGTCAGAATCAAGATTAGAAGATGATGATCAACTCCACAAATTTTGGCGTCGATCAGAGTCCGTTTTGATATCCGCTTGATGCTGCGAAGAGGCTGCTGTAACAGAAAAACGCAGGATTCACAGATACACTATCTGTGACTTCCTCGATTTTCTGGGAGAGTTTGGACCGTTGAAAAGCAAATCTGACCGTTCAGATTAATCAAATTTGAGTTTTGGACGTACCATAAAAATTTCAGGTCGATCGGGTTTCATGTCGATTCCCGATCTGCCTCAGGAAGTCCTTGATGCAGTGCAGTCAAAGTCAGATTCAGCAGCAAGTTTGGAGGTTTACTGGAGAAAATTGGTAAGTCAAAGCACCGATCCAACCGTCCATATTGAAGTTCAAGGAGTGAAGAAAAGATCTGGAAATTTGCGTCCCGGTCCGAGTTCGTTTGGTTTCCCGATCATCGAAGAGTTCGTACAGCTGCAGTTTTAGTTAGAAAGTAGTAAACCCTAGTTAGGGTTTTGGTTTTTATTTTCTAATAGATTAGATACGGGGGTGCCAACGATCCATCTCGGTGCTTAAATTTTCCGCATTTATTTTTTATGTGTTTGATCATAAAATAGATATAAAACCGGAATTGTCATGACATGCATCATATCATAAATCCACTTCATGCATACATGTAGAATTTTAATTTTGGTAATTAAAATAGGCATGTATACAAACTCGTGTAATTAGTTGAAATTTAATTAATACGTGGTAATTAATTAATTTAGTAACTAATTAAAGATCCGAGGACGGGTTATGAAATCGTTAGGCCTTTCGTGTGTGTTCTCGTGAACCGCCTTAAAGCCCAAACGAGATCACGTTTTCGATTCATAGAGTCTACTGAGATCGAATGATGGTAAAAGAACAATAAATCTTGGATAAAAAAAAGCGGTTCGCCTATAGGTTGGGTGGTCAACGAGCTTCGCTCGACCGACTTAACCCTCCTAGTGTGATGTATGCACGGGGTCCGGCAAGACTAAGCTACACTTTGGAGAGCGGAGGGGTGATTCCTTCTTATCTCAATAGGGTCTGTGTTGACCCGATTTAGTCCGGATCGTCACATATGTTCCGGCCGAATAGGGCGGGTAGGCTTGCCTACGTTACCGACACCATTCGAATCCTTGATTTGATGTACTTTTATGTTAACATCAAAAGACGTGGTTAGTTAACCCACCACCACTTCCAAATTATTGAGTGGGAGCGGGGAGGCGACAACCAACCCCACGGCCTCTACTATAGATACAAGTAAGTGAGAGAAGGGTGGCGCCATGCGGCGCTTTGATTTCGTCCCCCTACGGATGGTGTTCACCCCTATCAACATTCATGGCTTGGTCTCCGAAAGGATAGGATTTACGGGTACTCGTTGGGTCACCGACCTATCCTACGACGGCACACTCGGGCGTACCTAAGAGATCCGATATAGTAGGTCACACTCATAAAGGATATTTTTGGAAATATCTAGGCTAAAAAAGGAAGGTAGTCAATGAATAAAGGGATGTTCGATTCTCGTATGCGATGTTTGATTCTCACAAGTTATTCATTGATGAGATTGTCTCGATTTAACCGTCATCTCTTTGACCTACCCTTCAAGTGGCTCGAGATGCGAGGTTAAAACCTTGGAATGGTAGAGTAGACTTAATTTTAGTTTACAATTCCTAAAATAAAATATAGTAGTGTTAAACTTGAATTAATACATGTCATTTTATTTACTGACATTATATCCTTACTAAATTGCTTAAAATTTATAATTGACTAGTATTGACTTCGTTAAAAGTGGAAAGTAACTAGGACGTTGAACTAGTTAATCGATAATGCAATTATTTTTCAAATAGATATTTTCTCTTAAGCCTTTTAAAACCAGAGTAACATATAGGTATGTCACTAGTGTCATTAAGTGTCAAACGGAAGACAAACTTAGTTTGATCAAAGGTGATTTCGGACTTTGAAATTCTTCTAGTGAATTTTGAGTATGTAGTAATTACACGAGTAATTTTCTAATTGAAAAATTGGAAAATCATGAAGTGTTACTAGTTGGACGATATTTGGAATCGATGAACTAGTGGGAGCTTTATGATTTGTTGTTTTTCTAGAACATTAGAAAAGTGTAACTGACTACACACGTAACCGTTCTAATTGAAAAACCGGAAAGTCATGAAATGTTGCTAGTTAGACGATATTTGGAATCGATGAACTAGTGGGAGTTTCTATGATTTGTTGTTTTTTCTGGAAACAATAGAACTATGTACGAAAGATTTTCTAATCGAAAAAATCGGAAATTCATAAAAATAAAGCATTGCTCGTTAGACGGTATTTGGAACCGATAAACTAGTGGGAGCTTTAATGTTATGATTTGTTGTTTTTTCTGGTATATTAGAAAATCCGAGAAGTCTCGACGAGTAACACTCGAAATAGACATCCCACGGTTCAAGAGTAGTGTCTACTCAACGCGAACATCTGGTTCAAGACTGTTTCCATTCACGGAAAGTCAAGAATGGGTGAATATGTCTAAAAGTGTTAGTCACCTAAACTGAGAAAACTTTAAGGCTGAACCGAAAATTAATTAACTGACAATCATAGGATAAGGACAGTGATTTTGGATCACCAACCTATGAATCCTTGGCGATTTTCTCGAGCTAAGTTCTTTAGAAGAACAAGGTAGCAGTGCATTTAACGATTAAAAGAGTAAACAACGGGCAGTTAATTTTAGCTAGAATAGTGGGAGTGATATAAGGTAATGAATCTCGGATTCAATCCTTGGATATCGCGGGAAAATTATTTTCCGTTTAAGATTCGTTGGAACGAATGGATAAAGTCAAAACCACTTAGAACTGCTGAAATATGTATATAAAACACATCTTAAGAACTATTAAAAGCAATTGGTTTCTATATTTAGATAAACGCTTCTTCATATTCCATAGTTAGTGCATAGTCCCTAAAAGACAAGACACAAGACCGCTCGGGGTGATTCCTTTCTCCCGATCTGGTTATATTGTCTCAAAGGTTCAATGACTAAGTTTCCTTTCAATCGGAAAAGGATAATGGTTATAAAGAAGTAACATAGCTTGTTTATGACGACCTTCGAGTCCGATTAAAGATACAAGCTAGTAGGAGCTTCCGAGTAGTGACTTCTTGTCGATAACTATTCGAACACTCCGGTCAATTTATCCAAAATATTTTTGAGGTTTCTCTATTTTCAACAGAGATAGAGTATTCTATACTCGAATAGGCCATTCATAGTCCTCGAGACGATGCTCACCTTTGCCTCATTGTGACATGTTCTCACTAAGTGAGAAACCGTAAAATTGCCATATATATGTTTTTAGATGTGCTACAATACACTGCATAACTCAATAAAGATATTAGAAGCGAAATAACGGTTTACATTGAAATGTAAGACCGAGAAGTCTACCTAGAATATGCTTTGGAATTTACGGATAAGGTGTGGATTCGGTTCACCCCACTTCCGTAAATATAAGCATTTAGCACACGGTGCTTGAAGGTAGGTCTGGAAATTTCGCGAACACGTTCGGTCAGTGACCAATCGTTCTATATCTTGTAGCATTGAGAAAAAGGTTTGTTATAAGATTCATGAAATCGGGAAGGGACAGTTATACTGTTGCGTCCTTTCTGATAGAGTCTATGAACAGTAAAACCTTAAACCTTGCGAAGACGCTTACTCAAGGTAGTTACTAACCGATTAAAATCGGACCACATCCAACATCGGTTGTTGGTGATAACACTAAATACTACTAAACTAGATCGTAATTTCGATCCACCCGTAATGTAGTGGGAGTATGGTTTATCCATTACCCATTACGGGTTCGGCGGACTTTGTAGTCCGAGGATCGATTGATGACCTATGGCTCTTTTTTGTGAGCGAGATAGATTACGATAATAGAGGTTGGTTTAATGGCCATAACCCTGTGAATGGAGTTCGGTACTCCATTTCTGTTCATGCTCTTGTAGAACCACCTGAGCGTCTCAGGCCCAGTGGGAGTAATTGGATCTACATGGAAAAGAGTAGAATGAGTTCGGTATTGCATGATTTCGTTCAAAAGCGTAAAAATAGGGGTGATTCCCTGAGACTTTCTTGCCAAACAAACGGAGTCTGGATTCATTCGAAACAGAAGGGTATTGACTTATGAACTCATGACAGGATGACTATCAAGGCTTATGTCCTTTGTGGATAAAAAGCAAACCTCTCGGTCATTGGAAGTCATATATTTCTACAATATGTGGATTTGACCAGAATATTGATAAGTCTTTTGTAGACTGGATATCAATTTTAGTACAGTAGTGAATATATAAATTAGTGTTTGTGAAGGCTAACACTGCACACTATTGGAATCAACATGGGTGTGTTATCTCAAGTCGAGAATCGACAATACCACAATTCTCTTCGCAATGTAGATTTGGACAACATTCTTAAGAGTTTGACTCGGTCGAATTCATTAGAATCGATCCACTGGTTTCCCATCCATCTTATTGGTTAAGATGATGCATCATGTATGCAACATTCAACGAGGAAGTTCTACCCTATGCCTCGGAATGACTCTCTAAATCTTCGGATCAGGAGAAATGGGATAGATTCTCTTTCTAGTAAGAGATGGTCAGGTTAATGAACGTCAACTTTGATCGAATCTTAGATTCGGTGGTTAACAAAGCAAGTTTAGTATGTCCTTTAGTATCTTGAAGAGAACGAGGAACAATATGCGGACATATTCATGTGTGAACTTGGATATGTGTGATACACTGATTTTGACTTTAAGTCAGATTGAGGATGATCGTTAAGTCGATCTCGGCCTCGTGTTTACTCAGTACCACATGATTTGACGGTAACGTTTGATTCTACGGATCGTCTCGAGCCGACAACCCGACTAATCATTAAGACCCATGACATTTAGATGTAGGTACTCCCGAGTCACCGACCTATCCTACGACGGCATACTCGGAGTGTATTTTGGAATCAAATGGTTATGACATGCTTAGTGGGTACTAGAATACGGGATGAGTCTCCATTGCTTTAGAGCAAGTGGGAGATGTAGTTTGTTGTAGTTTAAATAATAGGGTGTGCTCTAAAACAATTAATCACATGCTTTCGTGCAAGTGGGAGATTGTTAGGTGTGATGCCCGAAAGACAATTTTGTAATTGTTTTATTTAATAAATGAAATGATATTGTTATTCATATTTATTATTCTCATATTCACCAATGTGACAATAGTAATTACACTACTGTAAAACCCTAAAGTATATCGTTTATGTAATCACTTAACTCGATGTATGGTATATACACGGAGGATTGAGTTAGTGAAGATGTACTTAAAATACAATTAGCCCGTAGTGAAGTTAATCGAGAGTATCGGGTCTCTCCTTTAACGTACTATTAATGCGCCCAGAACACAATAGGTGTGATAGTCCTATCCGGACTTTCGGTTAAGAGAACCTAATGGGGCATTTATATATGATAGATATATCATATAGAAATTTGGACCGATTTGATTAGAGTTCACGATATAATTCCGTAATCGAGAAGTCTTATCGGATCAATGGATGATCATATTTATGGATATATCTTAATCCTGAGGTGATCACAGTCAACTGCTTGAATCAGTATGAGGTTTGACTTGACGGTTAAGGATTACACCGAGTCCAAGTGGTCCGAATTACCCCATCTTGGCATTGTAATCGATTGAGTGAGTAGTCTGTGTTATCACAGATACGAATCCATTCCTTCCATTTATGGAAGTAGATAGACATTCCTTTATTTGTTAATCCTAGAAACGATCGATCATGCGAGTTCATATCACACTCGATTGATCACCAAAGTGAGTTGTATGAATTAATTGATCACTAGGGGTTAATGGTAAATAAGGATAAGAGGTTCTAAAAAGGGTTAACGGTAACTTCCCGATTTAGAATGAACAGTCTATGGAGGATTAATCCATATGTAATGATTATATCAATGGACGGTTATTATTATTCTCGTGAGGAGATAAATATAATCTCATAATCGGAGGAGTGCAGTCACGGGATTATGGTGGCATATTCCTGTGATTGATTTATCGAATATAATTATTCTATAATTATTTATTTGATTTATCGGAGCCACGATTATTAGTCCATGGTCACCGACGTGCCTCCTAATATAGCATAGCTATTCTCGGACGTCGAATCCTAATAATATTAATTTAGTTCTTATTGGACTTTATTAAAACGATATGTGAATTAATTGTTTAGTGGACTATTAAATTAGTTGGGCTAAATAATTAAATATGTGGAAAAGACATTTTTCATAATCTTGGCCCAAAATTAGTGTGTTGGTTTAATTTTGTGACTAGGTCACAAGAATGATAATTTCACCCAAGCATATATTAGTCTACAAGAAATTAGTTTTCTTGTGATTAATAAGACATGTGCATAAAATATTTATTGGATAAATATTTATGCAAAGAAATAAAGATAAATATTATCCTAGATTTGTTCTAGAATATTTTGGGATTATCTTTTATTTAATAGGATTATCATAATTGATTTTGTATTAATTATAAAATCCTTGGGGCTTAAGTTTTACTCTCCTATATAAAGAGAGTTCTCTCAAGCCAAATAACACACTACAATTTTCGACTTCTACCTCTTAGAGAGGTGAAGGAAAATTTCGGCCAAGGGGAGTCAAGGGGAAAATCTTGGAGATTTTTCCGGGTAGCATATCGGAAGGCTTCGAGTCGAGAATTTCCTTCCACCGGGAGTTGCTTGGATCACACGTACGGAAGATCGTGGTGCTCTTCACGCTTTCCTTCGTTCATCCTATTGCGGTTCTTCAACTTGGATTTTGAGATCCAAGAGGTATGTTCTACAACCCCCTTGTAGATATAGATCTAGTTATTTTATTACGTGTAGTTTATAGATCTAGATCCATTAAATCGCTTCCGTTGCGGATGGTATTACTAACACTTATAACATTAAAATCACCACCAATTAAGTAGGGGATCTAAGAGCAAATCACATTACATAAATCATCCCACAGAATACCTCTAGATGCCCTAGTGCATTTGGCATAAACACAAGGTACCTGAAAACTACAAGAACCAGAAAACTTAATATGAATAGCTTGATCATTATTGCAGATGACATCAAAAGTACCCAACCAAGACAAAAAAAACCCAAAGTTTATTCTGAGGAGCAGCAAAGGCATATTGAAAACCTAATTTATTTTTAATAGGCTCTAAAACACTATCCTAAAGCATAGGTTCAGATATTGCAACATAAGAGAATTGATTGATTTTTATTAATTTTTTCAGACGTCTAATAGAGCTTTTAGAACCAAGCCCTCTAATATTCCAAAAAAGACAATTCATCATGGTTGAAGTTTGGAAGGAAAATCCAATGATAGTGCCCTTAAGTTTGGTTCTACTGGAATCTTCTTTTTTCTCCTACTAGTGACATATATAAAATCAGAGTCATCTATGAGAGGTGTTTCTTCAAAATTTACAACCTTGCCTAGACGGGCCAAATGAACTTCTCTTTGATGGAGTCTATCCTCAAACATTTGCTTATCATGTTGACAGTTGATCTTGTCAGCTTCCCTAGTAAACCCCATAGTACTTGGAAGATCCTGGTCGGATACACATCCACTGTCCCTCTTTTCCTTTATTTTCCTAGCCTTTTTCAAATATGCCATGATACTAGCATCCATAGAAAGCATTGATCCTTTTCCTAGGGTTAGGACTTGTGCTGCTTCAGTTGCTGTAAGTGATACAAAATATTCACCCTCAGTAGTGTTTGAAGGTTGGATTGAAGGTTGCTCTGGGAGAGGGGCCCCCTTTTTCTTCTCCTGCCACACTTGGGTACATCTTTTTTCCACTTGTTGATCCTCACTGGGAATATTTGGCTATGTTTCTACTCTTTTTGCTTTAAACTCAGGATGCTTAAAATGACATGTATCCTCATCATGACCAACATGCCTGCAAAATTTACAATACTGTGGCAGTTCAGCTTCAACACAAATTTCTTGCCAAAAACCTTCAGAAGCCCCTTGTTGAATCCATATCCGATTCGGAATTGGCTTTAGAAGATCAATTTCTACCTGAACCCTTGCCAATGAAGGACGTTTGAAACTCTTAGTAGTAGCATCAGCCCGTAGAAAGGATCCAAAACCCCTAACAATAATCTCCAGGATCTCCTTTTCATGAAGATGTGCGGGTAATTTGGGAAAAATTACCCAGGCCGGAACTATTGATGATTCAACATCAACATGGAAATCAGGCGTCCATTTTAGAATTCGCATTGGCTTACTAGTAAAAAACCATTGTGGTCTAGAGTACAATCGAATGTAATCTTGCTCCCCTTTGAAATTGATTAACACATGCTTAAAATTCAATAACCCTACCGTGTAATCGGAGCTGAAGTTTTGAACAACCAGAAACTTTCGAATCGCCTCCATTGATGGCCGTCCCTGAGAAAACTTACCAACCAGAGCATATCGAAATGGAGTTGCCAGATAATCCACAACCTGAGGAGGCAGAATCAGTGCCAATTCCCCCTTGTACGTTGAAAGCTCCAGATCTAGTGTAGCCGGACTTGGTGACTTTGACTGGTTTAGAGCCTGAACATACGTTTTTTCATCTAGTATTGGGTTTGCTGTCGGATTAGACGATGATGCCGCCATTTTCACAGTATTACAGTCGGAGGAGCAAAGCCCCTCCGGCCGGTAGCCGGAGTAAATCTATGCCGTAATAGGTAGCCTGAAAAAGGATCAGTGAGAAAAAACTAGAGAGAGAACTTCATGAACCCTAATTTTTCTGATCTGAGATGTGTTATTTTCTCAGTTCGTTTTATAACCTAAACCCCTCCCGAAATTCTGAAATTTTTACCACATCTCAAACGCATCTCGATCTACAAATTTTTCCTTTATACGCATATTTCCCCTAAAATTGCCGATCAATCCAAACAATCCACCTAGAAAAACTGCAGCCATAAATCATCATTTGAATTCGATTTCTGTGGTCTAGACGATTCCGAATTACTCAATATTTGTGAGATTATAGGAAATTATCGGATCTACAACTATTACATTTTGAGTTTTCCCAAATTCGTAGTAGATTGGTAAGAACCGGCACCTTATGTCACTGCTATCTATCTGAAATTTTTTGACAGATTGCACCAATTTCTGAAAAACGATTGTTTGAGCAACTTCCGTATCTCCAAAAAATCTGAAATTTGACATCCTTTAGAAAACTCACTGTTCTACAAATTTTTTCTTTTGAGATTTCCCAGATTCGTAATAGTTTATAACAATATACACGAAACTTCCTTGCTTAAATTCGGAAAATCCTGACAGCATCATGTTTGGGGCTTGCTCATTATTCTAATTTATTTGCAAAGGGTATTCCTATGACTAAGAGAGCGAGGGTGATTGCAATCACGAGATTTGTGAGGTCCAAATTGCATTGCCACCATTTCGTGGTACACATGATGGCGATGCATATTTTGAGTGAGAAGCTAAGTTGGAGCGGATTTTTGCATGCCATACATATTCAGATAAGAAGAAGTCCAATCTTGCACAACGTGATTTCACTAGAAATGCAATGATATGGTGGAAACAATTAAATTTTTTGAGGTGTATGCATGGGGAACCAGAGGTTAGTACTTGGACTGAAATGAGAGAAATGAAGCAACGTTTTGTGCCACGTCATTACTTGAATAAGATTGAAAAATCCAAAAATAAGGAAAATGCAATATTGATAGAATGGATGTGTAAGATTGTTGAGCAGGTGCATCAAGAAAATAAGGAAAGATGGAAGAAGGAATCTAAACGCAAGTGGCAAGAGTTGCGAGATAAATGAAGGAAGGAAGAGGAGGAAATGCATAGACTTGAAATGGAATTCCGTTTGAAATGTGAATCAGAAAGGGAAAAAGAATTACTTGAAAAGACAAACAAAGAGATTGTTAGTATTCGTGAGGAGGAGATGCAAACGGTGAGAGTATGGTGAAGGTGGAGCCTCCTGAATTTGTGGTTGAACCTGCAATTGTGGAAGAGAAAATAGAGATATCTGAGGTGTCTATTGTGGAGGCAGAACACGAGGAGTTGAATGTGGTTGTGGCACAAGAAGATGCTATGCTATCGACTTCTTGTTCCAGTCGTCTTTTGTCTTCTGTGCTGGTAGATGCGGATCATCCACACGAGAAGGAAACCGGGCTGTTTGATACATCCAATGTAGTCCCTAAATTGCCTTTAGTGTCTCGTGGTCTAGATCATATTGATGGCAAGCCGGAGAATATTTTCATTGACCCATTTGTTGATGCCTATCCTAGTCTGATTTGCTATGACTATGTTGATGCCCCTCCGAGCCACATCGACATGCTCAAGCCGAGAGATTGTTCTTTTGTTCCATTGGTGACGCTTGGCTCGTCATGTCCCCGGTCACTTGGTTTGCAGTCGTATATCAACTTTGTCTTTGACTCGGTATTTCATTGAAGAATTTTGTGGTTTGTTCGAGTTTGGTGTGTGTTGATTAATTTTACAACATCCTTCTGATTCGAGGACGAATCCTTTCGAACCGGAAGGGAATGATGTGATCCAGTCCAAGCAAGTTGAAGACCGACCCATAAAATGCACTATCTATATTATTGAGCTTAAAGAGCATGAAGATGGATTTGGATAAGTTAATTAGAAGTCTTTTATTTAATTTTTGTGCCAATAAGGCCAGCCCATTTGTTTGGGGCACCACTTTGGTCCTTTGTATTATTTTATGCTGTTTTTAAGTGGTAATAGGCCCAAAGCCCATTTGGGGAGATGCCTATATCATAGTATATTGTGTTAAGTGTTTGTTTTGAGCAAATAAAAGCCATTTGGGCTTATTATAGTCAAGTTAGGCCAACTAGGAAATAAAGTGGAGAAAATTACTAAGTAATTTGTCTCACATTGCTTAGGAAGTTATTTGTCTTTTATTTTGTAGCCTATATAAAGGCATTTTACTTGTAATATTTGGAGCACGGATTATTATTGAGATTTTAGTAAAACTTTTCTGAAGTCGAGTCGACTTAAACAAATCACTGCGAGTGAGTGTCTTTTTTGTCGTAGAAGATACACCCTTTTAAAAACGAATCAGCGTCGCGAGCGAGACGTTGTGTATTCTTGGCCTCACTCCTATGTCGAAGACGCCTGGTCTAGGTTTCCCACAGCTCATCATTGATTCCTTAGCCATTTCCTGGGCACGTATCGCATCAGAAAAGATGATCAAGAGACGGATGATCCTTTCGGTGTTGGTACAATGGAGTAACCACTCACCACACAAAGCAACTTGGGAAGTGGAAGCCGACATGATCATGGAGTTCCCAGACTTTTTAGATTTACCAAGTATGTTCAATTTTCGAGGACAAAACTCCTCTTAAGGGGGGAGGAATGTAACATTCCGATTTTCGGGAAAAAGCAGATGTGTCATTTTACGAAAATAAAATATTGGATTCATTATATTTTATGTAATAAATAAAATATAATTATAATATATATATTCAAGATACATATATATATACCCTTATGAGTTTAGAGTTGTTTTGATGCAAGGTTTCATGTGTTTTGATGTTTAGACCAATGTGCTATGATATGGTATGTTAAAGAGTCATGTTTGCTGCTTTGTTGTGCTATTAAAATTGATGAAGAATGTTAGGAACATTTTATTATGTTTTGATGATGGCCATACTAGCTGTTATAGCAAGCCTGAAATAAGTTAGAATTCTCTGTATAAGTCTTTACTTAGAGTCCGACATGTTGTATAAGTTGAGTCAGACAAGTATTGTACTAGTTGGAAGGACGGCAAAGTAAAAACAGACATTCGGTAGAGTGAAGGCAGCCAAGCACCAGCAGAGAAGCAATGAAGACATTATGGTCTGACTTATAACCAAGGAAGTCTGTGATGACCTTGGATAAGTCTAAGTTATGCTTTAAGGGTATTAGCATCAGAGTCTTTATCTCCACCTTTATCCCTACATGTAGGGAAAAAAATAGGGAAGAAGCAAAAACTCTCCTGCATCAGATACTTTATCCCCACCCTACATTGGGGTGGATGAACAGTGTCAACCCAAATCTGGGGTGACACTGTAGCTATCCTTACATTTTTTATTTTTATTTTTTTTTATGAAACGATTTTATTTATTTTTTCTTCCCTCTGTTGAAATATAGCCGTTGAAATATAGCCATTGGAGTAAAATTGGAATTTAAAAAGTAAGTTTTGAAAAATGTGTGTGTTCAAATATAGCCGTTGGAGTAAAATTTTGAATTTTAAAAATAATTTTGGAAAAATGTGTGTGTTCGAATATAGCCGTTGAAATATAGCCGTTGGAGTAAAATTTGAATTTGAAAAGTTACCTTTGACAAAATTATTTATAGTTAAAAAATGAATATTTTAATGTTGTAAGGATAGAGATAGGGATGCTGATGTAGAGTATTGTGAATTTAGTTGCTGTAAAGTAGGGATATGTATTTTTTAATAGTATATGTGAGGATAGGGATAGGGATTCTCATGGGAATACCCTAAGTGATGAAACGTAATGTTTAAATATGGTGTACACTGATCTCACCCCAACCAAGGATCAGTGGAGTACAAAGATTCTCCTTAACTGAAATAATGAAGAAAACAGTGCATCGGTAGAGTAAAACTGACTTTCGGCTAAGTGAAGACAGAACAGTGAAGAAAGATCTAAACGGCGAAGTCAGATGGATCACTTGACCGTTCAGAGAACGGCGAAGTAAACCTTACCAAATCAGATTTTGAAATATGTGAAGATTCAGAGGATCATGCATTAAATGCACATCAATAGAGGATCAATCAAGGACGGATTTTCTGCCAAACGTTTGACGCCGATCACTGAAATCAAGGTGAATATAATTAAGGGGGAATCAAGAATAAAATCAAGGATTATTCCTCTCATTAATATAGCCAACGGAGGGAAATTCAAATCAAGGATATTCAAGGCTATAAATAGAAGGCATTGACAGACAGATAAAAACAATGATTTGAAAAAGAAAAACAAGCAGAAACTCTATCAATTTAAAGCCTTTTATCTGAACTTACAAGGATTTATCTAGAGATCAACTCAGACATCAGAACTGCAATTTCACATTCAACACTGAGGTTGATCAAGCAAGTTTGTGAATCTCATTCACAACAAACTGAAGCAACTGAATCAGAAGCCATCTGAGAAGGAGTTATGTTTGTGATAGCTGCTGAAGGATTTGATCTCAAGGAGCAGTGAAAGAGACTAAATCACTGAAGTTGTTGCACTCAAGGAGTGATAGTCTTGTAGATTGCGAAGCTTGGGAAGTCAAGGACAATCTTACTATTGTATCTATGAAAACAATAGTGAATTCCTCCAATCATCACAGGAGAAGAGTGGATTAAGGGATTACACCACCCTGAACCACTATAAGCCTTGTGTCAATTTACTTTCTGCAATTTACTTTACCGTACTCATTTAATTGCCTATATTATATCTTATATCTGTGATTGTCTAAACTGCTTTGAAACAACATAGTAAGAAGGGACTTATCCGCTGGCTAAAAAGATTTTAAACATAAGAAATTTTTTTGAAATTCCACTATAATCATTCAACCCCTCCGACTATAGTTTTACCCTTATCTCGGGACCAACAATTGGTATCGGAGCAAAGGTTCCTAGTATCAGAACCTGTTCAGATCTAATTTCTGGTAACAAGGAGA
This sequence comes from Gentiana macrophylla, assembly GCA_026214975.1. Classification (NCBI taxonomy): domain Eukaryota; kingdom Viridiplantae; phylum Streptophyta; class Magnoliopsida; order Gentianales; family Gentianaceae; genus Gentiana; species Gentiana macrophylla. Next base: position 75,050,096 of record CM047805.1, read on the forward strand.
TCACATATTTTCAAAGTAGTTTTCAAATCTGAGCTTTCTATACATTCACATATAGATCTCTTATTTGTACTTATGGATTCCTCAAACTTTATGTCAAAAGTACCTGTTTTCAATGTTAATAATTTTGATGAATATAAAATAAGAATGTTGTCTCATCTTGCAGCAACTCATGAGGAGATGCTGGACATAATTAATGATGGCCCAATCATGAACATGACTGTGGTAGCCACATGAGTAGATCAAGGGAAGGAAGTAGACAAACCCAAGAAAGATTGGACCACGGATGACAGGAGAAGAGCAAATTTAGACTTTGTTGCAAAAGATATGATTTTGAAGACCCTAGATAGCAACATGTTAATGAGAATTAAAGATTGCAAGACAGCAAAAGAGATGTGGGACAAACTGGCACTGATAAATGAAGGATCTGAAGCATTCAAAGAAAACAAATTATCTGTTGCAAAACAGAAATTTCAAAATTTCAAAATTTCAAAATGAAGGCTGGTGAATCCATTGATCAAATGGACAACAGATTCTCAAGCATCATCAGTGAACTGCAACAGCTTGGACACACATATCCCCAGAAAGTATGCTTAAAGATCTTGAGAGGCTTACCTGAAAGATGGAAGATCATAACATCAGTAATCAGAGGAACAACAAACCTTGCAAACACTTACACTCTAACTCTGATGTCCCAACTAAAAGCTCATGAATTCGAATTGAACGGTGAAGATGGTGCTCCGGCAGAGACACAAAGAGCGCTGCAATCGATATAGCACCTCAAAAAAGTAACTTTGCTAATTGTATCAGCAAAGAGACACTAGAACTTAAAGAACAGGTAGCTTTATTAGTTAAACATTTTGACAGGTTTAGAAAAAAGAAGCCATTCAAAGGAAACTCATCTTCAAACAAAAGGTCAAGCTCAAACAAAGACATGAAGAAGAAAGATGATGAATACAGATGCTTCAACTACAACAAGAAAGGTCACTTCAAGGTTGATTTCCCTGAAGAAAATAATAAAGATGATGAAAAGAAGAAGTACAAAGCATCTGAAAAGAGAAAAGACAAGAAGGCACTCAAGGCTGAATCCAACAGTGAAAAGAATGAAGAATCATCTAATAATGACTCAGATGATAGTGATGAAGAAGACAGCTCAGACAATGAAAAAGCATGTCTATGTCTCATGACCAAAGAATTAGATGAAGATGAAGGTGATAGCTCAGACATTGAGAAAACAAGCCTATGCCTAATGGCCAAAGAATCGGATTAAACTGAGGTAACATCTAGCTCTTACTCTTCATCAAATGCATCCACATCTGACACTGCACAATCTTCTATTCTCCCATTAGATCCAGCAGACCTAGTCCAAAATCTCATCACTAAATTTGATGAAATTGAGATGAATCATGAAATTATGGAAAAGGAATGCAAGTATCTAAGAAAGGAAAATAAAAGATTAAAGAATGAACTGGATAAAGCAAAAGCTAAACTAACTAGTAAGGAGACCTACTCAAATGATCAACAAACAACAGATGTTCATGCATCTGTTATTGACATATCAGTTGAGAAAATCCCCCTACCAGTTAAGATCACAAATGAACCAGCTTACAAACCCTCAAAAAGGTTTGGATCCAGATCTGGTCTTGGCTACAACAGTCAGGATGAGAGTAGAAACAATGGTCAACACAATCCTGAATCTAGGACTAACAATGAACCAAAATTCAGAAAGGGACAGACCATAGTTTCAACCACTCATCCTGTACCGGTGAAGTTAAAACCCAGTGCAGTGAAACAGCAGACTAAATCATCAATCCAGTCAACCAAAAGCAAGGACTTTCTGAAAAGTAAAGGAAAACTTTATCCTACAGAGGATGATTGGAATGTTACACCTCCAAAATACAAGAAGAAACCATTCCATGATATGCATCATGTGTTTAAGAAAAATCAGTCTAGGTATGTTCCTAGACACATGAAGCAACATAGGCTTCCCATTGCATATTGGAAAGTGAAGAAGGATGCAAATGCACCAAAAAGTATAGAAAAGTATCAGAATATCTTCAGTAGAAATATTAGAAGCTATTATGCCATGCCTCATACATATGAAGTTGATGACTTTAACTATCCAAAAAGAAGACCATTTGGATATACACTTGGAGTAGGAGGCAGACTGCTAACAGGTATGGACCCAAACAGTGTTGGGTACCTAAAATTAATTAATTTGTTTTGTAGGATGTCTGGTACATAGTCAATGGATGTTCCAGACACATGACATGAAAAAAGAGATGGCTCACTGACTTCAAAGCTTTTGATGGACCCAAAGTCACATTTGGAGGCAACGAAAACCCTGGCAAGTTTAAGGGGGAAGGCACAATGTTCAAGAACAATTTGAAGATTCAAAATGTGGCATATGTTAAGAGACTTAATTTCAATCTGCTAAGCATTAGTCAATTCTGTGACAAAGGCTACAATGTACACTTCAACAAGGAAGGATGCAAAGTGATTCACAGCCAAACTTCAATAGTGGTTCTTGCAGGTAGAAGAGAAGATAACATGTATGTGGTGGATTGGAAAACATAAGGCAGAAACATGTCTGTTTGTCAAAAACAAACAATCAACTAGCTGGATCTGGCATAGAAGATTAAATCACCTAAATTTCAAGACCATCAACAAATTATCAAAGAACAATTTAGTTGAAGGCCTGCCAGAGATCACATTCAAGAAAGAAAGTCTATGTGATGCATGTCAGAAAAGGAAACAAATCAAAAGTTCATTCAAGTTAAAGCCCTATCAATCAACAACAAGAATTCGACATTTGTTACATATGGACCTGTTTGGACCAGTCACACCAATAAATGTAAGTGGTAAGAAATACACCCTAATAGTGGTGGATGACTTCTCAAAATACACCTGGACCATTTTCATGAACAGGAAGAAAGAGACACTCAAGAAGCTGCCAGATTTGCTAATAAGACTCCAAAATGAGAAAGAACTGAAGATTATCAAGATCAGATCAGATAGAGGCACTGAATTTCTTAATGAAGTTATCGAACTATTGTGAAGAAAATGGAGTACTACATCAATTATCTCATAGCAGAACTCCACAACAAAATGGTGTAGCGGAGAAGAAGAAAAAGAACTCTTAAAGAAGCAGTCAGAACAATGATTGCAGAAGCATGCCTACCAAAGAGGTTTTGGGCTGAAGCAGCAAATACAGCATTCCATACACAAAACATATCAATCATCAACAAACATCATGGAAAAACTCCATATGAAATATGGAATGGTAGAAAACCTAATATCTCATATTTGCATTTGTTTGGATCAAAATGTTTTGTTTTGAACAGGAATCAGCTGCATACCTTTGATGAAAAGGCTGATGAAGCAATCTTTATGGGATACTCAGACACCAACAAAGCATTCAGAGTACTCAACAAAAGAACACTGGTGATTGAAGAATCAATACATGTAGTCTTTGATGAACCAAATACAAATGGTCAAAGTCTTCAAGAACAAGAAGAAGAAGCATCACAAGGCAAGTGTATATGAATACAACAGTACCAGCAACTATTCTTCATCACAATTTTGCAAATCAAGATGGGCCACAAGTCATTACAAATGAAGAAGCACCAGAACTTGAAGCTCATGCAGAACCTGAAGTTGCAGAAGCACCAAGTGAAGAACAACTTCAACCTGACCTAAATTGGCTAAGAGAACATCCTGAAGAACAAGTTATTGGAGAAATTCACACAGGAGTTAGAACCAGAAGACAACTGGAGCATATGTTAACATGTTTTTTTATCACAAGTGGAACCCAAGACAATAGATGATGCAATTCAAGATGCAGATTAGATCACAGCCAAGCAAGAAGAACTAAATGAATTTGAAAAAAATGAAGTCTGGTAACTTGTTGACAGACCAGACACAGCCAACATCATTGGAACAAAATAGGTATTCAGAAACAAGATGGATGAGCAAGGAACATTTGTCAGAAACAAAGCAAGGCTAGTTGCAAAAGGCTATTCTCAAGCAGAAGAAATAGCTTACGATGAAACATTTGCACCAGTGGCAAGACTGGAGGCAATCAGACTCTTTCTAGCTTTTGCTGCACACAAAGACTTCAAAGTCTATCAAATGGATGTCAAGAGTGCATTTCTGAATGGACTTTTGGAAGAAGAAGTATATGTGGAACAACCTCCTAGTTTCCAACTCAAAGGAAAAGAATACAAAGTATACAAACTCAAGAAGGCTCTTTATGGACTCAAACAGCACCCAGAGCTTGGTATGAAACACTATCACATTTTTTGATCAAGAATGGATTAAACAAGGGAACTATAGATAAGACTATATTCAAATTAGAGGAAGGAACAAGCACATTTCTAGTACAAATCTATGTTGATGACATCATCTTTGGATCAAAGGATGAAAAGCTGTGTGAGAAATTGGCAAACATGATGAAAAAAAAATTTCAGATGAGCATGATGGGAGAATTAAATTATTTTCTTGGCCTTCAAGTAAATCAAATGAAGGATGGTATTTTCATTAGCCAAGCCAAGTATACAAAAGACATAATACACAAGTATGGTATGGATACAAGTGGCACAGCCGATACACCAATGTGTGCAAGAGTCATTCTTGGAAAAGATGAAATTGGAAATGATGTTGATCAGAAAATGTATAGAGGAATCATTGGATCCCTACTATATTTAACTGCAAGCAGACCTGATATAGCATTTGCAGTAGGAGTATGTGTAAGATTTCAAGCTCAACCAAAAGAATCACATCTTCTAGCAGCCAAAAGAATAATCAAATACTTGAAAAACACTATCAATGTTGGAATTTGGTATCCAAAAGATGGAGGATTCAATTTGATATCATATTAAGACTCTGACTATGCTAGGATGCAAGATAGATAGAAAAAGCACATCTTGAAGATGCCAGATTCTAGGCACAAGGCTAGTCTCTTGGTTTAGTAAAAAGCAAAACTCCATATCTACATCAACAGCTGAAGCATAATATATAGCAGCAGGCAGTTGTTGTGCACAAGTACGTTGGATTAGACAACAGCTAAGAGATTATGGAATGGAGGAAAATACTATCCCAATCATGTGTGACAACACAAGTTCCATATCTATCACTGAAAATCCAGTGTTGCATTCAAGAACAAAGCACAATGATGTGAGACATCATTTATCAGAGATCATGTTGAAAAAGGAGATGTCATTCTCAAATACATATCCACTAAAGATCAATTGGCTGATATCTTCACTAAACCACTCAACCATGAAAGATTTAGCATGTTAAGAACTGAGTTGGGAATGATTGAAATCAACTAAGTACCAAAGAGCAGCTAACTGGAGTAATCGGGTAAGTGACTTCATCAGCTGTTTAAACTTTGCCGTTACAGGGGATGTAGTAGGTAAGACACTAGTACTCGGCGAAGTTAACTTCATTGATTGTTAGGAACAGTCAAATAAAGCAGCTCAGTGAAAGAGTCACTACATCGGCTAAGTGACCAGCCAAGACACTCCACCGAAATGAGGATTGGAGTCATGGGCAAATAATAGTGTGAACAAAATCTACTTTTATACACGTGGAGAATAAGGAAGTTATGTAGGATTATTTTGTGGATGATTACACACGAGGAGATCAACTTGCAATTATGGAGGTAACCATATTATTTTCGAATTACAAACGCCTCAATATTTATCATTACTTACCTCAATCCACTCCCACCACTTCACTCGAATATCGTGATTTACATACACAAAATCACTCCATTATGTCATAAAATCCTTCCATATTCAAACCTCGTTCACACTATCTCAATCATCCTTTATAAACAACACTTAAGGTTTTTCAGAAATCTTTACGCTCCCTTGCAAATCATAAGTTCCATTGCAAATTCGAAGTTCACTTTCAAAAATTCTTTTAACTTCCAACAATGGCTTCATCTTCCTCAAAGCATTGAAGGAAAGTTGGGAGCAAATAATGCGATGACAGAAATCAGAATGCGGCTAATAGGAATCATCTACAACAATATGGAGTTCAATTGGGCAAAATACTTCTTTTTAAGAATCAAAGAACAAATTCAAGGTGAAGTAAAAGCGGCTAAAAAGGGGACAGCAGAAGGAAAGATGAAGAAAGGACAATTTTGGGTGAAAAAGTCATATGGAATCCAGATACACTATTTGATGCAATGTCTCAAAGTCCCTGTTGTACAACTTCACAAATTGCATGAGTCCAAGGTCATGTTTACCTATGTTAAACAGCAAAAGCAAGCCGGAGGAGGGAAGAGAAAGAAAACCACAACTCATCCCTCCAGTCAAAGAAAGAAGCAAAAGGTTCAACGAAATCTTGACAAGACAGACTTTGGAAAGTTAATTGATGAAGAAGAAGGAGAAGAAGAGGATTCTGATGTTGAGGCAGAACACCAAGAAGAAGAAGAAAATGAAAGTGAGGATGAACAGCCTCAAAATGAGGAAGCTGCGGAAAACACTAGAGATGATGAAGAAACTCCAGAACCACCTATACAAATGTCTGCAAATGATATTGATGATCGAATTGCAGAATATCTTGAATGGAAAGAAGGAGATTCCAGAACCCAGCTTCAAAACTCAGAATGCATGCTTGATGAGGAGGCCTGGTTCTTTAATTTTCTTGGGATCACAACTCTGGTTGGTGTGCTTGATGAGTCACCACTCTGGGAGATGGTTGATACAGCTAAGGCAAGGCTGCTTCCTCCCTCTGACAAAGAGAATGATGAATCAGCTGATGACAGTGACCACCATGATGATGATGGTGACAATGATGATGATTCTAATGATGGAAATGATCCAAAGGGTCCTACTGATGGTGGAATAGACAAAGAAGGTGCACAAATTGCTGATGCAATTGATGACAGTACTTATTAAGCATATTCATGCATCCACAAATGTTAGCAAAGAATACCCCAACATCTAAAGCAACATCACCCACTCAACAAAATGATCAGCAAACCTTAACAACTGATAATTCTTCTCACCGATCACTCAGACTACTCATGCACCACACATATCTGTTGATACTACAGAACAAGCAACAAAGAAGTTGCTCATCATCTCACTCATCGCAACACCGTTAAATAAATTCCCAAAGAAAGAGCAAGGGGAATAATAATAAAGAAACCACACCAAAGATACTCATCCACCCAAATACTTGAAGATTTGGAAGTCAATGCAGATGTTACTCAACATCAAGACAGGGGACAACAAATAGACCCAGAACAAGCTGACATCCGGCACAAACTCTCTCAGCTGGCCACTAGTATCTCAAATGAAACTGTTGAAAAAGCAGCAGACCTGCTGGCTGAAGAATTAGAGCAGCAAGCCATGCACCTCAGATCCATGTCTTCGGCATTCAATGACAAAAGCTACTCCATTGAGCCAAAAGTTCAGGCCATTGCTGAATATATTGTGGCACAAAACATTTTTATGCAACGCCAAGGAGATCTGATGAAACAACTCAACATCAATATCACAAACAACCTTGCAGGTCTCATGCAACACATTTCTCAGGAATGACTTTATGGCAGTGCCATTTGGCATAAGATTCCGCAGTGTCACTGAGAAACTGACTAATCATGACAATAGATTCACATCCATTGAATCAAAATTGTATTCTCTGATTGGCACAGCAGAGGCTACAAATAGCATCTTACTCCAGCAGATGGATGATGCTGCCAAAAAGGGGGAAAATACTAAGCCTGAAGGATCAACAATTAAACCAGTAAACTTCACTGAAGAGCAACTGAGAGCAAGGGACAGAGAAATCAGAATCATGAATGAAATAGAAGAACAACAAATGAGGGCTAGAGAAGAAAGAGAAAAGGCCCTAAATGAACCCTGTATTGGATTTCCTCTTCCTATGCAAAGAAGAGATGATGACAGAGATAGATCCGGCAAACAGCAAAGGCCTGGATCTAGTCAACAAAGAGGATCAGCAAATCAACATAAACTTAGCACCAGAGGAAACACCAACAGAGACAAAAGTAGTTCCAGATACACTGGTGAGCACAGAACGTTCACTGCTCACAGAAGCAAAGCAGAATATGAAGCAGATGTACTGGACCATGTAAGAGAGTTTTTCAGAGTACATGAAGGACTTTATCCTCATTCCTCACAAGATGAAGCATGGGCTGATTGGCTAAGCTATCAGGATGAAAGGATGAGAACTGACATGTCCATACTCTACAATGATGTCAAGAGAGAGTTTGCACTTCTAAAACAAACAACTAACAAACCAAGTTCAGCCATACCACTTTCTGCAAAAGGACTAGAAGACTTGCCAATTGACCAACAAGAAGACTTCAATTATATGGCAAATTCTTCAATCCTATAGGAAGAATGAACAAACAGAGCAGTGGAGTCTCTACAAAAGTCTCAAGTTTGCTGACTACATATTGCTGAAGCTAAGGAGGGACTCGAGAAGTATTTTGGAAAACCTAGGGCAAATGAGACTATGCCAGATTTCAACAGACTCTTTGCCAAGAAAGTATTCAAGGAGTATCGAATACACTGCCATGGCATACTGGAAGTGGAAGTTTCCAGAAATCGATTGGAAAGACATTGAGGAGGTTCAAACCACAAAGTTCAAAAGGTACAAGACTGACTTAAGCAAAATGTAGTTGTAACATTTGAATAATCTTGACCTTATTGCCCTTAAATGGATGAATAAAATTGTTGAATTTTATTCTGTTAATTGTTATGAAAAATTTGGATTACTTAGGTTCAGGCTTATGAGGGTTTTGGCATCATCAAAATGGGGGAAATTGTTAGGAACATTTTATTATGTTTTGATGATGGCCATACTAACTGTTATAGCAAGCCTGAGATAAGTTAGAATTCTCTGTATAAGTCTTTACTTAGAGTCTGACATGTTGTATAAGTTGAGTCAGACAAGTATTATACTAGTTGATAGGATGGCAAAGTAAAAACAGACATTCGGCAGAGTGAAGCCAGCCAAGCACCAGCAGAGAAGCAATGAAGACCTTATGGTCTGACCAAAGAAGTCTATGATGACCTTGGATAAGTCTAAGTTATGCTTTAAGTGATGAAACTTAATGTTTAAATATGGTGTACACTGATCTCACCCCAACCAAGGATCAGTGAAGTACAAAGATTCTCTTTAACTAAAATAATGAAGAAAACAGTTCATCGGTAGAGTAAAACTGACTTTCGGCTAAGTGAAGACAGAACAGTGAAGAAAGATCTAAACGGTGAAGTCAGATGGATCACTTGACCGTTCAGAGAACGGCGAAGTAAACCTTACCAAATCAGATTTTGAAATATAATGAAGATTCAAAGGATCATGCATTAAATGCACATCAATAGAGGATCAATCAAGGACGGATTTTCTACCAAACGTTTGATGAAAAATCCGATCACTGAAATCAAGGAGAATATAATTAAGGGGGAATCAAGAATAAAATCAAGGATTATTCCCCTCATTAATATAGCCAACGGACAGAAATTCAAATCAAGGATATTCAAGGCTATAAATAGAAGGCATTGATAGACAGATAAAAACAATGATTTGAAAAAGAAAAAACAAGCAGAAACTCTGTCAATTTAAAGCCTTCTATCTGAACTTACAAGGATTTTTCTAGAGATCAACTCAGACATCAGAACTGCAATTTCACATTCAACACTGAGGTTGATCAAGCAAGTTTGTGAATCTCATTCACAACAGACTGAAGCAACTGAATCAGAAGCCATCTGAGAAGGAGTTGTGTTTGTGAGAGCTGCTGAAGGATTTGATCTGAAGGAGCAGTGAAAGAGACTGAATCACTGAAGCTGTTGTAGTCAATGAGTGAAAGTCTTGTAGATTGTGAAGCTTGGGAAGTCAAGGAAAATCTTACTATTGTATCTGTGAAAACAATAGTGAATTCCTCCAATCATCACATGAGAAGAGTGGATTAAGGGATTACACCACCCTGAACCACTATAAGCCTTGTGTCAATTTACTTTCTGCAATTTACTTTACCGCACTCATTTAATTGCCTATATTATATCTTATATCTGCGATTGTCTAAACTGCTTTGAAACAACATAGTAAGAAGGGACTTATCCGCTGCCCAAAAAGCTTTTAAACATAAGAAAAGTTTTTGAAACTCCACTATAGTCATTCACCCCCACCCCCCCCTCCTCTGACTATAGTTTTACCCTTCTCTGGGACCAACAAAGAATTAGTTGGTTTTGGGTTGGAACTCGTCATGTGTAGAAAACTGAGTTTATGTCAATTTCTAGGGTAATGCACACGCATATCCCTTAATGCATGCGCATACGTGATGACGGTCAAATTATACCCATAAAAGTCATCAACATTATCCTTAAATCGAGCCAAATAATATATATTTTATGTTAAATCACATGTGTATAATGATTATTTAATGTTTTGTGATTTATAAAATATATCTGTTTTTATTTAATGTTTTGGTATTTATCCGTTTTTATTATTTAAATATGATTTATTGTGAGATAAATATTGATTTTGTAGATTGAGATAATGTTGGAGGATAATTGCAAATGGACAATTAAATTACAAGATAAATCCAAGTAAATCCGGATGCATTAAAGATAAAGATCGGATAAGTACGAAAAGATGAGTAAGGCATGACAAGAGCCGGCGAGCCAATCCGAAGAGTTGGCGCCAATGGGGGACGTATAAAGGGGGCCGCATTTTGCCTTTTGTCGGGAGATCGGCCGGGAGTTATCTCTAATTGATTTGATATTTTGAAGTATATATTTAAATTAGCTTGAACCCCTATAAATAGAGTTGTACAAATTTCATTTAAAACACACCTTAGACACTTCTTTCAATATATAATAAAATCCTCAGTTTTCCTCAGAGTGGTTTTATACAAGTTCTGCTATAATGTAAGTTCTTGTATTTATTTCTTCTTTGTTCTTTGTAGTTAAGTCCCCAATTATTATTTATCGTTTGAGGTTGTTCGTTCTTCACCGAACGATGTAGATCTAAGGATACGATATGAGGCAGTGGGGATTCCTTGTCTCGATGAGGATCCACATGCCCGGGCTCGAAATCATCTCGTATCCGGTGACCTATAGATGACTTTGGTATGATCGACAATCGTGTTTTTAGTAGATCTATATAATTGCTTTATTAACTTCTATTTTATCCGATAAGTATAGAGAAACGCTAAGATTTAGTTGTTCGTCGCATCAATCTAGCCACGTCTTTATGGTGTGATTGTCCACCTAGAATTTCTTATCTTAGTAGGTATGGCTACAGCTACGTTGCTCGTCTGTTTTAATTAGTGTATGATTAGAAAATACCAATATAGGACTCCTAGGTCGGCTCACGAATTGATCTTCAGGGACTTTCAGCGAGATCTAGATCTGTTCTGTATTAGGGAATTGACCTCACCTAGTTATACGTAAATCGTAGATTAACATGAGACCGTGCAGGTAATTGTAAATGGGACAGAGACTGATGCGATCGCTTAGGAAGTATGCCTAACCACATGAATGTTGCCTAGGTGAGGAATACGGTTAATATCGGCATCCCTAGTTTTGTAAGCATGCAAGTTATATGAGATGGAGGCCTAAAAAGCGAAGTCACGTAATGTAGCATAGTGATCTAGATGGCCTACCCGGAGCTACATCTAGTTTAGGGGATGACTCCCGTAGCCAATATAAAAGAAATACGAATCGGATTAATAGTTGTCGAGTATCGCTTAATTATATAGAATCTCTAGATCCAAACGATAACATAATAATTAGGGAGGTTAATTATGTTGTTTATGTGTTGTGTCGTGTTGAGTCATTTATCTTTCTTGTCTTTTGTTGGTCGTAGACCGCTTTGTGTCCTTGACATGGATGATTAATTGTTTGTGTATAAATAATCCACAATTGGTTCCCTGTGGGATCGACCTTGATTCGCTATAGCTATACTATGATGGACCTAGTCCTCTTTCTAGTATTGGTTTATGGTGGTAAAGTATTTTATTATCACTAGATCTACGTCATCAATACGAGACCCGAAAGTAAGATAAAGTGATAAATGATGGTTTGTGCGCACGCATTGCATGTTTGTGCGTGCGCATTGTTGCCCAAGAAGTTAATTTTTTACATTCAGAGAGTTTGTGCACGCGTGCATTCCACGAACATTCACGAGTATTGGCTCAATACGCGGGCATTCCGCGAACATTCACGGGCATTGGGTAAGTTCTGGTGCTTGATGTGTTTTGAACCCCGAGTACAGTTTTAATTGTTATTCTTTATTTAACAACACTAAATAAACATGATCAAGCCTTGAGTGAGTTTTTGATGCGTTTAGTTCCGGCACCGGATGTACTCTTCCAAAGGGTTGAAGTTCAGGACTGTCGGAAGAACATGATAGGCTTGCACTTTGGTTGATTAGCATCCATCAATGTCTGTGTATGTGATAGGAAGTTGTGTCTAGATGTATAAGTGAAGGAGTAGAATCGGTTAAGGTGAGGTTTGCCTTGAAAATACTTAGGTGGTTAGTTAACGATTAATAAATACATAATTGTGTAGTAAAAGTCTAAACCCATGTCATTCTTGGTTTGGCACAATGTTATATCGCGACGTGTTTGCGGTCAGTAAAAGGGAATAACTCTACTGGCCTATAAGCGGTTGAATGGTAGAGGGACTTCGCCGAATACGTGCACAATCGGGTTAAGTCCGTGGCTATCAGTGTGATCCATTGTTAGGTTGCAAATGATATCTCATGGTGGATATACACCATGTGTAGTTCACTTGAATGCGGGTTTGACAAAGATAAGTTAACTTAGAAACGTTTAGTCATGACATGTTGATGAGCATGAAATGAACCCTGGATTGAGTCAGCTTCATAAAAATAATCTCTTAATCGTAAATAATACTTTATATAATTGTTTAATACAATAGCTCTATCTTTTGCTAAGTACATGTCTACTTACCCCGAATGCATTTTTGTTTTGTGTGTTTGGGGTTAAGAAGACGAACATGTGGAACAAGAGTTCGATAAGGACTTTGAGGATGACATATGATTTTATTTCCTATGCTTTGCTAGGGGAAATTGGAAATTCTGGCTATGTCCCCCTCCCCACATGGAAATAATGTTTCAGTATTGACAAAATGCGTTTTCAGGTAACACGACGATAATAGCATCGTAAAAACAGATTTTACGACAATAATAGTGACGTAAAACCACCCCCAGCCTTAATTTGTATATGCATTCATTATTTGCGTAACGAGACTTATTTTACACCATTAATACTGGCGTAAATTACCTTTATGTTGATAATAATAGCGTTAAATTTTGAATTGACTAGGAAATGATTATTGGCATACCAATGTCCGTTTTATGCCAAAAATAATGATAACAATGGCGTCAAATTACTCTCGTTACGCCAATAGTATTGGCGTTACAAATTCATTTCATCTTCTTCAGTCTGATTGTCTTTAACCCCAAATTCTCCGAACATCGTCTTTTTCCCCAAGTTGTCCAAAAATTTCCCCAACATGGTTGATTTTGAAATGGCTTCTATGGATAAAGTTGAAAAAATCGAACAAATGGATCCTTCGGACACACAATTGAAGATACCCGATGAGAAGATACCTCGGCGGCCTACCCTCCTTTCACCATGGTCCTGGTATGGTCCATTCCTTCCTTTCCTGATTACATTTATTGCCAGCAGTATGATGGTACGGTCAACTACACGGCACCTATATTTGATTTGTACGCTCTTGCGCATCTATTACTTCTTACATCGACATCAGAGAGTATATTCTGTCTAGGATTCGACAGATAGCAATGGGAAATGCAGGCAATGGATATATATTTTTCCCGTATCGGATATGCGTGAGGTCAGCCCGGGTGCCAGAATATGATGGTGATAACGTTGCATACGGTCATGATGACGTTATCACCTACGAAATTTTTAATGATGAATGAAGCAAGCATAGATGAGTTAATTGATGATGATAACGTTACATCTAGTTTAAGGCTTATTTAAGTAACATTTTTGCCTTATTTGTAGTTGTCTTACTTCATTTGATGTTTAGAACGTAAAAAAATCTTTATGTAGCAGGGTTGGGGTAGAACTATGAGCTCAATATGACATTGCTTGGCAATCGGTCGATGTCATCTCTAATAATCCGGTTAAGGTTTTACTTAAGTAACATTGTCTACTAATTTGATGTTGACTTATTTACTTTGATGTTTAGAACTTTAAAAACCAAATTTGTCTTGTATTAATGGCTCCAAATTATTAAGTATTCCTAATCAAACGATTACACGTTCAATAGTGATGTATACGACATTATAAACACGAACATCAATTCAATTTGAGAGTCATCGGTCCTATAAAGAAAGTTATAGACTTTGTTGAAGTTGCAGATTTTAGCGGATGATTTCTGTTTTTCTCTCTTCGAGAATTAGTATAACCGATACAGTGCATTAAAGATAACGGTAAATAGCATATGAAATGGTTGCAAGAATTCTAAATAGCCATGTATTTCACAATTTTAGAAAAACGAAAATTTTGAGCAAAAATTCTAAATAAACATGCAGGCATTCCAATAGCCAAGTGAGAATTCTAAATAGCCATGCAAGCATTCAAAAAGTTGAGCAAAACATAAACGATTACAAACCATTGTCCCCGAAAATACCAAGCAAAAGTCGTCAGTCTTTTCATACATTAAGTTAACAATCTAAATTATATTATACAATGAGTGGGCCAGTCAAATGAAGTAGTGTAGGACATTTGTCTTTTCTGTGTCCAGGAAGCCGCAAGTTGAACATTTTTTGATACGCCGGCCTACCGAAACTATCCTCCTAATCCTGGCAGCTTTATGTTCTCCGTTTCATTGTATCCTATTCATTCTACATCGGCCTCGTTTTCGTCCATTCCGTATCCGGTCTCCCGACACATTATCCCTCTCAATAGGTTGAAGAATACAGTCTGTTCGACCATTATATAGGAGTTTCCAATGTTCGGAAACACGCGGCCTTCATAAATATGTTTGAAGCATTCCTCTTTGAAATAAGGATGACAACCGTCATAAATATTCAAACGACATTCTGCGACTGCTGCAGCGGCATGTTCACATGGTTGCCTATGTGTCTGCCACTATCCACAAGAGCATGTTTGCTCATAAAGATTAACTATGTTGTTGCTATCAAAGTTCGACACCTGAAACTGAACGGGATCGATTGCATAGAGCTTGAAGTTTATTCTACGATGAACGATATCTTTTCAACTTTTGGTGCTAATACACTACGGCAGCCGTATGCTAACTCTCTCTACTCATGATAACAACATTGTAACGTCTTCCTAACAAACATGAACATATTCGTTATATTCATGTTCCGTGCCTTGAAGCTCTCAACATAGTTTCTTGTCATGATAGCGTATCATGTTCCAGAAAATGTGCCCCTGCCCAGTATTTCACTCCGACATTCATCAAATAAGTATTAACAACCTCATCTTTCTACTTAATCTCCTCAAACAATATTTCGAATTCCATTTTGAACAAGTGTAAGCTGCTTTCTTCAATGTCACCGTACAATATCTTTTCTTACCGTAAGTGTCATTGACGTTCTTGTCAATGTGGTGGTAAGCATTTGGAAACACTCTTTCAAGAGAAGACTTGATTGCCGGATTTCTATTGGAGACAAATGACAAATCTTCAAGATCTTCACGTCTCCGATTGCCTTCTTCAAGTGGTTAAAGAAATACATCCATGAATCATTGCTCTCACCGTCAACTACGCCAATGGCCAACGGAAACAAGTGATCACCCGCATCTACTCCGACAGCAAGTAATAAAGTCCCCCATACTTATTTTTCAAATAAGTACCATCTACGCATAATATAGGACGGCAAATCTTGAATCCAACAATACTAGGTATCAACGACATAAAACAATACTTGAGCCTACCTATGCTATCCTTTTCTATACATCCATTTGCTTTCTTAACCATCTGAAAGTAGCCAGCCAACTTACTGTTAGACTGTTCTGGAGTTCCACAAATCAAACGTAGTGCCTCTTGTATACATCTATAAGCTTGGTCATAATTAAGGTATAAGACGAATTCTTTATTCACCTCAACTTGTACATTCTTTGCTTGAAATTTTCCATTAAGTTCAATAATGTCATTCCTTATGAAACGGCCTATAGAAGAAGGTGTGGCTTGAGCATGCTGATTAGTTATGTTTTCCAGCCCACATGTATGTTTTGCCTCATACTCGGTTATCTTGAACTATTGGGCATCGTCACCCTCAACCTTCCTACCTTCCAACTTCCATTCACATTTCATGTGATTGCTTACATTCCAAATATAGTTTATCCTTATCAGACCTTTGGATCTTGAACTGACACCGATCATTCATTGCGTGATATCGTAATTTATCATGCAGCTAATCTTCATTTTTGAACAACTTTCCAACATAAAAACATCTTTGTCTTCAATGTAATCGTCCATATGCTAGGGCACAACGGTGTTTCAATTGGTGAAAGATTGTCTCCAAAATCACCAACATCACTCCCTCCGTCACGACTGCTACTGCCATATGTGTGTCGGGATTGAACATATTGTGCAATACTATGGTTTAAAAACGAACCGCCTAGGAATAAACATGGTTGAATTGGAATATTCAGAACACTACAATTCATTATAGGTGGAGCGTTATGACTTGTATTCAGAATTTGGTGTCCACCACATAATCGACGACTTGTATTCACAACTGGTATAGTCGGAGCTGTTCTAGCATCATTAAATGGTTGACTACAGCTACCAAATTGTAGTTCAGTGAATGATGTATTCGGTACCTCACTGAGTATATGATCAGATGCGTATGGTGTATCATAAACCCCGTAATCTGGCATATGATCCAATCGTTCTCTTCCATTATCAAGAGGATAAATTTCAAGAACCCTTGTTGAGGAAATCTTTGGTTGAGCACAAGGAACAAGATTCTCATCGTTACTAGGAAAATCTTCACCGTATTTTTCATCATTTAAATCAATCGTGCACTCATTTAAATCAATCATGATCTCATTCATATCTCTCGGACGATCATAACTAACCACTTTTTTAGTATCAACACATAGTTTCACGGGAATATTTGCTAATTTTTCACAAATGTAACCGTACCATGAGTCATTGTCAAAAATCTCAATATGAGGTTCGGTGTGTTCCACCGGTTGTGTACAAGGATTTAATGTTCAACTTATACCCAAGAGGATCAATACTAGATCTTTTGTAAATTTTCTCCTTCATTTCGTCAAATGAAATATTCATGTTCACGCAAGGATATAAGCGGTTCCATTTGAATAAGACCATTCTTTACCAGATTTGTGATTCCACTGCACATTCAAAGTAAATGAAATATCCAACATGTTGTCACCTGAGACAAAATCAATAACCACTCGTCGGTATCTAGAAGTAATTTGAAACTTCAAAATTGGTCTCGTTGGACTTATTTTAAGCTTTAATGATGAGTGCCAGACTAGCTGTTATAGGGCAAAAGCAAAAAGATGTCTAGATCAAATGTATAGGTTTATTAGAGTTTAATTTTTGTATAGGTTTGATCAAACAAGCACTATAATTAGGTCAGCTGACTTTATCAGTAGACCTGTCTAGGTCAGTAAAGTAACTAGGCCAGTAGAATAGTTAGGAACCTGCTGAAGACTGAAACTGAGGGTTCAAACTCCGTTATTGAAGGCTAAGGGATCAAACTAAGTGTTTAAAGTCAAAGATATGGAATCAGAATTTAGGGAAGTCTGTGATGACCTAAACTGATTACATATACCTTGTGTACAAGGTCTAAGTTCTAAAAGTTAAGTGGTGATTGGAACTTAGTTATAATCAAAATGGTGTACTCTAACTTCACAATGAAAAGTTAGATGAAAAGAAGTCAGTTGATGTGCTATAAAAACACATCGACTTAAGGCAGCTGACAGATATGTACATCAGTAGACTCAAACAAGTCAAATATCTACTAAGTATAAATCTCGATTTAATCAAGGATCACACTGGAAGAATACAATGATAAGGATGGATTAAAAGCCTTGAATATGTCAAGAAATCAATGGTCAAGATTAAAAGAACGTTGGAGAGATTCAGAGGATTAACTAATGGACACAATTCAAAAGGTGGACAGACTGAAAACTGTCAAAAAGCAATATGACGGTGTCAGTACTATGTATAGGGACAGAAAGCAAGTCAAGATGGGGACAAATCTGAAACGGCTATGTTTGAATTTCAAACATAAGTCACAGGATTTTCACCTATAAATAGAAGGCTTCTGATCCAAATACAAGTGATGAAAGATAACAATCTACTCCAAGCTATCAAGTTTCTTATCAAGAAAATCACCCTACTGACTTCACTGAGCATAAAGCTACTGATCCAAAAAACTCCTCACTGCTATCAAGTTACATCAAGTTTATACACTTGAAGACATCAAGTTGTTGATCATTTCATCCTGATCAAGCTACTGAAAGCTGAATCACTTACTTGATTCAAACTTTCTTTTACAAGAAACCTGCTGAAGACAGAAAAGCACTTAGGTGTCAAAAACTGTTGTTTATGGTGGAACTGGTGAAGAGACAATCCTACCCTTCAAGGACCAGTGGAATACTTTGGAGCAGCAATCCTACCTGTTTCAAATATTCAGTTTGTGAAGCCATAGTTATTGGTGAAGGACAAACAGCTTAGGGACTTTTGTAACTACAACCTTAAAGATCTCTAGTGAATTTCCTCCAACATCACAGGAGAAGAGTGGATGACAAGATTAGACCACCTGGAACCACTATAAAAACTTGCCTACTTACTTTCTGCATTTACTTTCTGTTATTTGCATGCCAGTCACATCAACCTACTAAAACTAGCAACTGAATCACACACGTGTACTACTGAGTATCTTATACTTAGTATCATCTTTTTAACAACAAGTAATAAGGCTTAATTTGAATATATTCCGCTGTAAAAAATTCAATACTATCTATTGTCAACAGACTATTGAGTGGTCAGTAGACGACTGAGCAGTCAGTAGGCTACTGACCTTGCTAAGTTTGTTAACTCTAATAGTTTTAAGTGTTAAGTTTATTCACCCCCCCCTCTAAACTTAACCAAAGCCTTTTCAAGGGACCAACAATTGGTACTAGAGCAGTGCTTCTGTTCCGAAGTAATCCTACTTGTTGTGCTTGTGAAAATACTTTGAAAACTTTTTCAAGTTTCTGATTTTCAAAGATTTACATCATGGATAACAACCAGTATGCTAGAACTATGTTGATGTGTTCCCTAGATTGTTTTGATGAGTATAAACGCCATATGCAGGCTTATTTAGCTGCAACACATGATGAGATGATAGATGTGCTGACTGAAGGACCACTGGAGATCACTAAGTCAGTAACTGTGGGAAATGAAACTCAGTATGTTCCAAAGCCAAAAAGAGAGTGGAATGCTAAAGATAGAAAAAGAGAAAACCTCAACAATATTGCTATTGATATCATGTACAGAACCTTGGATAGCAACATATACATGAATGTGAAGGATTGTAAGACTGCAAAGGAACTTTGGGAAAAGCTACAATTAATCTATGAAGGCACTGATGCAATCAAGAAGAACAAAATCAGTGTAGCAAAGAGGAAGTTTCAAGATTTCAAAATGAAACCAAATGAAACCATTGAACAAATGGAGTCAAAATTCAATGCTATCATGGATGAACTCACCCTACTTAATGTAGTCTACTCAAAAGAAGAAATCAATACAAAAATCCTAGAAGCCCTACCAGCAAAGGAATTTTGGGAAATGAAGGTTACTGACATAGAAAAGATGAGAAGACTACATGAAGAGGACACCTTCATGTTATTTTCATGGTCTACTGTCACGGTTTATTGATGATGTCATCTTCTTCAAAAATCTTAGTACTCTATTTTTCATCTGATCAATATTGACTTAATCAGAGTAAACCATTTCATAAATCAACTAAGATATCATTGGCCTTATAATTCTTAGAACATTTTACAAGATCCATAAAGTCAGTTTAGTTTATCACAGACTTGCCTAAATTCTAACTTTACAGTCTCGACTTTAGTCTTCATAACTGAGTTTGAACCCTCAGTTCTTCATTCTTCAATAACTGAGTTTGTTCCCCCAGCCTTTTGCTTCAAGATAAGTCAACCGATTTGTGTCCCACAGTGAACTTACCTTCTTCAGTTCTTTAGTTGTGTGTACTCTGAGTCAGTTTTATAAACTCATTAAACTTCAGTTGTAAGATCAATTCTTTTAATGTCATCAAGTCAATTTCTCATTTTCTCAGTTTTGAACCTAGAACTATTACAACGCTTGTCTGATTTATTTATACAATTATCAAACTCTATTAAATTTTATACATCAATAACTACACATCTTTTTGCTATGCACTATAACAGCTAGTTATGACACTTCATCAAATGGGGTTTAAAAAATAACTGAATAACTAATGAATCATCATCAAAGCATAAATTTTATTTCTAACATATAGAGCACCGTATAGGGCTTCTGATGTGAATGCCCTTAGACACTAAACTTCTTTGTCTAATTCTCTACTTTATTTGGAATTCCAGGAACAAGAAGGTCTTTGAGTCTTATCACACTTCCCCCTTGCGCGTCCTTAACCAAGCCACTTTTCTTATTGATGCCTTTAAAAAAGGGTCCGGATTCTCGGCTTTGAGAATCCCGGTTTTCCCCGGCTTTGGGGACGTGGTCAGATCACGACCGCTCATTCCAGTCGGGGAAAGAGAACACACAAATTTTGGGTGGTCGCGGTCCGGCCACGTCCCCAAATCAGGGGAAAGTTGGGATTATCAAAGTAGATGATCCAGTTCGTTAAAAAAGCCTCTTCTATTGATGAAATTGCCCATTGCCCTACCCCATTTCCTAACAATTGGGTAAACCCAAAATGCGGGTACTTTAAAGATCAATGTAGATGCAGGTTTTGTGTATGGCTCTAGTTCGATTGGAGTTGTAATTCGAAATCACCTTGGTGATTTGGTTGTTGCTTTCTCTTTACCCTTGGAAGATGCACTTCGGTTGATATGGCAGAGCTGCTTGCCATCAAATTTGGGCTCACTGAATTGGCGAAGCTATGGAGTGGAGACATCATCCTTGAAACGGATTCGCTCTCTTCGATTGCGAGAATCACTTCTGTGGATTTTGATGTAAAGGAAGATCTTAGCACTTTTGGTTCCCTGATTTACTCTATTCATGATGCTCGATTAGGGTTTAGTTCTTGCAATTTTATTTTTGTGAATCGCAGTTGAAACAAAACAGCCGATCTCTTGGCCAAATTAGGGTTTACGTTATATTCTAAATGTAATGGTCGATGTAACAGGGAATAAACCCCCCTAGATCTTGAATGAATACGACTACTTTACCCATAAAAAAGAGTTAATTCCCCAAAAAAAATATGTTAATAACGGGTTTTTAACAATATAATGACTAAAAAAAGCATTTTGAATATCATTAATGTAAAGTCGCTTTTTAGCTAGTGCTAGTAAATATGTATAAAGGTAGGAAATTTGTTAAAAAATACTAAATCCGTCCCAAAATGTAAGTCTGTTAAGCTTTTTGAATTTATCCCAAAATATAACTCCATTTAGAATACCAATTGAGCATTTATTATGTTTTTTTGCTTTTACCTCTAATTTTTATCATTCATTCACATATGTTATAACTATTACATTATTAAGAATCAAAGGGTATTCTTGACTATTAACACTAAAATTAATGACGCTTAACCATTTTTCTAATATGTGTAAAAAAAACCTAAACAAAATTTATATTTTGGGACGAAGGCAGTACTTACTTTCAAAAATATTTTCGATAAATAATTTTGAAAATCATATGCAATGTTTTAAAAGATGCCACAACAAAAGAGGGTTGATCAATAAAAAAGAACAGGTAGATATAATCATTGATATCATTATGTGTGCGCTGAAAGATAAAAAATAACGAAAATTGATTAACGTATTTAGTGAAGTGGTAGTAATAGTGTACGTTTATATAAAATTTTTTTTTTTTGTTTGTTTGTTTATGAGAAGAGTGTACGTTTATTATTGGGGTCGGGTTACTAAAAAGAAACAGGTTTCAAATAAAAAAAAACACAGATCAAAAATAAAACACAAAAGCGAAAATAAAGGATGCTAAGAGTCCGCGCATCATATGTACTATTCGTATATAAGTAACATTGAACCTAATTTTTTCTCTGCATCTTCCTAATCCGAGAAGAGATCCAACCCCTTGTTATTAAAATCCCCTCTTTTCCCCCTTTATATTATTTGTCCCCTTTTAATTACTTGACTGAGTTGTCTCCTCCTATTCTGTACTCCCTCCCTACCTACTCCTAGGGTTTCCTTGCCACCACACTCGATCTCCGAGTTGGAATCCTCTGCCGTATCCTCTTTGTTGTGTCTGTGCTGTAAGTCCGAAACGACGTCGTTTCGGGCAAAAACGACGGCGTGTCGATGTTTTTTTTTTTTTTTTTAAATTTTTTAAGCTCAGATTGAAACGGTGTCGTTTCGACTCAAAACAACGCCGTTTCGAGTCACAGCAGCGTTTGGTTTGCTCGACCTACGGCGGAGGCTAGGATCGAGGTCCCTCAATCTCCTTTGATTTTAGGTAAAATATTTTGGCCTTTTTTTGTCCTGGAATTTTTTTTTTTTTTATTTTTGTTCTTTTTTCTTGCATTGTCGTGCTGCATGCTCCTGTGTATTTATTATGAGAATATATGACCAAGAAGGGCAAGGCAGGCCAGGCTTTCTTTGATTTTTGTTTGAAAAAGTTTTCTTTGCATCTGCCCAGTTTAAAGTTTTGCCTTATTTAGCTTCCAACTTTGCGATAATTAAATGCTCTAATAATGTCCCTTTCAATGCGTTGTTTTGCGTTTTACCAGTCCTGGGTTACCCTCTGAAAGTTACATTCTTGATCGGCGTGTTCATATAGCACCATCTTTGAAACTTTTGAGAATTAAAACTTATATTACATAATAGAACCGTAATTCACGAGATATCTTCTCAAAGTAAAAATAAATAATAATCCGGAGATAAATATATCGTTGTCCAAGAAGCAAAAAGATGGAGAGTCGTTGTCCAAGAAGCAAAAAGATGGGGAGTCGTTTATCAACAAGAAGCAAAAATATGGGGATGGGGAGTTGTTGTCTTCCTGAAGAGATCATTGAGGATATCCTCCTCAAGTTACCCACAAAATCTATCATACGATTCCAAATCGTATGCAAGTCATGGCTTAATCTAATAAAAAGTAGCTATTTCGCAAACAATTACCTCATCAAATCCGAGGCCGAGGATGAGAGTTATCTTGCTATGTTTTTGGTCGTTCGGCCTAAACGGCATAAACGGCAGTTAGACCGTCGGTTTTTACGCACATGTCTTTACCAAGAGGAGTGTAAAGAAACATCACAACTGCGGCGGTTCCCTAATACATCTCCCATGCTTAATTTTGAACTCCCGCCTTCTTACGACGACACTTATGATCTAAACTTAATAGGGCACTTACAAGGGCATAATGTGCGTGATTATAGATTCTAGTATTATTCTGTTGATTAATCCAATTTTAAAGGAGGTGAAAACCCTTCCCATACCCCCTCTTGACAATTCAATGCCGAAATTGCTTGGTTATGGATTTGATAACGTGACTATGGATTTTAAGGTTGTTCGAATATTTCAGTCACCACACACAGCTACTCGATACATGAGAGCTGACGTGTACAGCGTAAGAACAAATGCTTGGAGAGAATTGAATGAATTTCCTTTTCCTTTGGAAAATATTCATGGAACCACCCCTTCCACATTATTTAATGGGGTCGTCTACTGGTGTGTAAGAATTGATTATTTAGACTGGGAAATCCTCACTTTCAACATGAGTACGGAAGTGTTTCAGCGTCTAGAATTACCTCAACGTTGGAACAATGATGGTAGGCCTTATTGCCATGACAATCTCCCTGCTCTTTTTGTTATGAATCAAAAGTCTCTTGCTTTTGTCTCGTATTGTCACATCTTTTACTCACACAACATGGTGGATATATGGACGATGAACAAATATGGGAATGAAGTAGGCTGGACCAAACTCTATTCGATCGGACCTTTACTTAAATTGTGCAGGCCGATGGGTTTCCGGAAGGAGCATGAATTCCTTTACCTCGATTGGAATGAAACAATTTTTTTGTATGATCTACTCAGTCATCGCCGTTCTGTGTTTTTCGATGCTGATTCACAACTTAGGCAATGCAATTGGCATGACTTGGACTCTTGCTTTGATATGGGATTTTGCAGTCCAAGTTTAGTATCAATCAAAGTCGCGGGAATATTGTGCTGAGATGTTTCAAAGTCGCGGTCGCGGTAATCGTCTCACATCGGTATCGTTTTAGGCGAAACGGATTTTCTATCGTATGAAATGCTTTACAAAGTTGAAAAAAAAAACTCAACAAAAAATAATAAAATATATGAATAACTTAATACCACATCAAAATGTCCAATTATTTTGAATAAATACATCAAAATATGCGCTTTCGCGTTAGTTTTCCTAATAAGACATGATACTCATCTACACATTGTTAAGAAATTGCTATTCCAATGTATTTATAATGTGATATTTTGATTGTTAAAAAATTAATGCTATTATATCGTATCATATTTAATAGTATATTTTGTCCTCTCATATCAACCAACCTCTCGTTTGCTTGAGATGGGGGCTTGGTCAAAGAAGACTCCAAAAAAGATCTTAACATTAAACTAGAGAGACGAATTTAATATAGTTGGCGACAATAGTTGAAGGCAAATATATGTGTGAATGTACATTACTTTTTCGGTCTATACTTCCAGTACATTTTTTTTTTTTTTACCGGAAACGAATGGAGGGGGGGGGATTCGAACCCCCTGGACCTCTCACTGGAGGTCAGGGTAGACCCTAGTGGTTTACCACTAGGGTATGAGCTTAAACTCACATATTTTAATACTCTTTCCGTTTTTCAATATTATATTCAACTTTCTAGACTCATTCAATCAATCAATCTTTAATATTAAATACACCACTACACTTTTCAAGATTTTTTAGTATTTTATAATGAAAGTCAATGCAATTATTCATTTTTTTAATTTGTGTGTTTTTCTCAAATGCGACAGATAATAAGAACAGAGGTAGTATCATGCATTCAAATATGTTATAACTATTACGTTAATAAGAGTCAAAGGGTATTTTTGACTTTTAACACTAAAATTAATGATAATAGGAGTCATGCTTTATATGCTTAGGCTTTCCCTCATGGATTTTACAGCATTAATTTCGTTCTCCCAAAAACTTCTATTTTCCTAAATGGAGTTGGATGTTTGTGTTAGATTTTCTATGTACACTCCAAATCATCACATTGATATATTGCTTGCTAATTAATTTTTTCTATGCTCTGTTGTTATCTATATAATTAAATTCACATTTGATATTGTTTATTATCTACAGAAATGGAGCTTGCTAAAAGAGAATCACGAGACACATTGCCTGCCTGCTGCAGGTGAGATGACGCGAACACCTATGGCGAGGCCTGCCGTTGGTAGAAAAGGGCAACCGATAAAACTGCTTACCAACCATGTCAAAGCTGTTGTGGCTAAAAGTGACGGCCACTTCTTTCACTACAATGTAACTGGCAATTTTTTATTTTATTTTATTTTATTTTTTTGTTAATCACTGATTGAATTGATGATCTGATGATGTCTATTCAGGGGATGCCTTATTGTCCGTCAATCCTTCTTCCATAATGAACCGCGTAATTTTACGGATTTGGGAGGCGGAGTTGTTGGATGCAGGGGTTTCCACTCAAGCTTCAGAGCCACTCAAAGTGGTCTTTCACTAAGCATTGGTAAAGCTCTAAAAAAAATATGTTACAGAGTTCATCTCTTTTCCAAGTGGAAGCAAGCTAATCTCATGGTTGGCTTAATTTCTTGTTTAAATAGATACATTCACAACAATGATCGTAAAGCCCGGTCCAGTGATTGATTTTCTTGTTGCCAACCAAAATGTCCAAGATCCTAAATATATTGATTGGGTCAAGGTAATATTATATATGCCGTAATTAAGCCATCTTTAAGCTTTTTCTTGAAATTTTTTTTTTTTTTTACGTCGCTTGAACTTTACTTTGTTTGTTGGGTGATCTATACAGGCTAAAAGAATGCTTAAGAGTCTGAGTAAGAAATACAACTTCAAATGCTGAACATAAAATCATTGGCTTGAGCGAGAGAAGTTGCAAAGAGGAGACGTAAGATACGACTTCATATTGAATGAAAAGTCATGATTTGAAGAAGATATAATAACTTGTGTTAAATGTTTGTAATGATTTAGATTCACCTTGAAGCAAAGAAAAGAGGATGGCAGTTCTCATCCTCCTATTGAGCTAACCGTCTATGACTACTTTGTTACTCACCGAAAAATTCCTCTCGGGTACTCTAAGGATCTACAGTGCATAAACGTTGGGAAACCAAAGCGTCCAACCTTTATACCCATTGAGGTACATTTTACCTATTCAGCAAAGCATGTTTATGCAAATTGTTAATGCATCCTTATTGATGTATGTATTCTTTCTTATATTCCAGCATTGCGTGTTGGTGTCTTTGCAACGTTACACAAAAGCTCTGACCAATCTGCAAAGAGCTTTACTTGTGGAGAAATCTAGACAGAAGCCCCAAGAAAGAAAGAGGACCTTGAATGAGGTAAAAGGCTACATGATTCTTTTATATAACATTGTTCTTCGAATTAATTCTGAATACATGTCGGTGCGTGTTCAGGCATTGAGGATCAGCAACTATAATGCAGACCCTATGCTAGGGTCAGCTGGAATGTCCATTAGCAATCAAGTGATCACTTCATTAGATGGCTGACTCCTTCCTGCTCCCGCGGTGAAAATTTTGTTACGACTTGTATTAGCCTATAATCCTGCTACAAATCATAGAACACGGCTGATTCGTTTTTCCTCCTTATATGTTTAGTTGCAAGCTGGCAATGATGAAATCTTCCCAAGCAATTGTTGTAGAAAATTTTTAAGGGAATGGAAACAACAATGTCAAAATTATATCGCAGGAAATTACTTGATATTACGTAGAATCGTGTAGTAACACTTTCCTACAAAAATTATTCAACCCTTATTCAATGCCCCGGGTTGCACGAATACCTTTGTGAGATAAGACTACGTTTGCCCTTTTCTTTTCGGCACCAAATGAAAAGTATACTAATGGAGTTTTGTAGAAAGTTTTGACACACAAAGATGAAGAATACTTGAATGTGTTTTCAATGTATTCTCTCAAATGATCAAGTATTGTATCTATTTTCAAGTATGTTTTAAAGCATGTAAAACTGGTTTTTATACCTTCTAGGATCAGTATTTGTTGGTTAAAACGTTTTGTTTAAGAGACACCTTTTTGGAAAGGTGTTATGAAGAAAAAACTGCTGAAAATCTAGGAAAAGACACACCAATTCGCATTTTCGGGCCACAGGCGGACGCCTACGAAAGACAGGCGGGTGCCTGTGAAGACCTGAAAAACGAAAAAAGAACCTGTTCAAATTTTGCCTGAAAAATTCTCCACAGGCGGGCGCCTGTGACACTGTTTTTCCAAAACGAATTTTCCGTGTCTTTTAAGTTTGTTTTACGAACTCTACTTGATCATTTACATCCGTAAACTCGTAAACACTTATATGAGTGTGCACTCCGCACCTCTAAACCTACACTAGATTGTTCCGAGTTCACCCATCTTTGTACCAAACCCTTAATTTCACTAATGGACATGATTATACTTAAATCACCAACATTCCTCCCCCATTTAAGTGTAATCCTTGGTTTAGCTAAAGATTAGTCAAAACATAACAACTCATGCATCAATGATAATATCACGAAGATTGAATTACCACCTAGTAATATTACACATTTCAAATATTCGAGTATCGGGGTGTGTCTAAGCATTGAACCCATTTACACGTTTTGAATACATGTAGATAATATACACATGAATTAAGATAACTCCAAAAGTTTATTCTTGACACTAATTAAACATGCCTTGTTTCCATATCCATTCATAAGCATATAGAAAGTCAACCCTAGAACTTCCTTGAAGCAGCCAAACTTCATACTCATATAGGTGAGCCTTTTATTAATCGTGCACCTGCAATAGCACTTTGTCAAAAGACTCATTAAGAAGAATACATTCAACCTAATCTTGCAGGTCATAGCACATACCTTCGGGACAATATCATGTGCTCAAATCCAAGGCAATAGGCCTTCCACATTGAATTCTGCCTCAAACATTGTATTAGAAGGGAATTGGGTATCCTATCACCAAGATTCATATGGGTTGTAAACCCATCCCGATTACCGACTTTTGTACCAAGTCTCTAGCCAATCCTTTGGTTAAGTGATCGGCTAAATTATGTTGAGATCTCACAAAAACAACCGAAATCACCCCATGAGTGATCAACTCACGTACCGCGCTATGTCTAACGCCCAGGTGTCGCGACTTACCATTATACACTTGACTATATGCTTTAGACAAGGTAGATGCACTATCACAATGGATAGAAATGGGTGATATTGGTTTTGGCCATAACAGAATTTCATAGATCAAATTCCTAAGCCACTCCGCCTCTTTTCCGGCTGCTGCTAAGGCAACAAATTCCGACTCCATAGTCGAGCCAGTAATGCATGTTTGCTTTTTGGAAGCCCATGAAATGACACCTCCTCCAAGCAAAAACACCCAACTACTAGTAGAAGAATGATCCTCTACATTGGATATCCAACTAGCATCTGAGTATCCCTCTATTACTGAAGGATGTCCAACATAAGTCAAGCCAAAATCCTTGGTCGACTTAAGATACCTTAGTACACGAGTTACCGCACGCCAATGATGACTACTTGGATTACTCGTAAACCTGCTTAGCTTTCCAACCGCATAAGCAATATCCCGTGTACTATACATCAAACATCCTATCACCAGAGAATACTCAAGTTGTAATATTGGATTTCCCGTATTAGGCATGAGTTTCTCATTAAGATCCATGGGAGTATTTGCTGGAGTAGAATTTTCACAATTGAATTTCTTTAACACTTTCTCAATATAATGAGATTGTGTCAAAGAGATCCATTTGTCACTCCGTTTGATCTTGATTCCAAGAATCACATCCGCCTCCCCCATGTCTTTCATAGAAAAACTTGATGACAAAAATGCCTTACAAAGATCAACTTGTTCTTGGTTAGTTCCAAAAATTAACATGTCATCAACATATAAGCAAATTATCACACCATTACCGGTATTGTCAAATTTGCTATATATACACTTGTCCAATTGGTTAAGCTTAAAACCATTAGACAAGACAACCTCATCAAATTTATGAAGCCATTGTTTAGGTGCTTGTTTAAGCCCGTAGAATGATTTAACAAGCTTACACACCTTATGCTCATTTCCAGGCATAACAAATCCCTCCGGTTGTTTCATATACATTTCTTCTTCTAAATCTCCATTTAAGAAAGCTGTTTTAACATCCATTTGATGGATTACCAGATTGTTAATAGCTTCTAAGGCAATCAACAATCTAATTGTGGAGATTCTAGCAACCGGTGCATAGGTATCGAAATAATCAATACCTTCCTTTTGCCTAAAGCCTTGAATTACCAATCTGGCTTTATGCCTGTCAACAGTACCGTCAATTTTCATCTTTCTTTTAAATATCCACTTGCAACCCAAAGGTTTGCAACCACGCGGAAGATCCGTAAGGATCAACGTGTTATTTCCCATTATGGAATCCATCTCATCATTGATGGCTTCTTTCCAAAATGACACGTCTCGAGACTCCATAGCCTCCTTAAAAGTCTTAGGATCCTCATCAATATTATAACAATATGAGTATTGGAATCCTACTTCATCTCTTGTTCCTTCCACCAAATAAGTTTGATAGTCGGGTCCAAAAAACTTTGGTTTCCTAGCCCTTTTGCTTCTACGAAGCTCTAAAGGCTCATCTTGAGAATCAGCACCATTATTGTTCTCTACTCCAACAACATTAGGAGTTATATCTTTCGGCCTCGGTATAGAAGTAAACCGATGTTCATCAAAGATGGCATCCCTTGACTCAATCACAGAATGAACAGCAACTGAATCATTAGGCTCTATAACATTGAACCTATAAGCTTTGGAATGCAAAGCATATCCAATAAATATACAATCAATGCCTCTTTCACCCAAGGTTTTAATCTTAGGCACGGTAAGTCTTACAACAGCCCTACAACCCCAAACTCGTAGATAATTCATGTTTGGCTTCTTTTTGAACCAAAGTTCAAATGGGGTAATAGGATTCCTTCTATTAGGAATTCTATTAAGCAAATAACAAGCCGTTAACATGGCTTCTCCCCAAAATCCCTCACTCAAACCAGAGTAAGATAGCATGGAATTAACCATCTCTTTAAGAGTACGGTTTTTCCTTTCCTCTATGCCTGTTGTGGCGTATACGGCGCTGTAACCTCATGTATTATATACCACATGACCCGAAAAAGGTTGGATCAAAATATTCACCACCTTGATCGGTACGCAACCTTTTTATTTTAGAGGTTAATTGTAATTCTACCTCATTTTTATAGATTTTAAATTTATCTATTGCCTCGTCTTTAGAATGAAGAAAAAATACATAACAAAACCGAGTGCAATCATCTATAAATGTCACTACATATCTTTTATTACCAAAAGAAGGCGTAGCACAGAAATCACATAGATCACTATGAATAAGTTCTAATACGGAAGATGACCTTTCAACACTATGAAAAGGTTGTCTCACAATTTTATTTAACATACAAGTATTACACTTATTCATATTCATGTCAAAAGATGGAATTAACTCATTTTTAGACATTATCAACATACGCTTATAATGAACATGTCCCAACCGAGCATGCCACAAACCAGAACTATTAACCTCATGATTGTGATAACATTATTAACAACATCATGCTGAATATTTAACATAAACATGCCATTACATAAGTAACCAAATCCAATAAATACACCACACTTACTTAAAATGTACTTGTCCGACTCATAAAATTGTTTATAAACTTCCCTAGATAGTAAACTACCAGATACCAAGTTTTTCCGTATACACGGAGCATGTAAAACATGTTTTAAATTAATACATTTTCCAGAACTAAAACATAAAACAACAGTTCCTATTCCAACTATGGCAGCCCTTGACTCGTTTCCCATAAATAGCATGGATCCATCGTTCACCGGTTCATAGTTTTTAAACCAGCATCGATCCTTGCACACGTGTCTCGTTGCACCCGAGTCAATCCAACAAGCAACATCATCATCCTGCATATAAAATGCCTCAGAAATTAGTGGTACATAATTCATGTTGGAATTAAATCCACAAGTAACATTCTGACATTGATGTTTAGGAGCACCTTGGTCCTTAGACCCTTGCCACGAACTGTTGTTTGATCCTTTCTGGTTCTTCCTTACTCGACAATCCGCCCTGAAATGTCCAGTTTTCCCGCAAGTCCAACAAGAACCTTTCGGTTTTTTATTGGTATTTTTTTCATTGTTTTTGGAAGATTTTTTCTTTTCTTTTCCTTTGTTCTTATACGAACATTCCCCGGCTTCCATCATATTGATAGAGGTCGAATCCATTACCTCTTTACCCTTGGTTTTACCGCCCTCTTGCGCCCTTAGAGATTCCTCTATACGCAAGTGACTACCAAGTTCTACCAGAGATAATTCTTCCTTTTTGTGTTTTAACATGTGCTTAAAGTCTTTCCATGACGGTGGTAATTTATCTATAATGCTTGACACCGAAATAGACTCATCCATTTCCATTTTATGTTGTGCAAACTGACCCAAAATGCGTAGTAATTCATTATACTGTTCCATTACCGACTTTGAATCTACCATGTTATATTTCATGAAATTACCAACCAAGAACTTTTTACTAGAGGCATCTTCATCCATGTATTTAGACTCTAGTGAATCCCAAAGTTCTTTTGCAGACTCAACATTTTGATAAATGTCAAACAATGAATCAGACATACCGTTTAGAATGTGGCCTCTACAGATGCAGTCATCATTCTCCCATTTGTTCTTCTTACTCAGTTCCTCCAGTGGTCCGTCATCCATCACTTCAGGCACCGGTGTACTCAACACATACACCACTTTCAATGTTGTTAGCACAAAATGCATCTTCCTCTGTCATCTTCTAAAATTGACACCTTCAAACTTTTCCAACTTTCCAAAGTTTGTAGTCATCTACTTAACACTTGACATTGTAGAATTTACTAAAATAACCTTTGTAGATTGTTGTAGAAAACTTGTAAGGGAATGGAAACAACAATGTCAAAATTATATCGCAGGAAATTACTTGATATTACGTAGAATCGTGTAGTAACACTTTCCTACAAAAGTTATTCGACCCTTATTCAATGCCCCGGGTTGCACGAATACCTTTGTGAGATAAGACTACGTTTTCCCTTTTCTTTTCGGCACCAAAAGAAAAGTATACTAATGGAGTTTTGTAGAAAGTTTTGACACACAAAGATGAAGAATACTTGAATGTGTTTTCAAAGTATTCTCTCAAATGATCAAGTATTGTATCTATTTTCAAGTATGTTTTAAAGCATGTAAAACTGGTTTTTATACCTTCTAGGATCAGTATTTGTTGGTTAAAACGTTTTGTTTAAGAGACACCTTTTTGGAAAGGTGTTATGAAGAAAAAACTGCTGAAAAACCAGGAAAAGACACACCAATTCGCATTTTCGGGCCACAGGCGGGCGCCTATGAAGACCTGAAAAACGAAAAAAGAACCTGTTCAAATTTTACCTAAAAAATCCTCCACAGGCGGGCGCCTGTGGTCATAGGAAGCCGCCTGTGACACTGTTTTTCCAAAACGAATTTTCCGTGTCTTTTATGTTTGTTTTACGAACTCTACTTGATCATTTACATCCGTAAACTCGTAAACACTTATATGAGCGTGCACTCCGCACCTCTAAACCCACACTAGAGTGTTCCGAGTTCACCCATCTTTGTACCAAACCCTTAATTACACTAATGGACATGATTATACTTAAATCACCAACATAAATGGGCGTTGGAATTTCAACAAGGTATTGATGTTTTCAGAGACCCTTTTTTCTTTTACTACATGTAATAGTGTAACTAACTGTTGAATTCAACCGAACAGAAATTGGCTGCCCCTGTGAACATAGAGCGTTGGGCAGTTGTAAATTTTTCAGCACGAGTGAACATTGAGAAACTGATTTTTGACCTACCAAAATGTGCGGAATCGAAGGGGATAGTAAGTTGTATTTTGTTTAAGCCCAACATATGCCCGCCCATCTTCTTCTGTGAAATCAATTTGCATAACTTTTTTTTTGGTTCTATAATGCAGACTCTCTTGCAACCTTATTGTGTTTTTGAAGAGGATCGTAGGTTTACACGTGCCCCTGCTCCACACAGAGTAGATAAGATGTTTGAAGAGATTATGGAAACACTTCCTAAAGTACCCGATTTCCTCCTGTGCATACTACCTGAGTGGAAGAATTCTGACCTTTATGGTACTTTCTTGCTTCTTTTGTGAAAGAAAAAAACGGATATGCGATTTTATTGTAAAAACGGATATGAACTGTTTCAATATTTTTACTTGTTGTTTTGAAAAGGACCCTGGAAGAGGAAGAAACTTTCAGAGTTGGGGATTGTTACGCAGTGTATTGCTCCGACAAAGGTTAACGATCAATACCCTTACCAATACCAATGTTATCCTGAAAATCAATGCAAAGGTTAGTCACTTCAACTGTCTATATATAGCTACTCTTTTTTTTTTGTCACATTCATACTTACTGCTTTTTTGGTTTCGTGTTTCTGTAAACCATAGATGGGTGGCCTGAATTCCATTCTATCACTCGAGACACAAAGACGTCTTCCTATTGTTTCTCGCATACCTACTCTGATAGTTTGTATGGATGTCTCCCATGGATCTCCTGGCCGTTCTGACGTTCCCTCCATTGCCGCTTTAAGTTCTAACATTGTTGGCACTCTGTTATAATGCTCGATTGGCATGCATTTACACTTGTTTGACTTTTACAGATTGTTAGTTCTAGAGGGTCGCCTCTCGTTTCTCGCTACCGAGCTGTTGTTTGTGCTCAGTCACCAAAGACAGAAATGGTTGACACATTGTATCAGAAAGTAAGAGACAACGATGAGGGGATTTTGGAAAATGATTTTGGCACAGAATTTATGTGCCCTTATCCCCCGATATTTGTGATCTTGTGGTCCAGAAATTTTGTGTTATTTTGTTTTCTTTTTAAGTGTTAAAATATATGGTTATAAAGTGTTGTGTGGATGATTTCTGTGCACAAATTCTATGCCTAAATCACTATCCGGGATTTTTAGGCATGTTGGATGATGTGTTGTTACTTTATAGATTCATAATTAAAGTTCATTTAGTCCATGATTTATATGGATTTTTATTCCTTATTTTTTTGTAAAAAAAATCAGGGAACTACTTCTCGACTTCTACAACAGTATTCAGAAACAGAAACCAGATCAAATAATCATTTTCAGGTAAATGATTAATTTGGTGTTAAAGATAACTTTACTCATGAACGCTTGTGGTGGTGATTAATCCAAAGACTTCCTCGGATCTCAGTGTAATACGTGCTAATGCTTATTCGATGTTCATTCCAGAGACGGAGTGGGTGAATCTCAATTCAATCAAGTCTTGAATATCAAGTTTCACTACAAGAAAGCTTTAAAGGCTACGAAAAACACCACTCACCACTGTCGATGTCTCTAGCTAAAATGTTGAATTAAGACACTTTGAAACGCATTAATAACTGGATAATAGATACTTTTAAAAATGCCTCAACATGTGAGAAGGCGCCCCTACAGCTGCCCTATAAACACATTCAGAAAGCGCATCATCAGATGTTCTATTCATACATTCAGAAAATGCATCATTAGCTGCTCTATAAACACATTCAGAAAGCGCCTCCACATGCCTAATGAGGGCACACATACACGTCGTTACATGATCCAATATAGCATCAAATCTACTCCAAATTTCCATGCTGATCGGCCATACACGAACTATCTCGAGAATCCTAAATATTCATATAAATAAACAAACAAAAATAAAATGAATAGAGAATTGTATCCATAACTCACAAAAATGAAAGCCAATAGAATTAAAATATCCCTCCAGTATTTAAAATCTAGATTCTTAGAGAAACACAACTGATAATTCAATATCTTTAATGACCAAGTGTTCTTACTGTCAAGTCACCAATGCAGTCTCTTTAACAACTAACAAATATGCAAAACTCTAGTTTACTAAAACAGAAGGCATTCTTGAACTAACAATACTTTATAAACTCAGCATACAAAATGGAAAGCAGGCTGCAATGTTTCACAGAACAGATATGAGACTAAATTGACTCAGGTTCTGGGCAGTTAGATAACAAAACATAGGACTGATGCAAGAACATGTTTCAGTCATACATGTATATTGAACCAGGTAAATAGATTGCAGAGTCTAACAATTAATGCAACCTCTACACAACTTGAACATATTTAAGATAACAGATAGCATGCAAACTTAGTAATGAATCTGATGCAAAACAGATATTCTAGCAGGTTGTCCAAACTAATTAAGGTCGACTCAGAACAAAGACAAGATGTGAAAACATAACTTAGCACAAATCTTCTGGGTACTTACGGGTCTTGAAAGCACAATCCAGGTTGACCCACAAGATGTTGGTATCAAGAACTGCAAGCATCGGCTCCATACTTCACACCCTCACGGGAAACCGAAAGCAGCTTCTCATCAGACCGCGAGTTCACGATGGTAATCACATCAGCATCCATCTTAATGATTGAGTGAACGATGTCATTGAAGTTTGAGTAACACATATGGGTATAGATCTACAAGATTAAACAATATATATATATATATATATATATATATATATATATATATATATATATATATATATATATATATATATATATGCATATGATCTCAACAAAATGGAAAATCCCAACACGACTTAAGAAACTGGGGCTCAAACCTTAACTCGAACGCGACCGAGTAATAAAAAGACAAGACTGAACTCGAACGCGACCGAATAATAAAAAGACAAGACTGAACTCGACTTGTTTAATGTTTGATACTGTTAGTAATACCATCCGCAACGGAAGCGATTTTAAGGATCTAGATCTATAAAATACACGTAATAAAATAACTAGATCTACTCTACAAGGGGGTTGTAGAACATACCTCTTGGATCTCAAAATCCTAGTTGAAGAGCCGCAATAGAAAGGATAAACGAAGATGTGAAGAGCACCACGATGTTCCGTACGTGTGATCCAAGCAACTCCCGGTGGAAGGAAATTCTCGTCTCGAATCCTCCCGATATGCTACCCGGAAAAACCTCCAAGATTTTTCCTTATTGTCCCTCTTGGCCGAAATTATCACTTCTTCTCTCTAAGAGGAGAAGTCGAAATTTATTGTGTGTATGAGTTGGGAGAACTCTCTTTATATAGGAGAGTAAACCTTGTCCTCCAAAGATTTTATTTTACAAATAAAATAAATCCAATAAATAAAAGATTATCCCATAATATTCTAGAACAAATCTAGAATAATATTTATCTTTATTTCTTACCATAAATATTTATCCAATAAATATTTTGTGCACATGTCTTATTAATACACAAGAAAACAATTTCTTGTTTCCTAAAATAAGCTTGGGGCGAAATTTCCCTCTTGTGACCTAGTCACAATACATTTCGACTATAACACACTTTTGGGCCAAGATTATGAAAAATGTCTTTTTCATATATTTAATTATTTAGCCCAACTAATTTAATAGTCCACTAAACAATTAATTCACATATCGTTTTAATAAAGTCCAACAAGAACTAAATTAATATTATTAGGATTCGACGTCCGAGAATAGCTATGCTATATTTGGAGGCACGTCGGAGACCATGGACTAATAATCAGCAGCTCCGATAAATCAAATAAATAATTATCTTACGAACAGAATAATTATATTCGATAAATCAATCACAGGAATATGCCACCATAATCCCGTGACTGCACTCCTCCGATTATGAGATTATATTTATCTCCTCACGAGAATAATAATAAGCGTCCATTGATATAATCATTACATATGGATTAATCCTCCATAGACTGTTCATTCTAAAGCGGAAAGTTACCGTTAACCCTTTTCAGAACCTCTTATCCTTATTTATCATTAACCCCCTAGTGATCAATTAATTCATACACCTCACTGGTAGCTAATCAGTGTAATATGAACTCGCGCGATCGATCGGTTTCTAGGATTAACAAATAAGGGAATCGTCATCTACTTCCATAAATGGAAGGAATGGATTCCGTATCGGTGATAACACGTACTACTCACTCAATCCAAAGACAATGCCAAGATGGGGTAATTCGGATCACGGACTCGAGTGTAATCCTTAACCGTCAAGTCAAACCTCATACCGATTCAAGCGGTTGGACTGTGATCACCTCGAGATTAAGATATATCCATAAATATGATCATCGATTGATTCGATAAGACTTCTTGATTACGGAATTATATCGTGAACTATAATCAAATCGGTCCAGCCCTATATGATATATCTATCATATATAAATGCCCCACTAGGTTCTCTTAACCGAAAGTCGGGATAAGACAATCACACCTATTGTGTTCTGGGCACATTAATAGCACGTTAAAGGAGAGACCCGATACTCTCGATTAACTTCACTACGGGCTAATTGTATTTTAAGTACATCTTCACTAATTGTATTTTAAGTACATCTTCACTAACTCAATCCTCCCGTGTATATCCCATACACTGAGTTAAGTGATTACATAAACGATATACTTTAGGGTTTTCTGTAGTGTAAATACTATTGTCACATCGGTGAATATGAGAATAATAAATATGAATAATAATATTATTTCATTTATTAAATAAAACAATTACAAAATTGTCTTTCGGGCATCACACCTAACAATCTCCCACTTGCACGAAAGCATGTGATTAATTGTTTTAGAGCACACCCTATTATTTAAACTACAACAAACTACATCTCCCACTCACTACAAAAAAACAGCAGTTTTGCGACGGAGATTTTGCGACGGACCTTATTTCCGTCGCAAATTCACGTTTGCGACGGATGTTTTAATGTTTGCGACGGGACACTTGGCGGGACCGATTTTTCCACTTGGCGGGCAATTTTGCGACGGAATTTTTATTATTTTTCGACGGAATATTCAATAAAATTTTATAAAATTATTTTATTATTCGAATGCGAGATAAAATTTGCGACGAAATTAAATTCCGTCGCAAAATGCCTTTTAAGACGGCATTATTATTACTTTGCGACGGAATATTAAATACATTTTTATTAATTATTTTATTATTCTGAATTTATATGTTTGCGACGGAATTAGGTTTATTTTGCGACGGACATTAAATTCCGTCGCAAAACGGCGGATATCAGTCGCATAATCCCCTTTTCTTCCTCATTTCTCTTCTTCTCTCCCCTCTTCTCTCCCCGCCCCCCCTGCTGAACCTGTTTCCGGCGCCACCTCCTCTCCGTCTTCGTCTGGTAAGCAGAAGCTGCGCAACGAGCTCCTCCTCGTCCGGTAAGCAGCAGCCGTAGCATTATTGTGTTTTATTTTTTTTTAATTTTTTAATCAGTATATGAGCTCACTTTGTATAGATAATCGAGGAATGTAAGATCCTTTTTTCGATTATTCGAGCTTAAAAATCTAATTATTGCAGAAAAAAGTTATGACAATGGGAAATTACGATTCATTTTTCTTTCTTGTTCTATTGCATCTCTCTTGTAAACAAAAAGATTTCATTTTTATTGTTTTTCTGACATGGTAATTTGCATATGATGTTAAGAGCTTCAGTATTCGCAACATTTTTTTACTTGATGATCCCTTTGATCCGATTTGTTTAGTTTTGTTTGTGTATTAATTAGTAAATGGAGTATTGGTAAAAAAGTTTGTTTTATGCACTTAAGTTTAGTTCTTTCAGATTGTTCTATCAAGTAAATTGTGTTGGTGAGTGCATTTGAAAGCTTTTTATTTATAGAGATGATATATATAGCACCATTTGGTGGACTAAACACGAATACGATTATAAAGACTACAACTTTTATCTCTTGAATTGCATACATTTGGGCTAAGTGGCTCGGTCTTATGTCCGATGTAGTATAGACCGTATGCTTCCATACATCAAAATTGTTTCATTTTAGTTGCAAGAAATTTGAAAAATGCAACTTCAATGATTTTTTACTTTTGTTCTTGATTAAGGTATCTACTCTGTAGTCAAACCATGGCTTGATATTCCTAACATTGTTTGTGTTTTAACTTGTTCTTAATAGATGTATGGAAAAATGCACAATGCTGCCAAGTGTCTGGACATGTATTAACTTGTAAAATTCGGCACTTTAGCTAGTGCTTCTTGTTACTAGAAACTTGTAGTCATCCCATGTTAAAGAAGTTAAATGTATGATTTATTCTTTTAGAATATAACTTTGGTTTATCTAAATCATTACAAAGTTATTATAACTATATTTTGGATTTGTGGGACAACAATGTAGTCAATCATAAGACTACGGGATTTATGATCATCATTTTGGTATCACTTTATCTTAGCTTAGTTTCACCTTTGGAATCTCAAGTGCATCTACTTTATCTTAGCTTAGTTTCACCTTTAGATTCCTGCCACCTTTGTTTGATTGACATATGATACTCGGTGTGCGGCTATACTTACCTAACTTATTTTTTTGGCAGGTCCACTTACTTTGCTGCACTTTTTTACAGTTTCCGAAGAAGGTGTTTTAGTTACTCGGCTTAGCAAACAAAGAAATTGCTTGAGGTCAGTGTAGTTAGAGGTGCTACTGCAAATCTCAATAGTTAGGGGATCTATTGCAAACCCGTGAGTCTGAGATCTACATAAAATCTCGCTTTCCTTGCACATATTATTAATTAGTATAAACGCCTTTTTATTATAATTGCATTTAGATTAGTATAAACGTCATTTTACGTGTCAAATAGATGTCGGTAGAGGTAGAGGTAGAGGTAGAGGTAGGTAGACGCGGTAGGGGTAGTTCCTTGCACCTTGGATTGCCGGTTTTATAGTTATTTTTTTTTATATAGTGTATCATATGTAGTATATATTTATAGATATATATGTGTTGTAATTATAAGTTAGGAAAATGCTTACTTATGTGTATTAGTTAGATAAGTTAGGAAAATGCTTAAGTATGTGCAAAGCCGGATGTTGGTTGAATTGGTTGAATTGGTTTGTTGAAT
Organism: Gentiana macrophylla; assembly: GCA_026214975.1. Lineage (NCBI taxonomy): Eukaryota > Viridiplantae > Streptophyta > Magnoliopsida > Gentianales > Gentianaceae > Gentiana > Gentiana macrophylla. The sequence goes on from CM047805.1 coordinate 75,090,518, forward strand.
GCTTAAGTATGTGCAAAGCCGGATGTTGGTTGAAAATGCTTAGTTTAGAAACCGGATGTTGGTTGAATTGGTTTGTTGAATTTGGATTGAAATGATGATAAGTATGTGGTTGAATTGGTTTGTTGAAAAGGGTCTTTGTTCTACCCGTTTGGAAAATGGTCTTGGGGGTACTTTGTTATACGGCAAAGCCTCCGAATTATTTTGACGTCGAACCTTTGACCATGAATTAAAAATTTAGGTTAAAGTGTTGTTAGTTTCATAGTAAGTTGAGTAAAACCTGAGTTTGCAAAAGTGTTGAGACAACCTTCAAAGACTATTGTTAGTCTCATTTTTGTATGATATGATGTGTAGGATTGAAAATGAAGAGAATAGAACGTAGTTGGATGTACGAGAGGTTGGATGCTAACAAGAAATTTAACCCAAGATTTGTGAATGGTGTGGAGGAATTCATAAAACATGCAAAGCAGTTAGATTCGTTTCGGGCAAATAATGGAATGTTGAAGTGTCCATGTAGTAAGTGTAAGAACACTAAATTTTCGATCGAACATGACGTTAGATTACATTTAACTAAATATGGGTTTTGCGCAAAATACTATGATTGGGTGTGTCATGGTGAAGAGTTTCCCATTCCGATCAACGTTCAAAGAACAACGGAATGTGAACCCTTATCGTGACATGGTTAATGACGCATTACGTGATAGGATTGATCACGTAAGAGAAGAATTTCTTAACCAAGAGGAGAGAACAATGAGACACCAAACCACGAAGTTGCAGCGTTTTTTGAAATGCTGAAAAACGCAGAGGAACCTGTATTTGCTAAAAGCTTTGGCAAGTGGTCCTTCTCGTCAAGTCAAAACTTGGAAACGTTATTCGATTAACGGCTACAACTTTCGGACATTCAACCGGGCAACCGATATTGGTAAATCTTCATCAACAACGGAGTTTGTGTCGATTCCACGGAAGGTGCCGACTATTATGGCACTTTAAATGAAATCATTGAGTTGGTGTATTATGGAGCTTCATATCTACAAAGCCGTATTGTTCAAATGTGATTGGTTTGATAATTACGAACGGGCATGAATGTGCATAAAGATTATAAGATAGTTGAAGTTCATCGTGGTAGGAAATATGGCGCTTATGATCCATTTGTTCGGGTTATCAAGTCGAGCAAGTCTACTATGCTCCATATCCAAGTTTGAAAAAGACAAAGATCAATGGTCGGTTGTTTTCAAAACAAAGGCAAGATCGACTATCGATGCTCCCGTCGAGGAAACCGTTTTCCAAGAACAAGTGATCAATGATGTTTCCGATTATCTCGATCCTCTTAACATTGTCCACCAAGATCTTGATGTCGATGTTGACTCCGATGTTGGGGATAATGACTTGGATGATGATGAGATGGCGGATTTCATTCAACAAGAAGATGGAGAGGAAGAAGAATCGGTTGATGATCTAGATCTTGATGAAGAGAGAGGAAGAACTCTTCCATTCTAGTAGTGATAGTGAATAATAATGTATTAAATATTTTATTTTGTCATCATTCTTTGAATAATAATGTATTAAACATTGTAATTTATTATTAATTAGTATAAACGCCTTTTTATTATAATTGCATTTAGATTAGTATAAACGTCATTTTCTGTGTCAAATAGATGTCAGGTAGAGGTAGAGGTAGAGGTAGAGGTAGACGCGGTAGGGGTAGTTCCCCCTCCCCCGGAGCGTCTTCCTCCACACAGACTCACGGTTTGGATGATGAGATACACCAGATGACCGAGGAGGATTTGGGTGTCATTGTCAATGATGACCTTGGATTGCCGTTTTTGGATCCCGATGGGAGATGGTAAGTTAATACATATCTTGCTTTAATTTGTTTGTATTTTTATTTATATTTTGATTAACCAAATATATTAACAACTTATTGTTTTCAATATGACAGGTTTACCGACAACTATGTCAAGAAAATGGCCAAGACCGCCATAATCAGCGGCTTCAACACTTTTACCACCACGTGGCATAATGCCAGCCAGGAGCAGCAGGAAAGGTGGTGGCACGCATTTAGGGTACGTCGTTCATATAAATATAACTATATATAAATATAACTATAATTATAACTATACATATAACATATATATAACTATGTTGCAGGCTCAAGTCAGCTTCGAGTTATGCCACGAGCGCCTGGTTAGGGAAGCTTTTGAGCGGTATGCTATCAACAGGGTCCGTGATTATATGTATCGGGCTCAGACAAACCCCCGTGCTAGGTTTTGGATGACCCCGGATATTCTCCGTAAGTTCGAGGAGTGGATTGGGAGTCCCGTAAGCAATTATTCAATATTTAATTAATAATACTTGTGTTTTATATATATATATATATATGTATGTACTAACTTGTTTATCTTATGTCGGAATAGGCATTCAAGGAAACATCTGCGAAAAAGAAGATAAACCGAGCTTGGATCCGGTGAGGAAGGGAAGATCCTCTGGACACATGCTATGGGCGTACGCGGCGTTATCGATTTCGCTCGGGCCATGGAGGACAATAGAGAAGTGCCCCTATCAGTCGGAGATCTGGTGACTAGTTCGAAGAAGAAGAAGTCGGGCAACTTCGTCTCGAGGAAGTTTGAGAAAATCTTGGTACGTTATGTATTCTAAATATTATATATACATTATATATATATATCATGTAATTATTGTTACTAACAAATTTATATCATATTTTACAGACGTCTTCACCTCGAAGCGAAAGCGAAAGCCAGGAGAGACGCACTGACACCCCTGTCGGCGAGTCGCGTCTTTTTATTACGGCGGGTGGTTACGACAAGAAGGGAGAGTTTTTGGCATGGGGTCACCGCCTCCATGTACTACGATAGGCTCTTCTTTCGCTCGACACTCATCCGCCGAGACATACTCTCGGGCATACTCACCCGTCTCACCCAGGAGATGGCGAGAGAAAGACAGATTATCTGAAACACAAAGCGAGGTTGGAGGAGCTAGAGAGAGACAGAAGCGTCGGGAAGACAGGAGACTAGCGCAGATGGAGGAGTGGATTACCCAGTGTTAAGCGGCATCCTCCCGAGAGGATGCAACCCGGTACTGGCGAAGACAGAGATGACCGATCCGATCATGGACTGGAGATGAAGTGACATGGGTTTAGTAGTAGTACACGGGTCCTGACTGGGTGACATATTGCTTTATACATTTTTATTTATTTTGGCTTATCGTATCCCCTTTGACATATCGTTTTATCCCTTTGACATATCCCTTTGACATATACCCATTGACATATCATTTTATTTATTTTGGTATCGTATCCCCTTTTATATTGTTGTTGTTGATAGCCGGTAGCAATTGTAATGCTACCGGGGAAAATTATGACTGTTTTGCGGCGGTGGTTTGGCGGTCGCGCAAAATGTAAACGACCATAATTTTCTGATTAATTTTAACTTTTGCGACGGAAATATTCCGTCGCAAAGTTGCATTTGCGACGAAAAAAAAGTATTTGCGACGGATATTTAAGGCTCTAAAAATAAAAAAATTATTTAATAAAAAAATATTTGCGACGGATTATACATTTTTTGCGACGGATTATATCATTTTTGCGACGGTTTATAAAATTGTTGCGACGGATTATACAATTTTTTGCGACGGAGTCTACATTGTTTTGCGACGGGAACTGTATTTTTTTCAAAATAATTAAATACGTTATTATCCGTCGCAACATTCGTCGCAAATAATTTGCGACGGATAAACCGTCGCAAACACTCGGTTTTGCGACTAAAAAATGCGACAAACAAAAACCGTCGCAAATCCGTCGCAAATTAGGATTTGCGACGGAATAAGTCTATTTTGCGACGATAACTTTCCGTCGCAAAAAGCCCAGTTTTTTGTAGTGACTTGCTCTAAAGCAATGGAGACCCATCCTGTATTCTAGTACCCATTAAGCATATCATAACTATTGCAGATGACAAAGTACACTCCGAGTGTGCCGTCGTAGGATAGGTCAGTGACTCGGGTAGTACCTACATCTCAATATCATGGGTCTTAATGATTAGTCAGATTGTCGGCTCGAGACGATCCGTAAAATCGAAACGTTACAGGTCCATCTAATCATGTGGTACTTTCCCAATATGCTTTTGACCTCTAGTGATTTCGAAAATCCTTATAAGCTACCCCTTCATCGTTTGCACAATGATGTGGTATCGGCTTCCAAATCTAGAATCACTCCCAAATATGAAAAGGAAATCCTTAAGCTATATCGCCTCTCTAGCTACTACAAAAGCTGCTAATCACCCAACTAGTTAAAGTCGAGTTGGCGTTGCTGGATTCCTCCAGGCAATAGCTTCAACACAAGAGTAAACACTCGAGCCCGAGATCGATCTTACTTAATCGATCATCCTCAATCGACTTAAAGTCAAAATCAGTGTATCACACATATCCAAGTTCACACATGAATATGTCCGCATATTATTCCTCGTTCTCTCAAGATACTAAAGGACATACTAAACTTGCTTTGTAAACCGCCGAATCAAAGATTCGATCAAAGTTGACGTTCAATAACCTGACCATCTCTTACTAGAAAGAGAATATATCCCATTTCTCTTGATCCGAAGATTTAGAGAGTCATTCCTGAGGCATAGGGTAGAACTTCCTCGTTGAATATTCCATACACAGATGCATCATCTTAACCAATAAGATGGATGGGAAACCAGTGACCGATTCTAATGAATTCGACCGAGTCAAACTCTTGAGAATGTTGTCCAAATCTCTCGCTGCGAGAGAATTGTGGCATTGTCAAGTCGACTTCGTGATAACACACCCATGTTGATTCCAACTGTGCGGTGTTATCCTTCACAAACACTAATATATGTATATATTCACTCTTCAGTACTAAAATTGATATTCGATCTACAAAAGACTTATCAATATTCGGTCAAATCCACATATTGTAGAAATATATGACTTCCAAAGGACCGAGAGGTTTGCTTTCTATCCATAAAGGACATAAGCCTTGATAAATATCCCATCATAAGTTCATAAGGCAATACCCTTTTGTTCCGAATGAATCCAGACTCCGTTTGGTTGGCAAGAAAGTGTCAGGGAATCACCCCTATTTTCTGCTTTTGAACGAAATCATGCAATACTAAGTGGTAAGAGAGTCCAAGGTCTGATTAACTCTCTACTTTTTAGGGAATCACCCCTAGACCACTCAAGCTTTGCTCGGAAAGATAAACTTTCCTATTCATTCTACTCTTTTCCATGTAGATCCAATTACACCCACTGGGCCTGAGACGCTCAGGTGGTTCTACAAGAGTATGAACAGAACTGGAGTACCGAACTCCATTCATAGGGTTATGGCTATTAAACCAACCTCTATTATCAGAATCCTATATCGCTGCTCAAAAGAGCCATAGGTCATCAATCGATCCTCAGACTACAAAGTCCGCAGAACCCGTAATGGGTAATGGATAAACTGTTGGTCCCTTGGAAAGGCTAACACAAGTTTAGAGGGGGGGGGGTGAATAAACTTGTCCCTAAAACTGGATTTAAAGCAAATTAAGGTTCAGTTAAAAACTTGTGTGGAGTTAAGTTGACAAAGCTGAGATTAAGTCAAACTGACTTAAGCTGAAACTGAGTCAACCGGCAGCGGATATGATTTTAGCCTTTTTCTTGATCTTGTTATTCTATTATGAAAACTGAGTGTTGTGAATCGATTCGTGAATGTCGGTTGTATTTGAGAAGTATAACAATCAAGTATCACAATGCTGTAAGTAAATGCTGAATAAATAAATAAAAGCGTAAAGTAAATAAGGCGGATATTATAGAGGTTCCAGGTGATGTAATCCTATACGTCCTCTCTTCCACTGTGGTGTGGAGGAAAATTCCCCTAGAACTTCTTGAGGTGAACTGTTACAAAAAGTCCTAAACAATAGTCCTTGGCTAATCCCTAGCATTACTATCTAAACAGTTGTAGAACAGGTAGAATTGCTGCTCTTCAAATGCTTGAACCGCTGGTCCTTAGAGGGTAGGATTGCCTCTTCACTTGCTACCACCACAAACACAGTCTACCCGACTGCTTGTCACAACTGTCCTTGGCGAAACCTTCCCGGTTTGCTTCACAGTCTAAAACCTTTGATGTAGAATCAAGGTTGGGCTGAGAATCAATAAGTTGATTCTTGTTTGTGGTTCTTCAAAGTGTTGAATTCTTGATAAATTCTTTGTAGCTTGAACACTTGAAGAAATACTAGATATGATCTTGTTCTAGTTCAGAGATGATAGCAATTCGAATAGAATAGACTGATGCACAAAATTTCTTGTTGATTCTTGTATATGCTCTGTTCTATATATTTTGTTGTTGGTGCAAAGTCTTCTATTTATAGTGTGAAGTCCAACGTTCATCTGGCTTCAATTTGAATTGTATCAACGTCTCTTGCAACGGCTATATTTTACGACCGTTCATTTGTGTCGATAACTCATCCAATGAAATTGTTTTCTTTACAACGTTCGATTTGTACTTCGATTTGTTGGATGGTGACTTATAAAATCGAGTTTCCTTATCGCTTTTGTATTGAGTTTTTCTTTTGCGCTTCTAATCGACTTGAAGCATTAATCGAGATTTTACTCTTCTTCAAATATCAAGATCTTGTTTTCATCTCGATTATAATTGACTTAATCGAGTACACCATGATTCATTATCATCTAAGAATTCATTGTCCTTATGATTCTTAGGTCTTCATACAAGATCCATAAAGTCAGTTCAGGTCACCACAATCTTGCCCGAATTCCAACTTTACAGTCTCGACTTGTAATCTTCATAATTGAGTTTGAACCCTCAGTTCTTCATTCTTCAATAACTGAGTTTGAACCCTCAGTTCTTCAATCTTTTAGATAAGTCAACTGAGTCTGTAACTCTCAGCGAACTTACCTTCTTCAGTTTCATGTAGGTGTATTCTGAGTCAGTTTGCTTGTCTTGATGATTTCCAGTTTTCTAAATGATTTCCAGATTTCAGTTTTACGACACACTAATAATTACAGTGCTTGTCTGATGTAACCTATACAAATATCAGACTCTAGTAAAACTTATACATTCAGTTCTAGACATCTTTTAGCTTTCCACTATAACAGTTGGCTTCAGCACTTCATCAATGGGGTTAAGATAATATTTTAACAAATAAGATGAATTATCATCAAAACATAAATTTTATTTCCAACAATTTCCCCTTTTTTGATGATGCCAAAAATCTCCCTAAAAGAAAAGCTTAAAGATCAAAACAATGTAAAACAATGTAAAACTGAAAAACTGGTTTTCATTAGAATGAGCAAAAACTGGATAAGTACATTTTGTTCAAATAACTGTGATTAAAGACTAAGCTTCTTCTTAGCTTTTTGCATGACTGGGTCATATCTTTTTGCTTTGTCATACAAGCGAAAATCTTCTTCAAGCTTGGAGTCTTCCTTTGAAAAGGTCTTGTTGTAGTCAACTTGACTACTTTCTTTCCATCTTCTCCATTGAATTAGCTTGGGTAAGCATGAGTCTTTCAAGTAGTAATTTTCAAATTCTACTAGATCGGCTTTCATTTGTTCAGTCTTGTCTTTAATCTTCAGTTTATCATCAATCCTCTCATTCTTCTTATGTTGTGCAATTTTTTGCTTTGAGTTAATATCAGACAGAAAGTAGTTGAAGGATTCCTCAAATGTTCTGTCCTTGTACTTGGCTTTAATAGGATTGTAATCTTTGATAAACTGTGTCCACAGATCCTTTGTAAGAGTAACTCTTCTGTCTCCAGGTTGATTGTATTTTTCAATAAGTTGATCATCAGTTAACTCTTTCTTCAAAAATTTAGGATCTGATCTGTATCTTTGTAATTCTTCTTCAAGTCGCTTCATTTCTCCAAGTAATTTCAGCTTTTCTTCTTCAGCTTCCCCCTTTTTGGCATCATATAACTGATCTACCAGGGCATGGGTTGCTTTTTGATCTTCTGAAATCTGTCGCTGAGAAGCAAGTACTTCCTTAAGCTGAGTTTCTAACCCGTAGATATGCTGATTTATATGCCAATGAGCCTGAGCATGAGTTTGAGTAACACAATCTCTAAAGCAAAACTTGAACTTGATTTGTGAATCATCTCTAGTCTTGCATGAACTGAAACATCAGTTCTAGTTCTATAATCAAGATATCCAGAGATGTTTGATAAAAGGCCATTCTGTGTATCTCTCTGACTGAGTACAATGTTAAAGTTTTCATGAACTCTGGCCAATTCATCCTTAGATAGAAAATCAGAGGGATCATATGTAGCTTCTATTTGATCCTTATCCTGAGTATTATCAGCAATAACCATCAGTTGTCTGATTTCATCAGCTGCTTGCTGATTGTCAGTTGTCTGATTTCCAACTGGCAATCCTTCTTGCTGTGGTACAGTTTGCGTTGCTAGAGGTTGAGATTGAGTGACTGTTTGCAAAACTATAGTATCATCAGCTTCTTTTCTTGACTTATCATGGTCATCATCATCCTTTTTCTTTGAACTCATGCTGTCTTTAGATGATGTGCCTGATTCTCTTCTTTTTGCTAGTTCGGTAAATCTTTTGAAACAGTGGTCAAGAAATTTTGAAATAGGAAACAGAGAGTAAAGATCTCTAACTTCCAATTTCTCTAAGAGTAAGTTTTCTTCAGTCTATAAACTGACATCTTGAGAATCTTCTAGTTGAAGTTTCATTTTCATCAGCTTAATGATTTTGTCAGCTTCGAAGACTGGTGCTGATTGCTGAACCGATTGCTGTTGTATCTGAGAAGTATGGTCAGCAGTGGCATTCACTTGAGTAACTTTAGTTGTCGATCACTTGATGTTGTTGTTCCCCCTCAGTTGGTGCTTTCTCACTTGAGATTTCAGGGTACAAACATCTTACAACTGATCTTCCTTCTGTGGATTCAGCTTTTCGCTTAGTCCCTTTGTGTTCAGCTTCCTGCTAAGACACAGTTGTCTGACTTGCTTCAGGTAGGGAAGTTGTTTCTGCGATTTCCTTCGATGTTGCAGTTTGCCTTGCTTGCTTCCCTTCCTTAATTCTTTCTAAATAAAACTGAATGATTCCACTAAGAGTCTTCTTCAGTCGGAATCTGCCATCAGTTACTTGTCCTTCAGCTTGAGCTCTTTTCACACTTTCTAATTCAGCTAAGTGTTGCTTCTTGAACTGATTGACTATATAACCTGCCCAATTAAATTATATATTATCCCAAATTATGTTCATCAGTAAAATATTTTCTTCCGAAAGTATATTAATTCCTTTGGATTTTCCAATGACGTGTTTGCTGAGCTAGCCATCTGCTGAGATTTCCAAATTCCGGCTTGATTTTTTCGGCATGAATACCAGGTTCGATTGGTTCTGTAGACGAAGTAATCATTGCGTGAAAAGCTTCTTTCTTCAATGGTAGAATGGCTAACTCTGTTGAAGTTGCTGTTGTATTTGCGAAGCCAAAGAGTGACCTCATGACTCTTTCATTGAGAACAATGCAATCTCCACGAACTGTAGTTATCAAGGAGTCTCTGACTAATCGCATATTTTGCCAAAATTGCAAAATGCCTTCCACATCTCGTTTTTCTTTGAAACTAACTTCAAGGATGTTGTTCAATCCTGGTTGTTTTTCGATTTTATCTAGTACACAGCTGGCTAACAAGGTGTTTTGACACATACCTTCATACATTTCAAGTGTTAGTTCATCCAGCTCTGTGATCAATCGTTTCTCTTTCGAATCATCTGAAGTGGCCATATTTGAGTGTGAACACAAAAAATTGATTTTTGAAAGAGAGGGTTGAAAAGAGTCCATTTTGCTTTCTGAAAATAATTTGAATTTTGATAGAGAATAGTGTGAACGGAGGTTGAATAAATAGGTAGGATATTATGGCGGTTGAGTGGTACAACTTTTCAAATTCCATGATGGTTTTGATAACCGATACGTGTACTGTTTTGACAATCGTGGGGTGTACACACGAAATTCTGACAAAAAGAACTGTGGTAATTTAATGCGATATAACCACTGTTGATTCTATCTTATCAACCTTTGACTAAATTTGACTGGAATGAAAACTGATGCTGAGGTCAGTTCTAGAGATAATTCAGTTCCATCAAATTATTCAGTTTTGTCAAATTCTTCAGTTTGTCAATTTGAGATTGTTGATGTCAATGACTAATCTGTTAAGTGAGCGCACCCAACATAACAAAGATTAATCCCCTTGACGAATCTCTGGCTTAACTGACTTAACTGACTTTAATTATTCCCAACTCAGTTCTTAATTTGGCAAATCTTTCTTTGTCCAATGGCTTTGTAAAGATATCTGCCAACTGATCTTCAGTAGGTACATAAAGAACTGTTATATCCTTCTTCTCTGCATGATCTCTTATGAAGTGGTGACGGACATCAATGTGCTTTGTCCTTGAGTGTAAAACTGGATTATCAGTAATTTCAATTGCACTTGTGTTATCACACATTATGGGAATTGTTCCTTCTTCTATCCCATAGTCTCTTAATTGCTGTCTGATCCATAAAACTTGAGCACACCAACTTCCAGCTGCTATATATTCAGCTTCAGCTGTTGAAGTTGAGATTGAGTTTTGCTTCTTGCTAAACCATGACACAAGTCTATTTCCCAATAACTGACATGTGCCTGATGTGCTTTTTCTGTCCACTTTGCATCCAGCATAGTCTGAATCTGAATAAGAAATCAGCTTGAATTCTCCTTATTTTGAATACCAAATTTCAACTCCATATGTGTCTTTCAGATATTTCAAAGTTCTTTTCACAACTGTGAGATGACTTTCCTTTGGTCTTGACTGAAATCTTGCACATACACCGACATTAAAATATATGTCTGGCCTACTTGCTGTAAGATAGAGTAAGCTTCCAATCATCCTTCTGTAGAGTGTTTGATCAACATCTTTACCTTCTTTGTCTTAATCTAATCCGATGTTGGTCCCCATTGGTGTAGAAATTCCAGTAGATTTCTCCATACCAAACTTTTTGATAAGGTCTCTTGTATATTTGGTTTGGTGAATGAAAATTCCATCAGCTAATTGTTTAATTTGCAATCCTAGGAAATAATTTAATTCTCCCATCATACTCGTCTGAAATTTACTTTTAATCAAACTTGCAAATTTCTCACATAACTGTTCATTTTCTGATCCAAAAATGATATCATCAACATAAATTTGAACAAGTAGAGTATCTTCTCCATTCTTCATCCTGAATAAGGTTTTGTCGATTGTTCCTTTGATAAATCCATTATCCACTAGAAACTGAGATAGAGTTTCGTACCAAGCTCTTGGTGCTTGTTTCAGTCCATAAAGAGCTTTCCTTAGTCTAAAAACTTTATCTGCTTGATCTTTGATTTCAAATCCGGGTGGTTGTTGAACATATACTTCTTCTTCAAGAATTCCATTTAAAAACGCACTTTTAACATCCATCTGATAAACTTTGAATTTCTTGTGAGCTGCATAAGCAAGAAATAGTCTGATTGCTTCTAGTCTTGCAACTGGTGCATAAGTTTCATCAAAGTCTATGCCTTCTGCTTGAGAGTATCCTTTGGCTACAAGTCTGGCTTTGTTTCTGATGATGTTCCCATCTTCATCAAGTTTATTTATGAAAACCCATTTGGTTCCAATGATATTGACATGAACTGGTTTATCTACCAATTCCCATACTTGATTTCTCTCGAATTCATTGAGTTCTTCTTGCATAGCTAATATCCAATCTGGATCTTTCAAGGCTTCTTCAATTTCTTTAGGTTCTGATTGAGATAAAAAGCGTGCAATCATTGCATCTAGTTGATGTCTTGTTCAAACTCCAGCTTGAGTATCACCAATAACTTGTTCTTCAGGGTGATCTCTCATCCATTGATGTGTGTGAGTTTGTATCAACCGATTTGCATTTTGTTCAACTGATTCTTCAAAATCGGTTCTTTAACTTGTTCAATCGAATGACGAATGAAGTTGTTCAAGTTGTTGAGCAATTGGAAACTGAGGCTGATCTTGATCTGAACATTCTGAAATTTGTAGTCTTCCACCGTCAATCAAATCGTTCTCAAGTTACGGCGTGGTAATCGAGACCGAGAAACTGGTTCTGGTCGGTCTTCAGTTGTTTCACCAGGGAAGTTTGGTTCATCAAATACTACATGTATTGATTCTTCATGCTTGAGTGTCCTTTTATTTAGTACTCTAAAAGCTTTGCTGACACTTGAATATCCTAGGAAAATTCCTTCATCAGCTTTGGGTTGAAAAACGTGAAGTTGATCTTTTCCATTATTGTGTATGAAACATTTGCTTCCAAAAGCATGAAAGTTTGAAACATTTGGTTTTCTTCCATTCCAAATTTCATATGTAGTCTTCTCATGTCTCTTGTTCATGAGAGCTCTGTTCTGAGTGTAACAAGCTGTGTTAACTGCTTCTGCCCAATATCTTTCAGGTAGTTTAGCTTCACAGATCATAGTCCTCACAGCTTCTTTGAGTGTTCTGTTTCGTCTTTCAGCTACACCATTTTGTTGTGGTGTTCCTGTGGCAGCAAGTTGGTGTAAAACACCATTTTCTTCACAATATTCAATAATCACACTGTTGAGGAATTCAGTTCCTTTATCAGATCTTATCTTCACAACTGAAACTCCTTTCTCGATTCTCAAGTCTCTTGAGAAGTTCTCATGAGCTTTTGCTTGGTTTCACTTTTCTTGGTTAGAAAGATTACCCAAGTATATCTTGAAAAATCATCTACTACCACCAATGTATATTTCTTTCCACTGATACTAACTGGTGTAATAGGTCCAAATAAATCCATGTGTAGCAATTCTAGATGTCTGGTTGTTGAATGCTGAGACTTGCTCTTGAAACTTGCTTTTGTTTGTTTTCCTTGTTGACATGCATCACATAAGCTGTCCTTCTTATATGATATCTCTGGTAGTCCAATGACTAGCTGCTTCTTAACAAGTGTGTTGATGTCATAAAAATTGAGATGACTCAGTTTCTTGTGCCATAGCCAACTGATTTCTGATTTGGTATGCACGAGCAAACAAGTTTCAGCAACGGCAGTTGTCCAATCTACCACATACATGTTTTCCTTTCTTCTTCTCGGCTAGGACAACTTGATAAGTTGATTCGCGATGACAACGCATAATTCTTTATCAAAAGTAACTTTGTATCCCATATCACAAAATTGACTTGTCTTGGAGTAGATTGTAGTGTAGTCCTTCTACATAAGATACATTCTTGATTGTAAGTCCATTTCTGATTAAGGTGCCAAAACCTCTGGTGTAACCAGGTTTATCTTTACTTCCAAAATTGACTTTTGGTCCATCCTTTGCAATAAAATTACTGAGACAGTCTTTGCTCTTTGTCATGTGTCTAGAGCAACCACTGTCAAAGTACCATATATCCTGCAATGAAAATTAGAAGTTTTTAGGTACCCAACTTAGTTTGGGTCCATGGGGGTCAGTTGTCAGTACAACTCTGGGAATATATCCTTTTGGGATTCTTTGAATATTGTTGCACTTGTTTTCATGTATGTAAGCCACACTCCCATAGTATCTATGTTCGGACTGTGTCTTATTTATATGATTTCTCAGATCTTCTGACTGAAATTTGTTTCCATGTTGATTTCTGTTATTAAAGCTAGAGTGATAACCATCATTCCTTCTATACTGAGGTCTGGATTCACCTTTGTACTGTGACTTATGCTGAGAACTGAGATTAGTCCTCTGCTGAGTTTTGGACTGAAACTTGTGATAAGTTTTCGGTCTGGAATGATTGTCATTATCAGTTTTATTAACAAATTCAGTAAAATTCCAATCATCATCAGTGGGATATAGTCTTCCTTTCCCCCTAAATGTGTGAATCTTTGAATGATTGACATTCTTGGATTTATTTTGATTGTAATTTTTCCGTTCCTAACTTCATTGGTTTTTGTGGATCTGGCGGTTGATTTGCCGTTTGGTTTCCATTGGATACAAGCGATCTACCATTTGATTTACCTTTGTTGGTAGATGCAGTTGTCTTCTTAGAAAACTGATTTATCCTGTGTGATACTGGCTTTACTGGTTCAGCAATTTTCTCAGTTTGTGGAAGTTGCTCAGCTACAAACTTAATACCAGTTTTGGTACTAGGCCCAGCAGCTTTTGCTAGTTCCATTCTTTGAAGATTGTTTGTATCAAATCCTAAACCGCTTTTGTCTCCATATGGTTTTCCCGATTTGAATCCATGAATTGAACTTGATTGAGTAAACGATTCGATTCTTTGCTGCGATCGATGATGGTCGATGTCGAATCTTTTCTTTATCGATTTTAGTCGGTTTCAACATTTTTAGTTCGAACTTCAATCTTTCAACTTCAAGAATTAGACTTTCGTTCTCAGCTTTGATTGATTCATAACCAGCTTGTATGGTTACTAGCTGATTCATCAACTCGTCAAGAGTTTCTTCTAATTCTAGATTTTTTGGATTGCAGTCAGAAGTCAAAGAACATGCATTTATCATGGAAATTTGAGCTGAAGAGTATTTAGAGTTTGATTCACATACCTCATTTGGATCTTCCATGTGTGCCATTAAAGCTGTGTCATCTGATAATCTTTCAGTACCGGCTTCATAATCAGATTCATCTCCAACAAGGAGTGCTCTTCTACCAACTCTTCTTGGTGGAGTTTTCTTGATCAGTTCTAGACATTCAGCTTTATAATGTCCTAGTTTCTTGCAGTTGAAACAGAGGTATTCATCGTATTTTCTTTTCTCAGGAGTCCTTTTGATGAACTTTTGAGTGACTGGGTGTCCACTTTTCATTCTTCGAATTCTGTTCATCATTAGAGCCATTTGTTCTTCCATTTCATCCAATTCATGAAGATTGTTAGATGAGTTTTCTTGAATCTCATTTGATGCTGCTGCAAGTGCTGTGGTCTTTGGTTCTTCCAGAGCTTTGATTATTGCAACTGTGGTTGTGAAATCTTCACTAAATTCATAAGATTTCAGATCTTAAAAGATCTTGAATGAATCTTCTACATCAAGTCTCCTGGATTCTTCCATAGCAGTGACCTTCATCTTTTAGCACATTGGTAATGCCTTCAAGATTCTTGTGTTGATGACTTTCTTTGAGTATTCAATCTTGATTAGATCTAGTTCATCCATGATAGCACTGAATCTTGTCTCCATTTGGTCAATGGTTTCTCCAGATTTCATCTTGAAATTCTCAAACTTTTGTTTTGCAACGGAAATTTTATTTTCCTTGATTGAATCTGTTCCTTCACAAACTAACTGAAGTTTGTCCAACATTTCTTTGGCAGTTGCACATTCTTTCACCTTCAAGTACATGTTGCTGTCAAGAGTTCTGATGATAAAGTCCATGGAAACAATGTTGAGATTGTTTCGCTTGCGATCATCACTAGTCCATTCGGATTTGGGTTTTGCAACTCGAACTTGCTCTCCACCAACAGTTTGCATATGAGTGATTTGAATTGGTCCATCAGTGAGTACATCCATCATTTCATGAGTAGCTGCTAGGAATGCCTGCATATGACGTTTATATTCGTCAAATCTGTTCATGTTGCACATAAGCATTTGTCTTGCATATTGATTGTTATCCATTGTGAGTGAGTGAAGTCTGACAGTAGATTAACTGGAAAACTTAGCTTTCAAATAAGAACAACTAGAGGAGATAAAGAGCAAATGATATCTTGTTAAAGAAACCTTGCTCTGATACCAATTGTTTGTCCTTTGGAAAGGCTAACACAAGTTTAGAGAGGGGGGAATAAACTTGTCCCTAAAACTGGATTTAAAGCAAATTAAGGTTCAGTTAAAAACTTGTGTGGAGTTAAGCTGACAAAGCTGATATTAAGTCAAACTGACAATTGGCGAGTCAACCGGCAAATGGATATGATTTTAGCCTTTTTCTTGATCTTGTTATTCTATTATGAAAATCGAGTGTTGTGAATCGAATTACGTGAATGTCGGCCAGTATTGTGAGAGTATAACAATCAAGTATCACAATGTTTGTAAGTAAATGTTTGAATAAATTAATAAATGCGTAAAGTAAATAAGGCGGATATTATAGAGGTTCCAGTGATGTAATCATGAACGTCCTCTCTTCCCTGCAATGTAGTGCGGAGGAAAATTCCACTAGAACTTCTTGAGGTGAATCATTACAAAAAGTCCTAAACAATAGTCCTTGGCTAATCCCTAGCTTCACTATCTAAACAGCTGTAGAAACAGTAGAATTGTCGCTTTCTTCAAATGCTTGAACCACTGGGTCCTTAGAGAGTAGGATTGCCTCTTCACCAGCTACCACCACAAACACACTCTACCCGACTGCTTGTCACAACTGTCCTTGGCGAAACCTTCCCGGTTTGCTTCACACTCTAAAACCTTTGATGTAGAATCAAGGTTGGGCTGAGAATCAATAAGTTGATTCTTGTTTGTGGTTCTTCAAAGTGTTGAATTCTTGATAAATTCTTTTTAGCTTGAACACTTGAAGAAATACTAGTTATGATCTTGTTATAGTTCAGAGATGATAGCAATTCGAATAGAATAGACTGATGCACAAAATTGCTTGTTGATTCTTATATATGCTCTGTTCTATATATTTTGTTGTTGGTGCAAAGTCTTCTATTTATAGTGTGAAGTCCAACGTTCATCTGGCTTCAATTTGAATTGTATCAACGTCTATCTTGCAACGGCTATATTTTCTAACCGTTCTGCTGTGTCAGTAACTTATCCAATGAAATTGTTTTCTTTACAACGTTCTCTTGTACTTTCGATTTGTTGGATGGTGACTTATAAAATCGAAGTTTCCTTATCGCTTTGTCTTGAGTTTTTCTTTTGTCGGTTTCTAACTCGACTTGAAGCGATAATCGAGATTTTACTCTTCTTCAAATATCGATACTTTGTTTTCATCGATTATAATTGACTTAATCGTAGTACACCATGATTCATTATCATCTAAGAATTCATTGTCTTTATGATTCTTAGGTCTTCATACAAGATCCATAAAGTCGATTCAGTCACCACAATCTTGCACGAAGTCCAAATTTCTGATCTCGACTTGTAATCTTCATAATTGAGTTTGAACCCTCGCTTCATTCTTCAATAACCGAGTTTGAACCCTCGCTTTGATCTTTTAGATAAGTCAACCGAGTCTGTAACTCTCAAATAACTTACCTTCTTGATTTCATGTAGGTGTATTAGTCGCTTCGGTTTGCTTGTCTTGATGATTTCGAGTTTTCTAAATGATTTCCAGAATTCAGTTTTACGACACACTAATAATTACAGTGCTTGTCTGATGTAACCTATACAAATATCAGACTCTAGTAAAACTTTTACATTCAGTTCTAGACATCTTTTAGCTTTCCACTATAACAGCTGGCTTCAGCACTTCATCAATGGGGTTAAGATAGTATTTTAACAAATACGATGAATTATCATCAAAACATAAATTTTATTTCCAACATAAACCATACTCCCAATACCTACTGGGTGGATCGAAATTCTAATCTAGTTTAGTTGATAGCAAACTGATTGTAGGATCTAGATCAAAGCTTCGACTTTTATTAATTCAGCTTATACGAATTCAAGCTAGGGTTTTTCCGATCTGATTGTATAAACGTGGATTATTTGGAAATAAAAACGAAAGCAACAACAATAATCAATCTCTGATTATTGTCTCGTGATAATCCTATCTCAGGAAAACCACCCAACTATTCTATCTCAGAATAATTGAAAGAAACTCCAATCTCTGAAAAGTTTCTTGATTATAAACTAGGGTTTAATCTCCAAAATAATCTCCATAATATGTTCAAGTCTGACAACTATAAATACCAAAATAGAAACCTAATTCCTAAAGAAAGAAGGTGCCACTTTATCAGTTGGGCCTGAATATTAACTTCCTAATTAAATAAAAAGGCCTAATTAAAAATAGCATAATTAAATGTCCATAAAACATTCAGCAAATATGATGCATAAAACGCCCCATACTTGGGCCTTTCGCACATTAAGCCCAATCAGCAACGAATAGGCTTAAAGTAGTTGGATCATCAATCCTCAAAGCCTCATTCTCCTTTCCAACATCTTGGACCAGCTTTGCATAAGCTTCTCGAGCCTTCTTCTCTTGAAAACGTGTGATAGGGCCATCTCGAACAATAATAGGATCCTTGGGCTTGTGAATGCATGGCTGATCATCTAGGAGTGCATCATTCCCTCCCGGTTCGGAAGGATCTGACCTCAGATCATAATGAGGATCATCAAACGGGGACAAGTCCTTAACGTTGATTGTTGAAGACATAGCCCAATCCGGTGGCAAATCTATGACATAAGCCTTTTCATTCACCTTGCGTAGCACTTGAAATGGTCCATCACCTCGGTAATTCAGCTTGCTCTTCCGGTGATGTGGAAAACGCTCCTTGCGTAGGTATAGCCATACCCAATCTCCCGGTTTGAAGATCATTTCTCTGCGCCCTTTATTAGCCTGCTTGAGATACCGCTCCGTAGCTTTTTCAACCTCCAAATGAGCTTTAGTATGCAATTCATGAACAAGTGCAGCTTTGTCCTCCGCATCTAAGCTCCCGTGCATACCTGTAGGAAGAGGAACAAACTCGAAAGGAGCAGAAGGCAAAAAACCATAAACAACTTCAAATGGTGCAGCCTTAGTAGCTGAGTGAGGAGCACGATTATAAGCAAATTCAACAAATGGAAGACACGTTTCCCACGTCCTAAGGTTCTTACCCACCACAGTTCTAAGTAACTGACCCAAAGTACGGTTGGTTACCTCTGTTTGACCATCGGTTTGTGGGTGAAAAGAAGTGGAATATAACAAGGATGTACCTAGTTTCTTCCATAACACTCTCCAAAAGTGGCTAATAAACTTGGTATCTCGGTCACTAACTATGGATCTAGGCACACCATGCAAACGTACTATTTCCTTAAAGAACAAGTCAGCAATAGCGGAAGCATCATTAGCCTTATGACATGCAATGAAATGTGCCATCTTAGACATTCTATCAACAACCACAAAAATCGAATCATGACCATTCCTAGTTCGTGGCAAACCTAAGACAAAGTCCATGGAAAGATCAGTCCAAGGTGAAGTGGGAATAGGAAGTGGTGTGTATAACTCATGTGGTTGTGACCTAGCCTTAGCATGTGTTAGGAACATTTTATTATGTTTTGATGATGGCCATACCAGCTGTTATAGCAAGCTTGAAATAAGTTAGAATTCTCTGTATAAGTCTTTACTTAGAGTCTGACATGTTGTATAAGTTGAGTCAGACAAGTATTGTACTAGTGGTAGGACGGCAAAGCAAAAACAGATATTCGGCAGAGTGAAGCCATCCAAGCACCAGCAGAGAAGCAATGCAGACATTAAAGGTCTGACTTGTAACCAAGGAAGTCTGTGATGACCTTGGACAAGTCTAAGTTATACTACAAGCGATGTACATTAATATTCAAATATGGTGTACACTGATCTCACCCCAATCAAAGATCAGTGAAGTACAAAGATTCTCCTCAAACGAAACAAAGAAGAAAACAAAGTGAATCGGCAAAGCGCACTCACTTTCGGTGAAGTAAAGACGAAACGGTGAAGGAAAAGCTAAAGCGGCTAAGTCGGAAGAATCACTCGACCGCTCTAAAACGGCGAAGTAACACTTACCGATCGATTTAGTATACGTTGAAGATTCGAAGATCATGCATTAAATGCACAATCAATAGAGGATCAATCAAGGACGGATTTTCTCGCTATACGCTTGAAGAAAGAATCCGATCAACAAATCAAGGAGAATGCAATTAAGGGGGATCAAGAATAAAATCAAGGATTATTCCCTCATTAATATAGCCAACGGACGGAATTTCAAAATCAAGGTTATTCAAGGCTATAAATAGAAGGCATTGACAGATGAGAAGATGGTGGAACAAAAACATAAAAATCAAGTGAAAACTTTGTCAATTTGAAAAGCCTTCTCTCGAACTTACAAGGAAACATCTAGTGATCAACCTCGGATATCGAGCTACAAAGTCATACTTGGGGCTGAGTTTGATCAACCAAGTGTGTGAATCACATTCACATCAAATCAAGCAAGCCCGAATCGGAGGCAATCTGAGAAGGAGTTGAATCTGTGATAGCCGTTGAAGGATTTTGATCTCAAGGAGCAAACAAGGAAAGACCGAATCATCAAGCCGTTGCCGTCAAGGAGTGATAGTCTTGTAGATTGTGAAGCTTGGGAAGCCAAGGACAATCATACTATTGTATCTGTGAAAACAATAGTGAATTCCTCTCGATCATCACAGAGAAGAGTGGATTAAGGGATTACACCACCCTGAACCACTATAAGCCTTGTGTCAATTTAATTTCTGCAATTTACTTTACAGCATTTATTTAATTTGCCTACACCATAACTTAATTTTGTGATTGTCTAAACTGATTTGATAACAACATAGTAAGAAGGGATTTATCCGCTGCCCAAAAGCTTTTAAATAAAAGAAAAGTTTTTAAAACTCCACTATAGTCATTCACCCCCTCCCTCCCCTCTCTGACTATAGTTTCACCCTTCTCTGGGACCAACAATTGGTATCGGAGCAATGTTCCTAGTATCGTAACCTGCTCGGATCTAATTTACGGTAACAAGGAGATCACATATTTTCAAAGTAGTTTTCAAATCGAGTTTTCTATACATTTACATTTATATCTTCATTTGCACCGATGGATTCCTCAAACTTCTTGTCAAAAGTACTGCTTTTAATGTTAATAATTTTGATGAATATAAAATAAGAATGCTATCTCATCTTGCAAAAGAACTCATGAAGAGATGCTTGGATGTAATTAATGATGGACCAATCACAATCACTACCGTGGTAGGCATAGGAGCGAGATCAAGGAAAGGAAATTGACAAACCTAAAAAGGATTGGACCAAGGATGACAGAGAGAAGAGCAAACTGGACTTTGTTGCAAAAGACATGATCTTGAAGACCCTAGATAGCAACATGTTCATGAGAATCAAAGACCGCAAAAGGAGACGTGGGACAAGCTATCATTGATAAATGAAGGATCTCAAGCGATTAAAGAAAACAAATTATCTGGTGCAAAATGAAGTTTGAAAACTTCAAAATGAAGACCGGTGAATCCATAGATCAAATGGACAATAGATTCTCAAGCATCATCAGTGAATTGCAACAGCTTGGACACACATATCCCCAAAAAGAAGTATGCTTGAAGATCTTTAGAGGACTACCTGAAAGATGGAAGATCATAACATCCGTAATCAGAGGAACAACAAATCTTGCAAGCACTGACACTCGACACTGATGTCCCAATTAAAAGCTCATGAATTCGAATTGAACGGTGAAGATGGTGCTCCGGCAGAGACACAAAACTCACCGCACCGGGTTGCACCCCAGCAAAGTAACTTTGCCGATTACATCAGCAAAGAAACACATGAACTTAAAGAACAGGTAGCTTTATTGGTTAAACGCTTTGACAAGTTTAGCAAAAAAGAAGCCCTTCAAAGGAAATTCATCATCAAACAAGAAGTCAAGCTCAAACAGAGACATGAAGAAGAAGGATGATGAATACAGATGCTTCAACTGCAACAAGAAAGGTCACTTCAAGGCAGATTGCCCTGATGAAAATGACAAAGATGATGAAAAGAAGAAATACAAAGCATTTGAAAAGAGAAAAAGCAAGAAGGCACTCAAGGCAGAATCCAGCAGTGAGAAGAATGAAGAATCATCTGATAATGATTCAGATGATAGTGATGAAGAAGACAGCTCAGAAAAGGAGAAAGCATGCATATGTCTCATGACCAAATAATTGGATGAAGATGAAAGTGATAGTTCAGACACTGAAGAAACAAGCCTATGTCTAATGGCTAAAGAATCAGATGAATCTAAGGTATCATCTAGCTCTTACTCTTCATCTAATACATCCACAACTGACACTGCACAATCTTCTACTCTTCCATTAGATACAGCAGACCTAGTCCAGAATCTCATGACTAAATTTTATGAAATTGAAAAGAATCATGAAATTCTGGAAAAGGAATGCAAGGATCTAAGAAAAGAAAATAAGAAATTAAAGAAAGAACTGGATAAAGCAAAAGCTGAATTAACCAGTAAGGAGACCTACTTAAATGGTCAACAAAAATCAGATGATCATACATCTGTCATTGACAGATCAGTTAAGAAAATCTCCTCACCAGTAAAAGTAACCACTGCACCACTAAAAGCACCAGCTTACAAACCCTAAAAAAAGGTTTGGATCCAGATCTGGTCTTGGCTACAATAGTCAGGATGAAAGTAGGAATAATGGTCAACACAATTCTAAATTCAGGACCATTAATGGATCAAAATTTAGAAAGGGACAGACCATAGTTCCAACAGATCATCATGTTCCGGTGAAGTCAAAACCTAGTGTAGTGAAACAGCAGACTAAATCCTCATTCCAGTCAATCAAGAACAACAGCCATCTGAAAGGTAAAGGCAGACTTTACCCTTCAGAGGATGTTTGGAATGTTGCACCTCCAAAATACAAGAGGAAACCATTCCACAAAATGCATCATGTGGTTAAGAAAAATCAGTCTGTTCCTAGACACTTGAAGCAGGAAAGGTTTCCTACTGCATATTGGAAAGTGAAGAAGGATATAAATGCACCAAAAGGTGGAGAAAAGTATCGAAATACCTTCAAGAAAAATATTAGAAGCTATTCTCGCCATGCCTTATACATATGAAGTTGATGACTTCAATTATCCAAAAGAAGACCTTTTGGATACACACTTGGTATGGGAGGCATGATTGCTAATGTGTATGGACCCAAACAAAGTTGGGTACCTAAACTTAATTAATCTATTTTGTAGGATATCCGTACATAGACAAAGTGGATGTTCTAGACACATGACAGAAACAAGAAATGGCTCACGACTTCAAGGCTTTTGATGGACCCAAAGTCACATTTGGAGGCAAAGAAAACCCTGGCAAGATTAAGGGGAAGGCATAATACTCAAGAACAATTTGAAAATTCAAAATGTGGCATATGTCAAGGGACTAAATTTCAATTTGATGAGCATCACCAATTTTGTGACAAAGGCTACAATGTGCACTTCAACAAAGAAGGATGCAAAGTGATTCACACCCAAACCAACACAAAGGGTTCTTGCAGTAGAAGACAAGACAACATGTATGTTGTGGACTGGAGAATGACCAAGGCGTAAAACATGTCTGCTGGTCAAAAACAAACAATCTACAAGCTGGATTTGGCACAGAAGGCTAAATCATCTGAATTTCAAGACCATCAACAAACTATCAAAGAAAAAGTTAGTTGAAGGTTTGCCGAGAGATCACATTCAAGAAAGAAAGTCTATGTGATGCATGTCGAAATGAAAACAAATCAAAAGTTCATTCAAGTCAAAGCCTTATCAATCTACAACAAGAGTTCTACATCATGCTACACATGGACTGTTTGGACCACCACACCAAGAAGTGTGAGTGGTAAGAAATACACCCTTGTAGTGGTGGATGGATGACTTCTCAAAGTACACCTGGACCATTTTCATGAACAAGAAGAAAGAGACACTCAAAAAGTTGCCTGATTTGCTGAGAAGACTCCAAAATGAGAAAGAACTAAAGATCATAAAGATCGAGATCGATGAGAGGCACTAAATTTCTAAATGAAATCATCGAAACTCTTGTCAGAAGAAAATGGAGTACTACATCAACTATCTCAGCAGCACTCCACAACAAAATGGTGTAGCGTAAAAAGAAGAAACAGAACTCTCAAAGAAGCGATTAGAACAATGATTGTCAAGCATGCTTGCCAAAGAGATTTTGGGTGAAGCAAAGAAACACAAAGATGTCATACACAAAACAGATCAATCATCAACAAATATCATGGAAAGACTCCATATGAAATATGGAATGGAAGAAAACCCAATATCTCATATTTTCATATGTTTGGATCAATATGTTTTGTCTTAAACAGAACCAAATTGCATACCTTTGATGAGAAGGTCGATGAAGCGCTTTCATGGGATACTCAAACACCAAAGAAAGCATTCAGAGTACTCAATAAAAGAACATTGGTGATTGAAGAATCAATACATGTGGTTTTTGATGAACCAAATACAAATGGTGAAGATCTTCAAGACCAAGAAGAGAAAGCAAAGACAAGAAGGAAATCTATACAAATGCAACCATACCAAATACTATCCTCGAATCATCACTTTGAAAATCAAGAGGAGCCACATATCAATACAATGTAAGAAGCACTGAAGTTGAAGTTCATGCTCAAAGATGAAGGCATGGAAGCACCAAGTGAAGAACAACTTCAACCAGATCTAAATTGGCTAAGAGACCATCCCGAAGAACAAGTTATTGGAGATATTCACACAGAGTTAGAACCTGAAGACAACCTGAGCACATGCTAACTTTCTTTCTATCACAAGTGGAACCCAAGACCATAGATGATGCAATCCAAAATGCAGATTGGATCACAAAGAATGCAAGAAGAACTAAATGAATTTGAAAGAAATGAAGTCCGGGAACTTGTTGATGAGACTGAGATATGGCCAACATCATTGGTGCAAAATGGGTATTCAGAACAAGATGGATGAGCAAGGAACTGTTGTCGAAAACAAAGCAAGGCTAGTTGCAAAAGGCTATTCTCAAGCAGAAGGAATAGATTATGATGAAACATTTGCACCAGTAGCAAGATTGGAAGCAAATCAGACTCTTTCTAGCTTTTGCCGCATACAAAGACTTCAAAGTTTATCAAATGGATGTCAAGAGTGCATTCCTAAATGGACTTTTGGAAGAAGAAGTTTATGTAGAACAACCTTCTGGATTTCAAATCAAAGGAAAAGAAGACAAAGTATATAAACTCAAGAAGGCCCTCTATGGCCTCAAACAGACACCTAGAGCCTGGTATGAAACACTATCACAATTTCTGATCAAGAATGGATTCAACAAGGGAACTATTGACAAGACTCTATTCAAACTAGAGGAAGGAGCAAGCACATTGCTGGTTCAAATCTATGTTGATGATATAATCTTTGGATCAGAGGATGAAAAGCTTTGTGAAAAATTTGCAAACCTGATGAAGAGCAAATTTCAGATGAGCATGATGGGAGAATTAAACTATTTTCTTGGCCTTCAAGTAAAGCAAATGAAGGATGGCATTTTCATTAGTCAAGCCAAGTACACAAGAGATCTGATACACAAGTATGGGATGGATACAAGTGGCACAGCAGACACATCAATGTGTGCAAGAGTCATACTTGGAAAAGATGAAGCAGAAAGGATGTTGATCGAAAAAATGTATAGAGGAATCATTGGATGCTTATTATACTTAACCGCAAGTAGACTGATATAGCATTTGCGGTAGGGAGTGTGTGCAAGATTTCAAGCACAACCAAAAGAATCACATCTTCTAGCAGCCAAAAGGATAATCAAATACTTGAAAAACACTATAAATGTTGGAATTTGGTATCCAAAAGATGGAGGATTTAAATTGATATCATATTCAGACTCTGACTATGCTGGATGCAAAATAGATAGAAAAAGCACCTCTGAAACATGTCAAATGCTAGGAACCAGACTAGTCTCTTGGTTCAGCAAAAAGCAAAATTCCATATCTACATCAACAAATTGGCGTAATATATATAAAAGAAAACTGCTGTGCTCAAGTACTTTGGATAAGACAACAGCTAAGGGACTATGGAATGGAAGATAAAACAATTCCAATCATGTGTGATAACAGAAGTGCAATATCTATTACTGAAAATCCAGTATTGCATTCGAGAACAAAACACATTGATGTGAGACACTATTTTATCAGAGACCATGTTGAAAAGGGAGATGTCATCCTAAAATACATACCTACTGAAGATCAACTGGCTGACATCTTCACTAAACCACTCAGTTATGAAAGATTTAGTATGTTAAGAACTGAGTTAGGAATGATTGAAATTGACTAAGTATCAAGGACAGCCAACTGGAGTAATCGGCTAAGTGACTTCATCAATCGGTACAACCTTTGCCGTTACAGAGGTGTAGCAGGCAAGGCAATCGTATCCAAAGAAGGTAACTTAACTGATTGTTAGGAATGCTTAAATGGAGCACTCAATGAAGAACCCATTTGATCGGCTAAGTGACCAGCTAAGGCACTTCACCGAAATAAAGACTTGGATAAATTAAAAGTGTGAACAAAATCAATTCTGATTACACGTGGAGAATAAGGCAATTATGGAGGATTATTCTGTGAAAGATTACACATGTGGAGATCAATTTATGATCATGGAGGTAATTGTATTATTTTTCGAATTGAAAACTCCTCGATTCCCGGGCTCTATCATTACTTACCTCAAACCACTCCCCCATTACGCTTGAATATCGCAATTCACATACACAAAATCACGCCATGATGTCACAAAATCCTTTCATATTCAAACCACATTCACACTACCCAAATCACACTATATAAACCAGACTTAAAGATTTTCAGAAATCTTTACGCTCTCTTGCAAATTACAAACCCTATTTCTGATTTTCACTGAAGACTTGAAGAACTCCTTTCTAAACATCTATCTGCTATCAATGGCCTCATCTTCCACAATCTCTCCTACTGAAAAATACTATGAAAAATCAATCATCACTGGTTCGTTTTTCAAACCAGAACACTATCTCTCTTATTGTGATAACGATGCACAAGCACAACGCTTGGTCGATTGTTGTACAAATTTGGGGCTGATGACCTTTCTAAACCCCCCAATAACATGTATCTGCTATGAAAACCTGATAGCATTCTGGAAAAATGCCAAGTTTGTGCCCAGCACAAAGAAGACTGAAGTTGATCGCATCACAAGCTCAATCTTTGGAAAAAACATAGTCATCACGCTTTTGGTACACTAAAATGTGATACCGCACCTTCCCTTAATGGGTCCTGCCAATGTCAAGCTGGTGATGACAGACATCACAAAATTCTGGGTTGAGATAGCCAAAAGCCCCAAGCAAAACAGCAAAACGTACAATCTACCTAGATCAAAGCTCAAACTTCCGTTTGCTGAATTTGCACCGGTCATCACCAAAAATATTGAAGGCGTAGTGGGGTCGATGGAAAACCTAATCGAGGTACGGATCAAACCGATGGCCATAATCTATGAACACATCAAATTTGATTGGGCAACCTTTGTTTTCAATCGATTGAAGGATCAGATTCAAAAGGAAATTGACCTATCATTCACCGCACCGAGCAAGGGTTTGCAGAAAAAGGGCGATTTCTGGGAAAAGAAATCATATGGGTTCCCCCTTCAACACCTGTTCAACGCCTTGAAAGTACAACCCACAAACCTGCAGTCCCCACACAAGTCCAAGACAATGTTCACCTACATCAAGGCTTCCCTGAAGCCCAAACCCGTTGCTGGGAAAAAGAGGAAACAACCTGAATCCAGCAGACCAGGAGTGGGACGAAGAACCAGATCTCAGAAGGCACAAGAGGATACAACAATGCCTGACACCAGCAACTTGTATGAGCCTGTGACAATCAGTGATGACACAGCAACAGCAGAAGAGAACCAGCAAGAGGAAATCACCTACCTTGAAGAAGGTGAGGAAGGATATAGACTCACTTCATCTGAAGAAGAAGAGATAGATGAGGAAGAAGATGAGTCAGAAGATGAACATTCAGAAGGTAGAAATCTTAACGCCAATCAAGAAGGTTTGGGGATTTCTGACGATGAACTGACTCTCCAAGAAGTGCTTTTCAAAAGCATTGGTACAGTTGACAAACAGCTCAGTGAGCAAGCTGATAAAGCTCACTTAGCCGAAATTGTCAACTCCCCCACAATTGCACAAGGGGGAATGGTGGCAGATGAAGAAGCTCACACTCAACAACAACCTCTAAATGACCCTGTGTCTAATGAGGCAGAACAAGAACAGATGAAAGAAAAAGAAGAAGCACAAAATGAAAAGGGAAAAGAGGAAAAGGAAGAGCAAGAAGTTGAAGTGGAAAATGAGGAGAAGCAAGGTGAAGATGCTGAGGGAGAAGATGATGAGGATGAAGGGATGCCGATGCGGCACCAGAAGAAGTTAATCCAGAAAGAGTCTTCAATCTGGACATTCAACCCCTCATTGTGGACATGGAAAGACAATACTACAGCAGGCAAAACTTGAAGCATGCCTTAAGGAGTGAAGCTACCTCCTTCAACCACAAGATTGAGGCCCTCATCACCACATCAAGATCCGTGATGAGGTCATGGAGAGACAAGGAAATCTACTTTGCAACTTACAAAGACTCATTCCTCATCATGTCCAAACCAATCTTGAGTTCCTTGTCGAGACAACCGACAACAATCTCAAGCCATTGGTGGACACTCTCAATACACACACTTAACAAATTCAGCATCTGGAGGAGATAATGGAGCATTCTGGCAAGCAGCTGGACTTTCTAATCAAAGTTGGTGAGGCCAACAACAAAATACTGGAGAAAAAGTATGGTCCTCTCCCTGAGTCCAAGCGTAAATTGCGCACCTTGAAGCACGCTTTGATGTCGCCACAAATGGGAAGGAAACTCAAAGCCTCGAGAGCTCCAGTGGAAAGGAAAGGGCAAAGAAAGGCAAAGGCATCGAGATTGAAGAAATGAAGAAGTAAACTCATTACTGCTGCTTAATTAAATTTGATTTTATCATTTGCCCTTGTTCTTTAAATAAAGAGATGCAATATCTTATTGCCCCATGATGGATGAATAAAACTGTTGAATTTTTGTTCTATTATT
Source organism: Gentiana macrophylla (assembly GCA_026214975.1). Taxonomy (NCBI): domain Eukaryota; kingdom Viridiplantae; phylum Streptophyta; class Magnoliopsida; order Gentianales; family Gentianaceae; genus Gentiana; species Gentiana macrophylla. Next base: position 75,119,273 of record CM047805.1, read on the forward strand.
TCGATTACTTATGTTTAGGCTTATGAGGGTTTTGGCATCATCAAAAAGGGGGAAATTGTTAGGAACATTTTATTATGTTTTGATGATGGCCATACCAGCTGTTATAGCAAGCCTGAAATAAGTTAGAATTCTCTGTATAAGTCTTTACTTAGAGTCTGACATGTTGTATAAGTTGAGTCAGACAAGTATTGTACTAGTGGTAGGACGGCAAAGCAAGAACATATATTCGGCATAGTGAAGCCAGCCAAGCACCAGCAGAGAAGCAATGCAGACATTAAAGGTCTGACTTGTAACCAAGGAAGTCTGTGATGACCTTGGACAAGTCTAAGTTATACTACAAGCGATGTACATTAGTATTCAAATATGGTGTACACTGATCTCACCCCAATCAAAGCTAAGTGAAGTACAAAGATTCTCCTCAAACAGAAACAAAGAAGAAAACAGTGAATCGGCAAAGCAGACTCACTTTCGGCCGAGTAAAGACGAAACGGGTGAAGGAAAAGCTAAACGGGCTAAGTCGGAAGGATCACTCGACCGCTCTAAAAACGGCGAAGTAACACTTACCAGATCAGATTTAGTATACGTTGAAGATTCAGAAGATCATGTATTAAATGCACAATCAATAGAGGATCAATCAAGGACGGATTTTCTGCTATACGCTTGAAGAAAGAATCCGATCACCAAATCAAGGAGAATGCAATTAAGGGGAATCAAGAATAAAATCAAGGATTATGCCCTCATTAATATATACCAACGGACGGAATTTCAAAATCAAGGTTATTCAAGGCTATAAATAAAAGGCATTGACAGATGAGAGAAGATGGTGGAACAAAACATAAAAATCAAGTGAAAACTCACAAATTTGAAAAGCCTTCTCTCTGAACTTACAAGGAAACATCTAGTGATAAACTCGGATATCGAGCTACAAAGTCATACTTGGGGCTGAGTTTGATCAACCAAGTGTGTGAATCACATTCACATCAAATCAAGCAAATCAATCGTAGGCAATCTGAGAAGGAGTTGAATCTGTGATAGCCATTGAAGGATTTTGATCTCAAGGAGCAGAGCAAGGAAGACTCAATCACCAAGTCGCTGCGATCAAGGAGTGATAGTCTTGTAGATTGTGAAGCTTGGGAAGCCAAGGACAATCATACTATTGTATCTGTGAAAACAATAGTGAATTCCTCTGATCATCACAGGAGAAGAGTGGATTAAGGGATTACACCACCCTGAACCACTATAAGCCTTATGTCAATTTAATTTCTGCAATTTACTTTACAACATTTATTTAATTTGACTACACCATAACTTAATTCTGTGATTGTCTAAACTGATTTGAAAACAACATAGTAAGAAGGGATTTATCCGCTTCCCAAAAGCTTTTAAAAAAAAGAAAAGTTTTTGAAACTCCACTATAGTCATTCACCCCCCCCCGACTATAGTTTCACCCTTCTCTAGGACCAACAGCATGCTTGCAAACTAAACACGAAGAACAATATTTAACCACATCAGATTTCATCTTAGGCCAATAAAAATGTTGCTTAAGCATGTCTAAGGTCTTATCTACCCCAAAATGTCCCATCAAACCTCCCCATGAGTTTCCTTAACAAACAACTCACGCATAGAACAACGAGGGACACATAACTTATCATTCTTGTAAAGGAATCCATTGAAAATAGAATATTCAGGGTGATCACGAGAAGGACACGCAGCAAATATTTTCCCAAAATCAACGTCATGTTCATACATATGCTTAATAGATTCAAATCCTAACAACTTGGTTTGCATAGAAGTGATAAAAGAATAACGCCTAGATAAGGCATCAGCAACTATGTTATCCTTACCCTTCTTATACTTAATCACATAAGGAAATGACTCTATAAACTCAACCCATCTTATATGACGCTTATTCAATTTCCCTTGCCCTTTTAAGTACTTGATAGACTCGTGATCAGTGTGGATGGTGAACTCTCTAGGCCGTAAATAGTGCTGCCATGTTTGTAAACAACGAACCAACGATACAACTCTTTATCGCATCGTAGAATAATTAAGTGCAGCCCCTTTTAGTTTCTCACTAAAGTACGCAACATGCCTACTTTCTTGAATTAAAACACCACCAATCCCGACACCCGATGCATCACATTCAAGTTGGAACATCTTATTAAAATCGAGTAATGCAAGTATAAAAGTGCGAAATAAGCATAGACTTAAGAGTTTCAAAAGCTTCCCTGTGACGTTGTTCCCACACAAATGGTGCATTCTTTTTGACGAGCTCATTGAGGGGAGCTGCAATGGAGCTAAATCCCTTCACAAAAAGTCTATAGAAGCTTGCAAGGCCATGGAAACTACGTACTTGTGCAGCCGTGGAAGGTTCAGGCCACTCTTGTATTGCCTTGATCTTTTCTTGGTCCACTTCCACACCTTTAGCACTAATAACAAAGCCGAGAAAGACAACACTCTCCAAACAAAAATTACACTTTTTGAGATTAGCATATAATTCGTGTTCTCTAAGTGTATGCAAAACAGCCTTCAAATGTTCAACATGATCATCAAATGTAGTGCTATAAATAAGTATATCATCGAAGTACACAACTACAAACTGATTTATAAATTCCCGAAGGACCTCATTCATAAGTCTCATAAATGTCGAAGGTGCATTAGTTAAACCAAATGGCATGACAAGCCACTCATATAATCCAAAAGTGGTTTTAAAAGCTGTTTTCCACTCATCACCCTCCCGAATACGTACTTGAGAGTAGCCACTCTTCCATTTTTTTTGTCACTACCATCCAAATTATCAAGCATATCATCTAGCCTGGGGATAGGATATCGATACTTTACCGTTATCTGGTTGATTGCGCGACAATCTGTGCACATACGCCATTCTCCCGTCTTCTTGGGGACCACAATGACTGGAACTGCGCAAGGGCTCATGGACTCGCGAATCTTTCCCTTCTCCAACAGCTCCTCAACTTGCTTTTGTATCTCCATGATCTCCGTGGGGTTTGCTCTATAGGCTGGCCGGTTTGGTAGCACGGAACCGGGTACAAAGTCGATTTGATGCTCCACGCCTCTTATTGGTGGCAGCCCATTGGGTTCCTCCTCCGGAAAGACATACTTGAATTCCTGCAAAACAGAATAAATCGCACTAGGGAGAGAATTGGTTAAATCGGATATAGAAAGTAAACAAGGGGTAGGGCGCTCGAAATTTTTAAGTACAAGAATATAAATTGGATTTCCATCCCCTACGGCTTTTATCATTAAATTCCGATTGATCTTACTAGTGTGTGAGGTGGTGGGCGTACCTTGTTTATTAACTTTTGGATCACATTCAGCCTTATTTACCCGAGCTACAACCCCTTCTTTACCCACGGCTTTATTATCGTTTTGTGTTGCTTAGTGACGCAACCGGAAAGCCGTCATCTTAAGTTGTTCATCATGCGCTTCCTTAGGGGTCATTGGGTGCAAAACAATGGTCTTGCCTTTATAAGGCAGTGAATAACGGTTTAAGTAGCCATCATAAGAAACACGTCTATCAAATTGCCACGGACGACCTAAAAGTAGGTGTGTGACGTGCATAGGAAGAACATCGCAAAGGACCTCATCATGAAATTTACCAATCTGAAAATTAATGAGTGCTTGTGAGTTGACGCGTGTTTCCCCCTCATCACTCAACCATTGTAGTTGATAGGGTTTGGGGTGTGGTAACGTGGGAATACGCAAAGTTTCAACAAGTAACGTACTAACCACATTAGTGCAACTACCCGAATCAATAATCAAGTTACAAGTTCTACCCCCAATACCACATGTGGATTGAAAAATGTTATCACGCTGCATATTGTCATCAATTTTAGTTTGTGCAGCCAATACACGTTGTAAAACACCACATACACCCGAACGATAAGAAGAAGTAGCACTAACATGCAGCAAATTATCATCATCGGTATCACTATGTGCGCTATTATCATCCTTGTCGGAGTCCGATTCAAAGTCATGAGGTTCTAACTCAACACCAACAGCCCTTAAAACACGCTTATTAGGACAATCACGAGCATAATCACCTCTACCACGACACCTAAAACAAGCTATATCACGTGCACGTTCAACACTAGGAGCACCCTTTTCACACATGTCTTTCATTTTAGCATCAGAATAAGGATAATTCAATTTACGCGGTTTAAAATCATCTTTAGGGCTTGTATTAGGCTGATTGGAAACATTAGAAGAAGATGTAGTACCTCGTCCAAAAGAAGAATAAGTAGAGCGAGTGTTACCATAAGAAGCTTTATATGCAGCCCGCTCAGCCAGGCGCTTTTGCACCATGATTGCACCTTGTAGAAGCTCAGCTTTGGTGCGATAATTCTGTAATTCGACGTGGCAAGCAATATCGGGTCGAAGGCCACATTGGAAACGCTGCATTGTCGCTTCATCATCCTCTTCTACATTGGCTTTAAGCATAGTGAGGCGCAAATCTTCATCAAACTCCTCTACGGTGCGATTTTCTTGACGTAACGTTTGTAACTTGCAGAGCTGATCCCTATAGTAATGAGTAGGTACCCATTGATGCTTCATGATCTCTTTGAGCACCGCCCAAGAAGTGATCTCACCATCACGTCTTCTTCGACGTTGGGCCCGGAGTTGGTCCCACCAATGCATGGCCATATCGGTAAACTCCATCGTCGCAAGTTGTACCTGTTTAGCATCACTAAAATTTGTGCAAGAGAAAACTTGAGAAACTTTCATCTCCCAAGCTAAATACCAGTCCGGATCAGCCTTACCATCAAACGGTGGAATTTTGTATTTCACATTACGTGAATCGTCATGTGGGGGAATTTGGACAGCCTCAGTATCGTTGGGAATGAGAGCTCGACCTGCATCAACAACACGGTTAAGTGGGGGGGGATTTACCTCGGTTGGCCGTTGACGTATTTCAAGTGTAAGTGCATGGATGGCATTCAGAACGTCCTGATGTTTACGTTCATATTCAGCAAGGCGACATTGAGAGTCGTCACGAACCGTGTCAATATTGTCAGACAATTGAGCATTGGCTTGAGCCAGTTCTCGTTCAAGTTCATCAGCAAAATCTTGTCGTGTGGTTTCGAGTGCCTGAGTGATGTCGGGTCAAGTAAAATAAAATACTCGATACCTAAATAACACACTAGCAAGAGAACTAGGTTCAATCGTAGTATAGTTAGATAGAGTCGAGGTCGATCCCACAGAGACTCGGCTTAAACGAAATACGACTTATTAAACTAAAAGCAATTAAAGGCGGCTCTCGACCCAACAAATAACGCAGAAAATAAAATTGACACAATAGAAACACAAAACCAACAAAAGACACAACGACGCTAAGACACTTGTTTTTATAGGTTTTATAAATGATTAACAAACGGTATTGATAACGCTAGTAGTAATTACTCCCCCATGCTATGTAGATTGATGACGAGACAAAACAAGACATTTAAGATTAATTATTCTGACTAGGGGAGTCATCCCCTAAGATAGATCTAGCTCCGGTTAGGCCATCTAGATCATCGTGTCTCCATTACGTGACTTCACATTTTTTGTCTCCATCTCATATAACTTCTGACACAATTACGAAACTAGGGATGCCGGTATAAACCGTAACCTCATCTAAGCAACAAACCTATGATTAGGCGTACTTTTTAGACACCGATTCAATATCTGTCCTAAATAACAATCACTTTTTGGGTCTCATGTTAAATTACGATGACAAAGAATTAAGTTGATCAAGTTTAATTACTCGCTTGAATTACAAAGCGTAGAACCTGGACGTAGTCGGCCGCTCACGACAAAATCAAGAACATCACAGATCTTGCTACCAACGAGACATAAGCTCGCCAAACAATCTCGATTTGAACCAGATTTGCTCATGAAACGCCTTTTACGCCTCGGATCTACATAAACATGGGTTCGTAAATTAACTACATCACGAAATCAATACACAAAAAGACTACTCCATAATGAAATAAATTAGATCTACGAATAAAGATTGCATAATAGAGTAGACATTACCCTCGAAGACGAGCGTGATTCCCACTCCTCGATACGATCTCTAACCGGAGATTCTAACGACTCCGTAATGAACGAACATAAAATAAAATGATGAAAACAACGAACTATATTGATAAAAGTATTGAAAATATTGTATTTCTAAGATGTACCTATGGCGTGTTCTACATGCCTTTATTTATAGGTGTTCAAGCTAATTAAGAGATATACTTCAAAATGTCAAACAAATAAGAGATAACTCCCGGCCGATCTCAAAATAATGTCATGCGCCCCCCCTAATTTGCGTGTGGAAGTTGGCGCCATCATTTGATTGGTTTGCCGGCTTTTGTCATGCTTTACTCCTCTTCTTGTGCTTATCCGATATTTATCTTCAATGCATCTTGAATTTATCTTGAGATTAAATTCTTCTATTTGTATTTATCCTCCATAATTATCCAAATTCTGCAAAATAGATATTTATCCCAAAATAAATCATATTCTAATAAAAACGGATAAATACCAAAATATACAATATAAACGGATAAATATTAAATTATGCCTTATAAATGGATAAATACCAAATTATATAATATAAATCACATAACATTAAATAATCCATATAAACAGGTGATTTATCATAAAATATATATTATTAATCCCGATTTAAGTATAATGTTGATGACTTTTACGGGTATAATTTGACCGTCATCAACTACCCCCCACTTAGACTTTGATCGTCCGGAACAAAGCATCAATAAGTCATTCCCCAAGACACATTTTATGTGGTCAAATTATACTTATACAAGAAACTCGAGTCAATTCATACCACTTATGCTCATATGGCACCCATTATTTACTACTCATCATGAATCGAAGTGACGTGTGCATGTGCATTTAGTTTTATCTAAAAGTGGCAAGATTAAAGTTTATGCTAACTTCGTAGTCTCAACCTACCAACATCAGCATTCCTACTTCTTAAGCCTCGCAATGGGTAAAGACATGTGCAATAAGCAGGAGCGTCATCCATAAGGTTTTTGGACTTTGAGATCGAGAAAATTACTCGAAGCCTCTTAAAAATTTGAATTTCTTTTCGCATTTCCGTAATTTCAAGCTTTACACCTCTCTCACGGATTAGTGGAAGCATTGAATATTACCACAAGCGCGGGGCTACTTTGGTAATGTTACTACAAGCCCAAGTGTTTAACTCATTGTCAAAACACGATAATTCTCAAGCTTATTACTCCGCTTTGATGGCTAGAAGATAAGAATACATCAAAGAGATAAATATCGACTAGGTCTGTATAACCAATCATCTACGCAATGTACACATAATTCTTCTTAGTTATTATAATTTGTGCGGAATTCATCGATTCAAATTGAGTAAGAAAATAATAAATAACTACTTGCACTAGTTGGCATGAATATCCTTAAGTTTACATTCACATAAGTATAAAGTGATCACGTAATCATGCAACTTGGTTCACTTCCCTATCAATCCTATGTATAAGGACTCACAATTCTAAGGGTACGAGATAATAAATTTGGCATTTGTTCAAAATTTTCACATTTTTCACCGTTTCATTCAAAATTTTCAATTATAACACATCATGGCTAAGTCTCCTACCCCCCACTTAAACTTGGCATTGTCCCCAATGACAAAGAAAAAGGAGAATTTAAGAGAAGACTTAGCTCTGGAAATGGCTCTCAAGCAGATGCAAAATGTAGTTGTAGACCAAGCACGTCGTGGAGAAGCAAATAAAACCCTGTTTAAGCGAACCAAACAGAAACTCCACGAAACCGTTAATAACATGTCAATGGAAGTTATAAAATAATGTGGCAGTAATTAGATATGGAATATCTAAAAACAATTTAAGCCATTTTATTTCATACAACCAATGACACGGAAAACCAAAGAGTTAAAACTACTAAACTCACATGTCGCTATCAAGGAAAAACCTCGCTTATTCCGAACTTAGAATCGAACATGGCGAGATGAAAAAAAAACCTTAATGATCTCATGCTACTTTATTCAAACAAAAAAAAAAATAGTTTTTAAGAAATAGTTCGAGTTTATAGTCGCCACTTTCGACTCAACTCAACGATGGTTTAAGTATAGGTGGGATCTTCAAGAGTGAAGACTTCCTCCTCCTTACCTTGACCAAGACCCATGTAATGTTTCACACGGTGTCCATTAACCACAAAAGTGGATTGGTCTTTAAGGTTGAACAATTCAACAACTCTCCAGGGAAAACCTTACTCACTCTATAAGGGCCATACCATCGTGATTTAAACTTGCCAGAAAGAGTCTCAAGCGCTGAATTGTAAAGAAGAACCAGATCGCCTTCCTTAAAAGGGCGGTCCAATATCTTCTTATCATGAAATCTCTTTGTGCGCTCCTTAAATATTTTAGCATTCTCATAAGCTTCCATACGAAACTCCTCTAGGCGAGTCAACTCTAACAACCTTCTTTCTCCAAATTTAAACTCTCATCAAAATTCAACATACGCTGTGGCCCACATGGCACGGTGTTCAAGTTCAACCGGTAGATGACATGCTTTAACAAAACAATCTTATAAGGGGACATACCAATAGTCGCCTTGTAAGCGATCCTATAAGCCCATAAAGCATCATCTAATCGCAACGACCAATCCTTCCTAGTCGTATTCACGCTTTCTCAAAATGCGCTTTATTTCTCGATTTGCAACCTCAACTTGTCCACTTGTTTGAGGGTGATAAGCAGTAGCTAACTTGTGTCTTACCCCGTACTTAATCATCAGCTTTTCAAACGGCCTATTACAGAAATGGCTTCCATTATCACTAATAATGGCACGAGGGGTTCCAAACCGTGTAAAGATATTTTTCTTTAAGAACTTCAGTACAACCTTCGCATCGTTAGTAGGTGAAGCAATGGCCTCCACCCATTTGGATACGTAGTCGACTGCCACTAAGATATAGCGGTTGGACAAAGACGAAGTAAAAGGTCCCACAAAATCAATACCCCAAACATCAAAGAGTTCCACCTCTAGGATATTCTTTAGTGGCATTTCATTCCTTCTCGAGATATTTCCTGTCATTTGGAACGAATGACAAGATCTAGCATATTGATGCGCATCTTTGAACAAGGTCGGCCAGTAAAAACCACATTGGAGAAGTTTCGCAGCGGTCTTGTCTCCTCCATAATGTCCTCCGGCCTCATAAGCATGGCAATGTCTAAGGATATCATACATCTCTTCTTCCGGCACACACCTCCTAAAGACATTGTCGGATCCTAGCTTAAAAAGATAGGGCTCTTCCCAATAATAGTGCCTAAGATCCTTAAAGAATTTCTTTCTTTCTTGTGGGTTGAGATTTGGTGGCAAGTATTTCGCAGATAGATAATTCACAAAGTCTTTAAACCATGGTTGTTTATTCTCCTTCACAACCTCAACACGCGAAGATACTGCAACGCAATCATCCTTTCCATGTATGGCCATGATGGAGAATAATTGTTCATCAGGAAATGTTTCTCCAATCTTGGTCATTGGCTCATTATCCTCTATTTGGAGACGGGAAAGATGATCTGCAACCAAATTCTCATATCCTTTCTTATCACGGATTTCTACATCAAATTCTTGCAATAGTAGAATCCATCTCAACAACCTTGGTTTGGAATCTTGTTTGGCTAAAAGATAATTCAAGGCCGCATGGTCAGTCCCAACAGTGACTTTAGATCCTACTAGATAAGATCGAAATTTGTCAAAAGCAAAGATAACAGCTAGAAGCTCTTTCTCAGTAGTCGCATAATTCCTTTGAGCAGCATTTAAAGTTCGACTAGCATAGTAGATGGGCCTAAAGATCTTGTCTTTCCTTTGTCCTAAGGCAAGACTCATACCATTGTATCGCTTGCATCGCACATCAAATCAAAGGGTAGATTCCAATCAGGCGCAATCAGAACGGGTGCAGTAATAAGCATGCTCTTTAACTTATTGAAAGCTTTCATGCACTCACTAGTAAACACAAACGGCACATCCTTGGCTAATAATTCGGTAAGAGGTTGAGAGATTAAGGAAAAGTCCTTCACAAACCGGCGATAGAATCCTGCGTGGCCAAGAAAACCTCGCAATGTCTTAAGATTGGTTGGTGGAGGCAGTTTTTCAATCACCTCAACTTTTGCTCTATCCACCTCTATACCGTTCTTTGAAATACGGTGGCCAAGCATCTTGTACTCCTCATTAACCATAAGATGACATTGCTCCCGATTAAGCACCAGATTCGTCTCTCACATCTCTTCAACACTCTTGCCGGATCGTGAGACATGAATCGAAATCATCTCCAAATACGGAGAAATCATCCATAAAGATCTCTAGGAAATCTTCAACCATATCAGCAAACAGAGAAATCATGCATCTTTGAAACGTTGCTGGTGCGTTGCACAAACCAAAGGGCATTCTATTATAAGCAAAGGTTCCATATGGACATGTAAAAGTGGTCTTCTACGATCCTCGGGTGAGATATGAATTTGATAAATATCTGTGTAACCGTCAAGGAAACAATAAAACATGTCCGCTCGGTCTCTCGAGCATTTGATCAATGAAGGGGAGAGGAAGTGATCCTTACGAGTAGCATCATTCAGTTTCATGAAGTCAATGCACACTCTATGACCAGTAATGAGCCTAACAGGAATCAATTCATTTAACTCATTAACTTGCACCGTAAAACCTCCCTTCTTAGGAACTACGTGGATCGGACTAACCCATTCACTATCAGAAATAGGGAAGATGATCCCCATTTCTAACATCTTAATAATTTCGTCCCTAACCATGTCCTTCAATTGTGGAGTCAACCTTCTTTGGGGTTGTACAACCGCTTTCTTCGCAGGATCGATGGAGATTTTATGCATGCAAACACTAGGGCTAATGCCTTTGATGTCAGCTATAGTCCATCCAAATGCTCCGCGATACTCTCTCAACACTCTCATAAGCTTTTCCTCTTGTATTTTCAAAAAGCGCGGAAGAGATGATAAGCGGCAAGGTCTCATCTTGAAGAAATACATACTTCAAATGTGCAGGCAGAGGCTTCAGTGTTAGATTGGTAGGTGGTTCTTCTAACGAGGTCTTTAACTTTTGTCCGGTCAGTTTAAGTTCAAACAACTTATGCCAAGTCGGTCTATGGTAGTACTTTTCAACCTCGGTAGACTTCATCTCCTCGATATGTCTAGGGGTTCCTCTACTACATCCAGGCCATATCACTTTTTCTTCCTCGCTCTTTTCATATGGCACTTCATCCTCTAACTCAAGGGTAGCCTCGAGGAAATACTTAATATCCTCATATTGTTGGAAGTCATTGACAAGCTTGTCAATAGAATCCAACATGAAACATGCATCCTCTTCATCATCAGGTGTCTTCATAGTGTCAAGCACGTTGAATGCTATTTCATCCCCATTAACTCTTAACACTAACTCTCCTTTGTAAACATCGATAAGCGTCCTACTAGTGGCCATAAAAGGTCTTCCTAAGATTAGGGGCACTTCATAGTTAGCTTCCATATCCAGCACAACAAAGTCGACAGAGAACACAAATTTCTCAACTCTTACTAGCACATCTTCAACCACTCCACAGGGTTCTTTAACTGAACGATCAGCTAATTGCAAAGTAATTGAAGTCTTTTTAAGGTCTTTCATACCTAGCTTTTGAAAAATGGATAGAGGCATCAGATTTACGCTCGCTCCTAGATCACACAAAGCTTTGTTCAAACATACGTTACCTATGGTGCAGGTAATGAGAAAACTTCCCGGATCCTTGCATTTAGCAGGTAACTTATGTTGAAGGATGGCTGAGCACTCCTCATTTAGACAAATGGTTTCTAAATCTAAGAGTTTCCTCTTAGTAGAGACAGCTTCTTTCAAGAACTTTGTGTACTCAGGCATCTCAGCAAGTGCTTCAACTAGGGGTATATTGATGTGTAGCTTCCTAAAGATATCATTGAACTTCTTATACCTCTTGTCATCAACCTTAGGCTTAGGTTTGTGTGGAGGATAAGGTAAGGTTGAAGGATCGACATCAATGAAAATAGGGTACTTATTGTTATAAAGCTCAACTCTAGGGCCAAGAGTTTCCTTATAGGTTTCTTGCTCGGGCAAGGTCCCGTATACTTGCTTCCTTGCTTGGCTCACCATCCTTGCTCTCTACGGATTTCTCTTTCTCTTTCAAAGATGGTGGAGTTACTTCTTTCCCACTTCTAGTCATGATCGCATTCAAATCCTTAGGATTCTTATCAGTGGTGCTTGGCAATCCTCTAGGAGGTCTAGTCGAGACTTGCTCAGCTAATTGCCCTATTTGGTGAGTGAGATTCTGGACTATGGCTTCTTGATTGGTCACTTTAGCATCGGTATTCTGACAATATTGGCTAAAGTTAGTGGCTAAATCAGCCATTGATTTTGAAAGTTGTCCCATATTGTCGATGCTGACATTACTCGGTTTTCTATGGCGCTTCCCAACCAAAAGTTTTAGTTTGTTGTGGGTACATAATTGGTAGGTCGTTAGGCCTTTCTCCTGCATTAGGGTCACTATATCGGAATCCGGGTGGTTATGATTAGGCTTATATCCTCCCCAATATAATTGGCTTCTTCAAGATCAAAGATTCTCACTTTGAGGGGTTACCTCGATTCCAGTCCTTTCTCTACTCTTGCCATCCTCTCTTGCATTCCATCTACCTTCTTGTTGATAATGATGCTTGTTCTAAGATTTTGGTAGATGCACTATCCTCAAATATGTCAGCAGCCATCTTCACAGTAGCTATGTCATTGCCTCCCCATTGACTATTCATCGCTATTTGCTCCATTTTTCCTTGTGCCTCCTCAGGAGATAAAAGAACAAACGCTCCATTGTTAGAGGCGTCTACTCTAATTTTCTCGCCTCTCAATCCATGGTAAAAGTTTTCATTAAAAGCCAAAGATAGATATCATGATGAGGACACTTCATCATAGCTTCCTTAAAACGCTCCCAAGCTTGATCAAAACTCTCCCCAGGTTGTTGCTTAAATCCTAAGATGTCTTGGCGTAACTTAAAGGTCTTTCCTAACGGGAAATACTTATTCATGAACTTTTGCAACAATTGTTCCCAAGTAGTGATAGATCCAAATTTCTGAGAGAGAAGCCATTGCTTAGCTTTATCTTTCAAAGTGAAAGGGAAAAGCTTAAGACGAATGTTCCTCCGAGATTAATTCGGTTTCACAAAGTGCTAACGATTTCCAAGAAATTTGTCACATGAACACCAGGATCCTCGTTTTGGACTCCATGAAAAGTGGAATAGTTGGTCACCATTTGAATTACATTAGGCCTAGGGTGATAGACTTTCGCAAAGATCTTGCGGTGCTACGATAGCGGGAATGAATTGTTCAATAGTCGGCGTTGCATAACTTTGCAAAATCGCCTCGCTCCTTGAGCTAGGGCTTGGTTTCCATTATTAGCATTATTAACATTATTGGCATTATTAATAACTTGTTCAGGATTAGGTACCTGGTTTGGATTGTTCGTAATGCCTTCCATTTCGCCTCCGATTCGAAATGCTCGTAATGATCGGTTGTATGTCCTTTTCGATTCGTGCTCGCTTTCCTCAAGATTTGGATCCTCTTCTCCTTGCTTAGCCGCCTCTCTAGCTAACTTTCTATTTCGCCTACAAATTTCTCTATTTCAGATTATATGGCTCAAGCGGTTCCTTCGATTTACGAGTAGCGTACTATAAAATAGCAAAAACAATAAAACAATTAAAAACTTAAAAGGCTAGGCCTTTGACTAGACTAAATAATAAAACGAAACTAAAACAGACTCTATTCATAATATTTACGAATTTACTTTTAATAAAATAAGTTATATTTGATTTAATGACACGAGTCCCGGCAACGGCGCCAAAAACTTGATGTCGGGTCAAGTAAAATAAAATACTCGATACCTAAATAACACACTAGCAAGAGAACTAGGTTCAATCGTAGTATAGTTAGATAGAGTCGAGGTCGATCCCACAGAGACTCGGCTTAAACGAAATACGACTTATTAAACTAAAAAGCAAATTAAAGGCGGTCTACGACCAACATTTAACGCAGAAAAATAAAAATTGACACAATAGAAACACAAAACCAACAAAAGACACAACGACGCTAAGACACTTGTTTTTATAGGTTTTATAAATGATTAAAAACGGTATTGATAACGCTAGTAGTAATTACTCCCCCATGCTATGTAGATTGATGACGAGACAAAACAAGACATTTAAGATTAATTATTCTGACTACGGAGTCATCCCCTAAGATAGATCTAGCTCCGGTTAGGCCATCTAGATCATCGTGTCTCCATTACGTGACTTCACATTTTTTGTCTCCATCTCATATAACTTCTGACACAATTACGAAACTAGGGATACCGGTATAAACCGTAACCTCATCTAAGCAACATTCCTATTATTAGGCGTACTTCTTAGACACCGATTCAATCTCTGTCCTAAATAACAATCACTTTTTGGGTCTCATGTTAAATTACGGTGACAAATAATTAAGTTGATCAAGTTTAATTACTCGTTTGAATTACAAAGCAGAGAACCTGACGTAGTCAAAGCCGTTCACAGACAAATCAAGAACATCACAGATCTTGCTACCAACGAGACATAAGCTCGCGCCAACAATCTCGATCCGAACCAGATTTGCTCGTGAAACATCTTTTACGTCTCAGAACTACATAAACATAGGTTCATAAATTAACTACGTCACGAAATCAATACACAAAAAGACTACTCCATAACGAAATAAATTAGATCTACGAATAAAGATTGCATAATAGAGTAGACATTACCCTCGAAGACGAGCGTGATTCCCACTCCTCGATACGATCTCTAACTGGAGATTCTAACGACTCCGTAATGAACGAACATAAAATAAAATGAAGAAAACAACGAACTATATTGATAAAAGTATTGAAAATATTGTATTTCTAAGGTGTACCTATGGCGTGTTCTACATGCATTTATTTATAGGTGTTCAAGCTAATTAAGAGATATACTTCAAAATGTCAAACAAATAAGAGATAACTCCCGGCCGATCTCAAAATAATGTCATGCGCCCCCCCTAATTTGCGTGTGGAAGTTGGCGCCATCATTTGATTGGTTTGCCGGCTTTTGTCATGCTTTACTCCTCTTCTTGTGCTTATCCGATATTTATCTTCAATGCATCTTGAATTTATCTTGAGATTAAATTCTTCTATTTGTATTTATCCTCCATAATTATCCAAATTCTGCAAAATAGATATTTATCCCAAAATAAATCATATTCAAATAAAAATGGATAAATACCAAAATATACAATATAAACGGATAAATACTAAATTATGCCTTATAAATGGATAAATACCAAATTATATAATATAAATCACATAACATTAAATAATCCATATAAACAGGTGATTTATCATAAAATATATATTATTAATCCCGATTTAAGGATAATGTTGATGACTTTTACGGGTATAATTTGACCGTCATCACTGAGCAAGTTTGTCGTCGAAGGCTTTCCGGAGAAGTTTATCATCAGCCATAGCGTGAGGCTTATGGTGACTTAACTCACGTTCACTCGTGTTTAACTCGCACAACCCTCGGAGGAATAAGAACTCGAACACACACACAAAAAAATATATATATTTTCCCGCCAAATTTCGTGGAAAATGAAGCAAAAATTTTCTTGGTAAAATCAAATTTTGTTCCAGGACTCCTGACACCGTACTAGTTACAAAAACACAAAAAAAATTCTTGCCTATTGTTCCCGCTTGTATCAGTTTAGTCAGTTTCAACATTTTTAGTTCAGACTTCAATCTTTCAACTTCAAGAATTAGACTTTCTTTCTCAGCTTTGATTGATTCATAACCAGCTTGTATGGTTACTAGCTGATTCATCAACTCGTCAAGAGTTTTTTCTAATTCTAGATTTTTTGGATTGGAGTCAGTAGTCAAAGAACATGCATTTATCATGGAAATCTGAGCTGAAGAGTATTTAGAGTTTGATTCACATACCTCATTTGGATCTTCCATGTGTGCCATTAAAGCTATGTCATCTGATAATCTTTAGTACCAGCTTCATAATCTGATTCATCTCCAGCAAGGAGTGCTCTTCTACCAACTCTTCTTGGTGGAGTTTTCTTGATCAGTTCTGGACATTCAGCTTTATAATGTCCTGGTTTCTTGCAGTTGAAATAGAGGTATTCATCGTCTTTTCTTTTCTCAGAGTCCTTTTGATGAACTTTTGAGTGACTGGGTGTCCACTTTTCATTCTTCGAATTATGTTCATCATTAGAGCCATTTGTTCTTCCATTTCATCCAATTCATGAAGATTGTTAGATGAGTTTTCTTGAATCTCATTTGATGTTCTTTGCAAGTCTTTGTGTCTTTGGTTCTTCCAGAGCTTTGATTATGGCAGCTGTGGCCGTGAAATCTTCACTGAATTCATAAGCTTTCAGATCTGAAAAAATCTTGAATGAATCTTATACATCAAGTCTCCTGGATTCTTCCATAGTAGTGACCTTCATCTTCCAGCACATTGGTAATGCCTTCAAGATTCTTGTGTTGATGACTTTCTTTGAGTATTCAATCTTGAGTAGATCTAGTTCATCCATGATAGCAGATCAATCTTGTCTCCATTTGGTCAATGGTTTCTCCAAATTTCATCTTGAAATTCTCAAACTTTTGTTTTGCAATGGAAATTTTATTTTCCTTGATTGAATCTGCCTTCACAAACTAATCAAGTTTGTCCCACATTTCTTTAGCGCTTGCACATTCTTTCACCTTCAAGTACATGTTGTTTGTCAAGAGTTCTCGGGATAAAGTCCATGGCAACATTGTTGAGATTGTTTCGCTTGCGATCATCACTAGTCCATTCGGATTTGGGTTTTGCAACTCGAACTTGCTCTCCACCAACAGTTTGCATATGAGTGATTTGAATTGGTCCATCAGTGAGTACATCCATCATTTCATCATGAGTAGCTGCTAGAAATGACTGCATACGACGTTTATATTCGTCAAATCTGTCCATGTTGCACATAAGAATTTGTCTTGCATATTGATTGTTATCCATTGTGAGTGAGTGAAGACCGATGATGAGATTAACTGGAAAACTGAGCTTTCAAATAAGAACAACTAGAGGAGATAAAGAGCAAATGATATCTTGTTAAAGAAACCTTGCTCTGATACCAATTGTTGGTCCCTTGGAAAGGCTAACAAAAGTTTAGAGGGGGGGGGGGTGAATAAACTTGTCCCTAAAACTGGATTTAAAGAAAATTAAGGTTCAGTTAAAAACTTGTGTGGAGTTAAGCTGACAAAGCTGAGATTAAGTCAAACTGACTTAAGCTGAAACTGAGTCAACCGGCAGCGGATATGATTTTAGCCTTTTTCTTGATTTTGTTATTCTATTATGAAAATCGAGTGTTGTGAATCGAATTACAGTGAATGTCGGTTGTATTGTGAGGAGTATAACAATCAAGTATCACAATCTTGTAAGTAAATGCTTGAATAAATAAATAAATGCGTAAAGTAAATAAGGCGGATATTATAGAGGTTCCAGGTGATGTAATCTGTCGCCCTCTCTTCCCTCAGGTGCGGAGGAAAATTCCACTAGAACTTCTTGAGGTGAATCGTTACAAAAGTCCTAAACAATAGTCCTTGGCTAATCCCTAGCTTCACTATCTAAACAGGTTGTAGAACAGGTAGAATTGTCGCTCTTCAAATGCTTGAACCATCGGGTCCTTAGAGGGTAAGATTACCTCTTCACCAAATACCACCACAAACACACTCTACCCGATTCGCTTGTCACAATCGCCTTTGGCGAAACCTTCCCGGTTTGCTTCACAGTCTAAAACCTTTGATGTAAAATCAAGGTTGGGCTGAGAATCAATAAGTTGATTCTTGTTTGTGGTTCTTCAAAGTGTTGAATTCTTGATAAATTCTTTGTAGCTTGAACACTTGAAGAAATACTAGATATGATCTTGTTATAGTTCAGAGATGATAGCAATTCGAATAGAATAGATCGATGCACAAAATTGCTTGTTGATTCTTGTATATGCTCTGCTCTATATATTTTGTTGTTGGTGCAAAGTCTTCTATTTATAGTGTGAAGTCCAACATTCATCCGGCTTCAATTTGAATTGTATCAACGCTTATCTTGCAACGGCAATATTTTCGGACCGTTCTGCTTGTGTCGATAACTCATCCAATGAAATTGTTTTCTTTACAACGTTCGATCGTACTTTCGGTTTGTTGGATGGTGACTTATAAAACGAGTTTCCTTATCGCTTTGTCTCGAGTTTTTCTTTTGTCGGTTTCTAACGACTTGAAGCATTAATCGAGATTTTACTCTTCTTCAAATATCGGTACTCTGTTTTCATCGATTATAATTGACTTAATCGAGTACACCATGATTCATTATCATCTAAGAATTCATTGTCCTTGTGATTCTTAGGTCTTCATACAAGATCCATAAAGTCGATTCAGTCACCACAATCTTGCACAAGTCCAACTTTACGATCTTGACTTGTAATCTTCATAATCGAGTTTGAACCCTCGCTTCTTCATTCTTCAATAAATGAGTTTGAACCTCGATTCTTCGATCTTTTAGATAAGTCAACTGAGTCTCAGAACTCTCAAATGAACTTACCTTCTTCGCCTCATATAGGTGTATTACGTAATCGGGTTGCTTGTCTTGATGATTTCGATTTTCTAAATGATTTCCGGTTTTGATTTTACGACACACTAACAATTACAATTGCTTGTCCGATGTAACCTATACAAATATCGACTCTAGTAAAACCTATACATTCGATTCTAGACATCTTTTAGCTTTCCTTTATAACAAATTGGCTTGACACTTCATCAATGGGGTTAAGATAATATTTTAACAAATAAGATGAAGTATCATCAAAACATAAATTTTATTTCCAACATAAACCATACTCCCAATACCTACTGGGTGGATCGAAATTCTAATCTAGTTTAGTTGATAGCAAACTGATTGTAGGATCTAGATCAAAGCTTCGAATTTTATTAATTCAGCTTATACGAATTCAAGCTAGGTTTTTTCCGATCTGATTGTATAAATGTGGACTATTTGGAAATAAAAACGAAAGCAACAAAAATAATCAATCTCTGATTATTGTCTCGTGATAATCCTATCTCAGGAAAACCACACAACTATTCTATCTCAGAATAATTGAAAGAAACTCCAATCTCTCGAAAAGTTTCTTGATTATAAACTAGGTTTAATCTCCAAAATAATCTCCATAATATGTTCAAGTCGACAACTATAAATAGCAAAATAGAAACCTAATTCCTAAAGAAAGAAGGCGCCACTGTCCATAAAACATTCAGCAAATATGATGCATAAAACGCCCCATACTTGGGCCTTTCGCACATTAAGCCCAATCAGCAACGAATAGGCTTAAAGTAGTTGGATCATCAATCCTCAAAGCCTCATTCTCCTTTCCAAAATCTTGGACCAGATTTGCATAAGCTTCTCGAGCCTACTTCTCTTGAAAACGTGTGATAGGGCCATCTCCAACAATAATAGGATCCTTGGGCTTGTGAATGCATGGCTGATCATCTTGGAGTGCATCATTTCCTCCCGGTTCGGAAGGATCTGACCTTAGATCATAATGAGGATCATCAAACGGGGACAAGTCCTTAACGTTGATTGTTGAAGACATAGCCCAATCCGGTGGCAAATCTATGACATATCGTTTTCATTCACCTTGCGTAGCACTTGAAATGGTCCATCACCTCGGTAATTCACCTTGCTTTCCGGTGATGTGGAAAATGCTCTCTAGCGTAGGTATAGCCATACCCAATCTCCCGGTTTGAAGATCATTTATCTACGCCCTTTATTAGCCTGCTTGAGATACCGCTCCGTAGCTTTTTCAACCTCCAAATGAGCTTTAGTATGCAATTCACGAACAAGTGCAGCTTTGTCCTCCGCATGTAAGCTCACGTGCGTACACAGTAGGAAGAGGAACAAACTCGAAAGGAGCGAAGGCAAAAAACCATAAACAACTTCAAACGGTGCAGCCTTAGTAGCTGAGTGAGGAGCACGATTATAAGCAAATTCAACAAATGGAAGACACGTTTCCCACGTCCTAAGGTTCTTACCCACCACAATTCTAAGTAATCGACCCAAAAATGCGGTTGGTAACCTCTGTTTGACCATCAGGTTGTGGATGAAAAGAAGTGGAATATAACAAGGATGTACCTAGTTTCTTCCATAACACTCTCCAAAAGTGGCTAATAAACTTGGTATCTCGGTCACTAACTATGGATCTAGGCACACCATGCAAACGTACTATTTCCTTAAAGAACAAGTCAACAATAAGCGGAAGCATCATTAGCCTTATGACATGCAATGAAATGTGCCATCTTAGACATTCTATCAACAACCACAAAAATCGAATCATGACCATTCCTAGTTCGTGGGCAAACCTAAGACAAAGTCCATGGAAAGATCACCCAAGGTGAAGTGGGAATAGGAAGTGGTGTGTATAACCCATGTGGTTGTGACCTAGCCTTAGCATGCTTGCAAACTAAACACGAAGAACAATATTTAACCACATCAGATTTCATCTTAGGCCAATAAAAATGTTGCTTAAGCATGTCTAAGGTCTTATCTACCACAAAATGTCCCATCAAACCTCCCCCATGAGTTTCCTTAACAAACAACTCACGCATAGAACAATGAGGACACATAACTTATCATTCTTGTAAAGGAATCCATCGAAAATAGAATATTCAGGGTGATCACGAGAAGGACACGAGCAAAATATTTTCCCAAAATCAACGTCATGTTCATACATATGCTTAATAGAATCAAATCCTAACAACTTGGTTTGCATAGAAGTGATAAAAGAATAACGCCTAGATAAGGCATCGAAGAACTATGTTATCCTTACCCTTCTTATACTTAATCACATAAGGAAATGACTCTATAAACTCAACCCATCTTATATGACGCTTATTCAGTTTCCCTTGCCCTTTTAAGTACTTGATAGACTCGTGATCGGTGTGGATGGTGAACTCTCAGGCCGTAAATAGTCTTTGCCATGTTTGTAAACAACGAACCAACGCATACAACTCTTTATCGTGCGTAGAATAATTAAGTACAGCCCTTTTAGTCTCTCACTAAAGTACACAACAGGCCTACTTTCTTGAATTAAAACACCACCAATCCCGACACCCGATCAAAGCACATTCAAGTTGGAACATCTTATTAAAATCGGGTAATGCAAGTATAGGTGCGAGAAATAAGCATAGACTTAAGATTTTCAAAAGCTTCCTGTGACGTTGTTCCCACACAAATGGTGCATTCTTTTGACGAGCTCATTGAGGGAGCTGCAATGGAGTGAATCCTTCACAAAACGCCTATAAAAGCTTGCAAGGCCATGGAAACTACGTGCTTGTGCGGCCGTGGAAGGTTCGAGGCCACTCTTGTATTGCCTTGATCTTTTCTTGGTCCACTTCCACACCTTTAGCACTAATAACAAAGCCAAGAAAGACAACACTCTCCAAACAAAATTACACTTTTGAGATTAGCATATAATTCGTGTTCTCTAAGTGTATGCAAAACAGCCTTCAAATGTTCAACATGATCATCAAATGTAGTGCTATAAATAAGTATATCATCGAAGTACACAACTACAAACCGATTTATAAATTCCCGAAGGACCTCATTCATAAGTCTCATAAATGTCGAAGGTGCATTAGTTAAACCAAATGGCATGACAAGCCACTCATATAATCCAAAAGTGGTTTTAAAAGTTGTTTTCCACTCATCACCCTCCCGAATACGTACTTGATAGTAGCCACTCTTCAAATCAATTTTAGTAAAAACGACTACCATGCAAATTATCAAGCATATCATCTAGTGCAGGGATAGGATATCAATACTTTACCGTTATTTGGTTGATTGAGCGACAATCTGTGCACATACGCCATTCTCCCGTCTTTTTGAGGACCACAATGACTGGAAATGCGTAATGGCTCATGGACTCGTGAATCTTTCCCTTCTCCAACAGCTCCTCAACTTGCTTTTGTATCTCCATGATCTCCGTGGGGTTCGCTCTATAGGATGGCCGGTTTGGTAGCACGGAACCGGGTACAAAGTCGATTTGATGCTCCACGCCTCTTATTGGTGGCAGCCCATTGGGTTCTTCCTCCGGAAAGACATCCTTGAATTCTGCTGTGTCAGTAACTCATCCAATGAAATTGTTTTCTTTACAACGTTCGACTGTACTTTCAGTTTGTTGGATGGCAGACTTATAAAACTGAGTTTCCTTATCAGTTTTGTACTGAGTTTTTCTTTTGTCAGTTTCATAACTGACTTGAAGCATTAACTGAGATTTTACTCTTCTTCAAATATCAGTACTCTTGTTTCATCTAATTATAATTGACTTAATCAGAGTACACCATGATTCATTATCATCTAAGAATTCATTGTCCTTATGATTCTTAGGTCTTCATACAAGATCCATAAAGTCGATTCAGCCACCACAATCTTGCACGAAGTCCAACTTTCTGATCTCGACTTGTAATCTTCATAGCCGAGTTTGAACCTCGATTCTTCATTCTTCAATAACCGAGTTTGAACCTCGTTTCTTGATCTTTTAGATAAGTCAACTGAGTCTCAGTAACTCTTAGCGAACTTACCTTCTTCGCCATGTAGGTGTATTACGAGTCAGTTTGCTTGTCTTGATGATTTCCAGTTTTCTAAATGATTTCCAGTTTTCAGTTTTACGACACACTAATAATTACAGTGCTTGTCTGATGTAACCTATCCAAATATCAGACTCTAGTAAAACTTATACATTCAGTTCTAGACATCTTTTAGCTTTCCACTATAACAGCTGGCTTCAGCACTTCATCAATGGGGTTAAGATAATATTTTAACAAATAAGATGAATTATCATCAAAACATAAATTTTAATTCCAACATAAACCATACTCCCAATACCTACTGGGTGGATCAAAATTCTAATCTAGTTTAGTTGATAGCAAACTGATTGTAGGATCTAGATCAAAGCTTCGACTTTTATTAATTCAGCTTATACGAATTCAAGCTAGGTTTTTCCGATCTGATTGTATAAACGTGGACTATTTGGAAATAAAAACAAAAGCAACAACAATAATCAATCTCTGATTATTGTCTCGTGATAATCCTATCTCAGGAAAACCACCCAACTATTCTATCTCAGAATAATTGAAAGAAACTCCAATCTCTGAAAATTTTCTTGATTATAAACTAGGGTTTAATCTCCAAAATAATCTCCATAATATGTTCAAGTCTGACAACTATAAATAGCAAAATAGAAACCTAATTCCTAAAGGAAAAGGCACCACATTATCGAGTTGGGCACGAATATTAACTTCCTAATTAAATAAAAAGGCCTAATTAAAAATAGCATAATTAAATGTCCATTAAACATTCAGCAAATATGATGCATAAAACGCCCCATACTTGGGCCCTTCGCACATTAAGCCCAATCAGCAATGAATAGGCTTAAAGTAGTTGGATCATCAATCCTCAAAGCCTCATTCTCATTTCCAACATCTTGGACCAGCTTTGCATATGCTTCTCGAGCCTTCTTCTCTTGAAAATGTGTGATAGGGCCATCTCGAACAATAATAGGATCCTTGGGCTTGTGAATGCATGGCTGATCATCTTGGAGTGCATCATTAGTAGTATTTAGTGTTATCACCAACAACCGATGTTGGATGTGGTCTGATTTTAATCAGTTAGTAACTACCTTGAGTAAACGTACTTCAAGGTTCAAGGTTTTGTTGTTCATGGACTCTATCAGAAAGGATGCAACAGTATAACTGTCCCTTCCCGATTTCAAGAATCCTATTTCTAACCTTTATACACAATTGGTTAAAAGATATATCACGAATGGTCATTGACCGAACGTATGCTTGAAATTCCCAGTCTTACCTTCAAGCACCGTGTGCTAAATGCTTATATTTATGGAAGTGGGGTGAACCGAATCCACACCTTATCTGTAAATTCCAAAGCATATTGTAGGTAGACTTCTCGGTCTTACATTTCAATGTAAAACGTTATTTCGCTTCCAATATCTTTATTGAGTTAAGCAGTGTATTGTAGCACATATAAAACTATATAAGGCAATTTTAACGGTTTCTCACTTAGTGAGAACTTGTCACAATAAGGCGGTGAGCATCGATCTAGAGGACTATAAATGGCCTATTCCGAGTATAGAATACTCTATCTCTGTTGAAAATAGAGAAACCTCAAAATATTTTGAATAAACTTTCCGGAGTGTTTGAATAGTTATCGGACAAGAAGTCACTACTGGAAGCTCTACTAGCTTGCATCTTTCATCAAACCCCGAAGGTCGTCATGAACAAGCTATGTTACTTCTTTATAACCATTATCCTTTCCCGATTGAAAGGAAACTTAGTCATTGAACCTTTGAGACAATATAACCAGGCTGGGAGAAAGGAATCACCATGAGCCAGTCTTCAGGTCTTGTCTTTTAGGGACTATGCACTAACTATGGAATATGAAGAAGCGTTTACCTAAATATCGAAACCAATTGCTTTTAATAGTTCTTAAGATGTGTTTTATATACATATTTCAAGAGAGTTCTAAGTGGTTTTGACTTTATCAAACAAAAGTCCGAGTCTAGGATTCATACTACAAATGCTATATTCACTTTCTATCGACAAATAAATTATCGAATGAAGGTAAATCCTTTCGTTCCAAACGAATCTTAAGCGAAAATAATTTTTCCGCGATATCCAAGGATTAAATCCGATATTCATTTCCTTATATCACTCCCACTATTCTAGCTAAAATTAAGCGCCCGTTGTTTACTCTTTTAATCGTTAAATGCAATCTTTGCTACCTAGTTCTTCCAAAGAACTTAGCTCAAGAAAATCGCCAAGGATTCATAGGTTGGTGATCCAAAATCACTTGTCCTTATCTTATGAATTTCGATTAAATAATTTTAGGTTCGACCTAATGTTTTCTCGGTTTAGATGACTAACACTTTTAGACATATTCTCCCATTCTTGACTTTCCGTGAATGGAAACAGTCTTTGAACGGCCAGTTCGTTTGAGTAGACACTACTCTTGAACCGTGGGATGTCTATTTTGAGTGTTACTCATCGGGACTTGTCGGATTTTTAATATACCGGAAAAACAACAAATCATAACATTAGAGCTCCCACTAGTTTATCGGTTTCAAATACCATCTAACGAGCAATGCTTTATTTTTATGATTTTCCGATTAGAAAATCTTTCGTACATAGTTCCAATGTTTCCAGAAAAGACAACAAATCATAGAACTCCCACTAGTTCATTGATTCCAAATATCGTCCAACTAGCGACATTTCACGACTTCTGGTTTTTCAATTAGAACGATTACGTGTGTAGTCGATTACACTTTTCTAATGTTCTAGAAAAACAAAAAATCATAAAGGTCCCACTAGTTCATCGATTCCAAATATCGTCCAACTAGTAACACTTCATGATTTTCCGATTTTCAATTAGAAAATTACTCGTGTAATCACTACACACTCAAAATTCACTAGAAGAATTTCAAAGTCCGAATCACCTTTGATCAAACTAAGTTTGTCTCCCGTTTGACATGAATGACACTAGTGACATACCTATATGGCACTGGTTTTTAAAAGGCTTAAGAGAAAATATCTCTTTCGAAAATACTAGTCAATTATTAATATTTAACGTCCTAGTTACTTTCCACTTTTAACGAAGTCAATACTAGTCAATTATTAATATTTAAGCAAATTAGTAAGGGATATAATCTTCGTAAATAAAACGACATATATTAATTCAAGTTTAACACTACTATATAAGTTTATTTTAGGAATTGTAAACTAAAATTAAGTCTACTCTACCATTCCAGGTTTTAACCTCGCATCTCGATGTGCCGCCTTAGGGGTAGGTCAAAGAGATGACGGTTAAATCGAGACAATCTCATCAATGAATAACTTGTGAGAATTGAGCATCCCACGAGAATCGAACATCCCTTTATTCATTGACTACCTTCCTTTTTTAGCCTAGATATTATCAAGAATATCCGTTATGAATGTGACCTACTATATCGGATCTCTTGGAGTGCGCCCCGAGTGTGCCGTCTTAGGATAGGTCATTGACCCGGCGAGTACCGGAAATCCTATCCTTTCGGAGACCAAGCCATGAATGTTGATAAGGGTGAACACCATCCTTGGGGGGCGAAAATCAAAGCACCGCGAGGCATCACCTTCTCTCACTTACTTGTATCTATAGTAGAGGCCGTGGGGTTGGTTGTCGCCTCCCCGCTCCCACTCAATATTTTGGAAGTGGTGGTGGGTTAACTAACCACGTCTTTTGATGTTAACATAAAAGCACATCAAATCAAGGATTCGAATGGTGTCGGTAATGTAGGCAAGCCTACCCGTCCTATTCGTTGGAACATATATAATGATCGGACGAAATCGGGTCAAGACAAACCCATTGAGATAAGAAGGAATCACCCCTCCGCTCTCCAGGTGTAGCTTAGTCTTGCCGGACCCCGTGCATACATCACACTAGGGAGGTTCGATCGGTCGAGCGAAGCTCGATTGACCTCCCAACCTATAAAGCGAACCGTTGTTATTCAAGATTTATTGTTCTTTTACCATCATTCAATATCGTAGACACTACTGAATCGAAAACGTGATCTCGTTTGTGCTTTTAAGGCGGTTCACCGAGAACACACACCGAAAAGGCTTAACGATTTCATAACCCGTCCTCGGATCTTTAATTAGTTACTAAATTAATTAATTACCACGTATTAATTAAATTTCAACTAATTACTCGAGTTTGTATACATGCCTATTTTAATTACCAAAATTAAAATTCTACATGTATGCATGGAGTGGATTTATGATATGATGTATGTCATGACAATTCCGATTTTATATCTATTTTATGATCAAACACATAAAAATAAATTGCGGAAAATTTAAACACCGAGATGGATTGTTGGTACCCCCGACTAACCTATTTTCTAAGGAAAAATAAGACTAATTCTAAGTCTTCAAATCTCGATCTTCGATCTTGATCTTGAAACTTCCGGATCTCAAAGATTCGATCTTGACACGAACCACGAACGACGAGGAGAGGAGGCCGTAATATACCAATATATTAAAAAAAAATATCTAAATTATCAAGTTGTTTTATAAAAACCTTTGTTGTTTTTATTTTATTTTATCAAATTCACGGTTGTTCCAAAACTAAATTTTTTTTTTTATGTCGGCAAACCTTAGGTTCTAAAAAAAAAAAGGTGCGCATGCAATACCATGCATACATTAGTGATATAAGCTGCCGGCAACCCTAAAAAAATATAAAAGCTGCCGCAAAATATAAAAAAAAAGGAATTTGTGCCATGACCTAAAAAATTAAAAACGACAACAACAATTTCGGCCTCCTCCCGTTTTTACCTTCTTGATGATCTTCAACACCATGATCTTCATCGTCTCGAACTCGGATCAAAATTAAAATTACAAAGAAGCCATCTTTACAATTTTCAAGTTGCATAAAATTAAATTACAAGTCCTATGCTCAAGTGATGCTAATCAAAAGAGCTTCAAAATAGATCTACGGGTAAACAATACCAACCCCAATCCATCTCTTCAACCAAGACATTCATAACATAAAAAAAAAAATTAAGCATAGGCATTCGGCCCTATTTTAAAAAATTGGGACAAAAATCTACATGTTTTACTGCTCCTAGATCTAATATTTTATACGTATAAATATAGATCACCTTATGCTTTGATACCACCACTTGTTAGTAATACCATCCACAAATGAGCGATTTTAAGATCTAGATCTATAAAATACACGTAATAAAATAACTAGATCTACTCTACAAGGGGGTTGTAGAACATACCTCTTGGATCTCAAAATCCAAGTTGAAGAGCCGCATGATAGAAAGGATAAACGAAGATGTGAAGAGCACCACGATCTTCCGTGACGTGTGATCCAAGCAACTCCCGGTGGAAGGAAATTCTCGTCTCGAATCCTCCCGATATGCTACCCGGAAAAACCTCCAAGATTTTTCCTTATTCTCCCTCTTGGCCGAAATTATCACTTCTTCTCTCTAAGAGGAGAAGTCGAAATTTATTGTGTGTATGAGTTGGGAGAACTCTCTTTATATAGGAGAGTAAACCTTGTCCTCCAAGGATTTTATTTTACAAATAAAATAAATCCTATAAATAAAAGATAATCCCATAATATTCTAGAACAAATCTAGAATAATATTTATCTTTATTTCTTACCATAAATATTTATCCAATAAATATTTTGTACACATGTCTTATTAATACAAAAGAAAACAATTTCTTGTTTCCTAAAATAAGCTTAGGCGAAATTTCCCACTTGTGACCTAGTCACAATACATTTCGACTATAACACACTTTTGGTGAAGATTATGAAAAATACATTTTCATATATTTAATTATTTAGCCCAACTAATTTAATAGTCCACTAAACAATTAATTCACATATCGTTTTAATAAAGTCCAACAAGAACTAAATTAATATTATTAGGATTTGACGTCCGAGAATAGCTATGCTATATTTGGAAGCACGTCGGGGACCATGGACTAATAATCACGTGCTCCGATAAATCAAATAAATAATTATCTTATGAATGAATAATTATATTCGATAAATCAATCACGAGATTATGCCACCATAATCCCGTGGCTCGCACTCCTCCGATTATGAGATTATATTTATCTCCTCACGAGAATAATAATAAGCGTCTATTGATATAATCATTACATATGGATTAATCCTCCATAGACTGTTTATTCTAAATCGGGAAGTTACCGTTAACCCTTTTGAGAACCTCTTATCCTTATTTACCATTAACCCCTAGTGATCAATTAATTCATACACCCTCACCGTAGCTAATCGATGTAATATGAACTCGCGCGATCGATCGGTTTCTAGGATTAACAAATAAAGGAATCGTCTATCTACTTCCATAAATGGAAGGAATGGATTCCGTATCGGTGATAACACGAGACTACTCACTCAATCCAAATACAATGCCAAGATGGGGTAATTCGGATCACGAGACTCGGTGTAATCCTTAACCGTCAAGTCAAACCTCATAATCGATTCAAGCGGTTGATTGTGATCACCTCAGGATTAAGATATATCCATAAATATGATCATCGATTGATTCGATAAGACTTCTCGATTACGGAATTATATCGTGAACTCTAATCAAATCGGTCCAGCCCTATATGATATATCTATCATATATAAATGCCCCACTAGGTTTTCTTAACCGAAAGTCCGGATAAGACAAACACCTATTGTGTTCTGGGCGCATTAATAGCACGTTAAAGGAGAGACTCGATACTCTCGATTAACTTCACTACGGGCTAATTGTATTTTAAGTACATCTTCACTAACTCAATCCTCCCGTGTATATCCCATACACTGAGTTAAGTGATTACATAAACGATATACTTTAGGGTTTTCTGTAGTGTAAATACTATTGTCATATCGGTGAATATGAGAATAATAAATATGAATAATAATATTATTTCATTTATTAAATAAAACAATTACAAAATTGTTTTTCGGACATCACACCTAACAGATACAAACAGAGAGAAAGAGAAAGAGGGAAATAGAGAAGACAATAAGCTAAATCCTAACAATAAAAAGTCGAGTGGTCATATGCAAAACTACTGCATTTGGTAGTATGAATATTACAGGTAATAAGTCTCTAAGTGATTTAAGTACTCACCTTTTTTCTGAGGAATCAGTGGTCATATGTGAAACTACTGCACTTGTAACTGATGTGAAGCTCTAGCTAATGTAAGAGTATTAGCTAGAGTTCCAACTTAATGTACTGCAATTTTAACAACAATCAATAAATAAAAGTGGAGCAGCCTTCATAACTTTCCCAGGTATCTTTAATATCATTTGTTGTCCTCCAGCTGTTAACTAACTTTGCACCCCATAGAGCATGATGCATATCTCCTGGTAAGTACATCACAAAAATAAAAACGAATGTCATAAATTTCCAACACTCCCAATCTTGGTACGTAGAGCATACAATGAATTCATGATTTCAGTCATAGGTTCTATTTGGTGTTAAGACCAACCATGAGATGTCGTCAAACTGATGCAAACCGATCACAAGGCAGACAGACTGATGCAAGACTAACTAGCAGGCAGGCTGACCAAATAACAAATTTCAGTCAAATATGGACATAATTAACCAATAAAATGTGAGAATATAGACATAAAAATAGGAAAGAACTACCTATGAACATGCACTTTTACGTAGAAATTTTAAAAAAATAGAATTAATATGCAGTAGCCATGTAAAAATAGGATAAAAACATAAGAAGTTGAAAACAAAGACAATTAAACAACTTGGAGGTATAGATACTTACGAGTTTGCAGCTTTTAATAACCCTTCTAAATTGCTGGAATAAATCCTGAAGGAATGATTTGTCTCACAATCATGTTCTCAAACTCAAACCTACACAATTATGTTACATAAACGCAACACGTTTCAAGTCTTCGAGATACTAACAACTCATAAGCAGTTAGTAGTCTAAAATTACGCGAACCTGATCCTTAAAGCCTCTTGAAAGCATTTCATCAGCTTCATCCAATAAGCCATCCTGATGTGATCAGAGCGAAGGGATTGTCTCCTTCACATGTCAAAAACACGTCCAGGAGTAGCTGTTTTTCCGGTTCCAGATTGAGCTTGTTGGATGACATCAAGCCCCTTGGTGAAGGGAACAATACCCCTTTGCTGTATAGCAGCAAGGTTCTCAAAACCTAAACAAGAAATCAGAGTAGCATGGATGAATTATGTACAATTGTTTCCTTAAGAACAAGGATCAGTTAACATGCATATAAGCTGCAATTGTGTGTCTCGGTGTACAATCATCAGTAAACCGTAGAAAGCAGCAAACAAGTATGAAAAAAGAATCCACAAAAGTTGTCACTTGTGAGTTCTAGGAAACAAATCAGGCTACTAAAAAGTCTGTATTTACCAAAATATGACGGCCTAAGTGGTCTTAACAAGAGGGATATGACAATAATACAAGTTAACATAAAAAAAAGTGAGGATTCTGATAAAAGGATATATATATTTTAAAACAAAAAAACTAAAAGAAAGGACTATAATACTCAGAACTCCCGGTCGCAGCATCTTACCATAAGCATAAATACACCTTAGAAAATTTTCCTGCAATCCCATGGCACCAAAATTGTCAAAAACTTCATCATATGTTGCAAAGAAATATTGTCCTTCAGCAGTAAGCCATCACAAAACCAAGAACGGAGAATGAGGACCACCGTAATGCATAAAAATATATACATATCAAGACAATTGTTAGTGGCAGCACAAAAATGTTACAATGACAACTGATGAGAGTCAACTTCACTGTTCTTTTGTATGCGATCTAGCCCCTGTTTATCACTTTATTGGCATTGGCATGTTTTGGGTAGATTTAGACCTGTTTGAGAGTAATATCGAGAGTTAAACGCACGGGGAGTTAAACTGTCATATCGATAGGGAACTCCGCCTTTTTGACGATATTTCACTCTTTTCCGAGTACTTTTGTCTTGCGGAATTACGCGTGGTGTTTGTTCGTCTATGTTATTGTGGGACTTAGGTGACTCGAGGACCCAGAAGGTGATATCTTGGACTAAGAGACATGTTCGTGGCGCGAAAATTGAATGAAAGTTGAAGAAAAGCCAAGTTTGGAGTGAAGTCAGGGCAAACGGGCGTTTTCCATACACAAACTGGCGTTTGCAGGAAGCCCACCTCAAACGGGCGTTCACAGAGCTGATACTCATTCAGAAAGTTGGGTTTTCAGCTGGACGGGCGTCCAAATGACCCTCAAACGGGCGTTTGGGTAGGTTCAGCTCGATTCAAGAAAGCTCGTATAAGACAAACGAGCGTTCAAGGCAGGCCAGATGTCCCGGATTTTATCAATACAAAACAACAAGTAATAAACCGGTTAACCTCAAGTGCAAGGATCGTAGTATGGAGGCTAATGCCGGGTCGATCTTACGGGGAACTAGACGAATGTGAATCCTAGCTTTTGTTTTCAACTAAACTATTGTCACGAAACTAACCTAAACAAATATGCAGAAAAAGTAACTAGACAGAGGAGATTAATCCAATGCTAGGAAAGATTGAAAGCGATAAACTAAACTAAAATAAAGTGCAGAAAAGTAAACTAAAGCTAAACAATTCAAGGTTAAAGGATTAAATCAAATTATAACGAACGAACAAGCAATTGATCCACCTATCCTATCAACATTCAATTCTAACTCGGATTAATTCGTGATCTCTACTCAAGTCGTGATTCACCTAATCGAAGGCATAAACTCCTACTCTCGTAGACGAGTTCGTTTTCTAATCTTTTATCTTTCGATGTTAAAGATTACGTCTTTCTACCCTAGGCGTGAAATCTTTCAATTTCTAATCTAGAGATTCAATCTAATAACTTTCGTTGTGATTAGATTAAAGGTCTAAACTTTTATCATGGTGTTCTAAGGTTAACATGACTTTCATCAAGCAAACAATAAACAAAAGCACGGATCTTTCGATATAGCATGCAATCAACATATAAAACATGATAAAAGTAACAACTTTAATAGATACTCACAAAATAATCACGAACTAGAGATCAAACTGTTGAAACGGACGGCTTCACAACGCTTGTTCAAGGAGGATTTAGCCTCCTAGCATCCTTATGCAAACTCGAATTGATGGAATAAAGAACATAAATCTAACTATCCAATCTAGATGTTTTATTGCATAAAAACTGGAAAATAAAGGAGTAAAAACGCAGCCAAGCTGCTCCCTAGGGTTTAGGGATCGAATTGTATGATTAGGGTGAAAGAAATCCGCTGCTTATATAGAGTTTCAATGTCGGCTGCTACAGTAACCGCTCCGGACGCCCGTCTCGAAGATTCCGGACGCTCGTCCACTATTTTCAGCAACAGCATCCAAACTTGTAACGCTCATATCTCGGGCCTCGTAAGTCGGAATGGAGTGATTCAAAATCCTGTAGAATCCTCTATTCAAGCCCTACAACTCTTCTCTTGAGGTCCAGAGTCAAATCGGTTGTTATCATATCAAGAACTGCGTTGGAAGTTCAGCGCTACCCGGAATCCTGATTTTCTTCCTCTGGACGCTCGTCCAGTATCTCAGACGTTCGTTCCTTCAGCCTTGAACTTGTGCCAGACGTTCGTTCATCCAGCGTCCAAACTCTCTGTATCAAAATACTTCCCTGGACGCCCGTCTGCTTTATCAAACGCCCGTCCACTCTGGACGGGACCCGGACGAACGTCCATATGTGCTGTAACTCGATTTCTTGATCTTTATCTCCTCCTTCTTCCATCTTTATCCTTCTTTTCTCATCTCTATCTCGATTTAGCTCGAATTATATCAACATTTGATCATCAATTTAGCCTCCAACATGTACCTACATGACATCAAAAACACCGCAAAACGTAACACAATCCAAATACTCGTAAAACCATAATTAAAACACATACACAACCTCATTTTGCGAATAAACTAATTAAAAACTCACTTGCTTAATAAATCATTTAAACACTCGTTTTCTATGCAAATTATACAAATACGGAGGAAATCATTATCAAATATAACGTTAAAAACCGTATAAAAATACCCTTAACAACTCCCCCACACTTAAACTTTGCTCGTCCCGAGCAAAACAAAACAAGATAAAGGCTCGGAAAGAGTATAGACACTTCAACACATATACCATATAGTCAATAAACTAGAAGTTCACCCGTGTGTGTGCATAGCCATAGAAAATTTCCACTAAATCCAAACTTGAGAAACTCAAAGCAAAACTAGCTAATACCCCATCGTAGAATAGCAATAAATGACACTCATAAGATGCACCCTACAAACGTGACATATCCCGAAAGAATGATCGAATGAATCTAGGGCCTTTCTGAAATACTCAGAGGATAATCCCTACAACATATCCATCGGTTTATACTGGGGATAAGATAGACGATAACTTAGTCTTATATACATTTTTCATAACACTTTATCAGTTGATTTAACTTTTCACTTAAAACACACATCGAATGAGCTCTTGCCTGTCATAGCGAATAGGACATTTCGAGATAATACCCTACCTTACTCCAATCATAAAGCAGCTTCTTCTAACTGTCGTGAGCTTTTAGTCATCATAGTGGTATAGGACATACGTGGTATACCCTACCTCACTCAAATCATCGACTAGCTTTCGACACACACGAATAATTTCATATTAATTCAACTTTTTCAATTGACAATAGCTACGTGTTGCTTATCACATTCAAACTTCTAGATATTCACAGTATATCATACTTCGGAACTAAATACAAACTATCATAAATCTCATGATATGCACGTAGCACTAAGCACATGACTTATAAGGAAATCAAAAACCACTAATCCAAAAGGGGTATAACTCATAAATATAGCTCATCATTCACTATGGCATGTGAAAAAGAATGTCGGGTGAAACAACTAACTTACGGAACATATGGCATACAGCATCAATGAATATAACAAACCGAACAAAAACATGCATTGCTCACTCGAGACAAAACAAATTTTTTAAAATTTAGCTCATTTTAGCATAGAAATAAAATCATGTAAGCAAATGTATAGATACATATCGACTTATCCCCTCCCCCACACTTAAATAACAACATGTCCTCATGTTGTGCAGAAAATAAAAGGAAAAGAAAACTTAGCTGGTCGTATGTCGAAAGAGGCAATTCGAAATGGTCCGGAGCCGGGTCCAAAATGTTGAGGAAATCGAGAGATCGTGGACCATCCACCGGAAAACCGACTTCATCTCAAAACTCACAAACGCTACCGAAAATACCACCGCATACTTGAAAAGCCAAGAAATACCTCGGGGGATACAAGGGATTAAACCATATCGCGCAAAAGTGATAGAGATAAAGATAAGAGGAAATCGTAAGCAAAACCACACTTCGACCTGTATAAGCCTAGGGCGGTGATCGACAAACACAATCCTCATAAAAGCCGACTAAAAACAACGAAAAACAACTAAAGAAAGAAACTAATATAATAAGGGATATCTAGGATGCCTCCTAGTAGCGCTAATGGTTATTGTCGTTAGCTCGACACATTTGAAGCTCACTGGATCGGGCCATTTAACCTTTCGCGACCATTACCTCGTGTAAGCTTTGGTCAGTAATGTGGCCGCAGAAACAGCACTTAACACATGGGGTTAAATCCTTTATAGCTTTCCAAATACGTTTAAACTTCCCCATGGTTGCATTCTTTCTTCTCCGGTTCCTCTGATGACGTTTAAGTTGTCGCTCCCTTTCAAACTCTTCCATATCAGCACTACCTGCTAGAACATCTTCGATTTAACACAACCGTCATCCCCAGAAAACAAATCGGGTGAAAACTTCGTCAAAGTGGTTGACTTCGAAGTCCCACGCCGAGGATTTCGAGGAATTTAACAATCAAAGGCTTTTCTTTATGTTCACCTATATAGTGCTTGCACCTCGACCATTAACTCGAACGCGGTTGATCACCATAACCTCGTAATTCTAGCACACCTCCAAGAATGATTTGGAGAATCTCGAAGGACCGGACCAACGTGTCCTCAACTTGCCAGAAACAAATGCAACCTGGAATTGTAGAGTAACACTTGCTCACCGACCTTGAATTCTCTCTTCTTTATCTTGGCATCGTGGAGGAGTTTCATCTTCTCCTTACTAATCCTGGCGCTTTAAGTAAGCTTGGAGTCCGAATTCATCCACTCATGCAATCTACTGCGAGCGGTGTTTGCCACAGATTGGGAATCGAAGTTAAGAAACTTCGTGAGCCCAATCGCTCGATGCTCTAACTCGACAGCGAGATGACATGGTTTCCGTAGACCATTTGATATGGAGATGTACCCATAGGAGTTTTATAGGCGGTCCTATAAGCCCATAAGACATCATCCAACTTGAGACTCGATCCTTGCGATGACTGCTCACGCTTTTCTCCAGGATCTTTTAATGCTTTGGTTGCTTCGCTCAACGACCGCTAGTCATCGGATGGTATGGGGTGCCGGTCTTATGGCGTACACCATACTTTTCGAGAACTTTTTCTAGAGGTCGGTTGCAAAAATGCGTTCCTTCATCACCGATCAAGGCTCGAGGACATCCAAATCTCACAAAGATATTCTTTTTAGGAACTTCATGACCGTTTATGATCATTGTGAGGAGTGGCTACCGCCTCCACCCATTTCGAAACATAGTCGACGCAGAGACCAAGATGTATTTGTTACCAGCAGGATGATGGGAAAGGTCCCATAAAATCGATACCCCATACATCAAAGACTTCGCACTCTAAGATGGGTTTCAAAGGCATGTCAAAACGCCTTGTCAGAGTTCCGGTTCGTTGACACCTATCGCAAGCTTTACAGAAAGCTTCTGTATCTTTAAAGATCGTAGGCCAATAGAAACCGGACTGGAAGATCTTCGCAACCGTTTTCCAAGGACCAAAGTGACCACCTGTGGGTCCACTATGGCATTGCTCGATTATATCGCGTTGCTCAGATTCGGGAACACACCTCCTCAGCAAACCATCTTTGCAAATCTTGAAAAGGTAAGGTTCATCCCAAACGAAATATTTCATATCAGAGAAGAACTTCTTCTTCTCTTGATAAGACATTTCAGGATCAAGGTATTTGGCATGAAGGTAGTTCACAATGGAGGAGTACCAAGGAACATCAGGAGAACGGCCATCGATCAACATGATGTTTTCTAGAGGAAAGTAAAGATCTATATCATCTGGTTCATTCTTTTCCTCATTTAACATCCTAGACACATGATCCGCTACTACATTCTCACCCTTCTTCTTGTCTTTGATTTGAACGTCAAACTCTTGTAGGAGGTCGGTATCCAACGCAGATAGCGCGCGTTTAGCATCCTTTTAGTCATCGAGATACCGCAGCGGCGTGATCAGTCCACACGATCACTTGAGCACCTAACAAGTAACTACGGAACTTGTCCATAGCAAACACTACGGCCAATAATTCCTTTTCGGTAGTCGTATAGTTAACTTGCGAAGGATTCAACGTGTGGCTGGCGTAATAGATAGGCTGGAACTTTCCTTCGATTCGCTGTCCTAAGACTGCACCAACAGCATAGTTGGATGCATCGCACATAAGCTCAAAGGGCAAGTTCCGTCCAGGTGAAATAAGAATTGGAGCAGAGATCAGACGATTTTTGAGCTCCTCAAACGCGTGCTTGCAGCTATCATCAAAATCAAAAGTAACGTCTTCTTTTAGTAAGGTAGACAGGGGCTTGGCGATCTTTGAAAAGTCCTGGATGAACCTCCTATAGAAGCCGACATGCCCGAGAAAACCTCGGACTTCCCGAACATTCTTAGGATAACTCATCTTCTCAATAGCTTCTACCTTGGCCCTATCTACTTCTATACCTTTGGCGGACACTTTGTGGCCAAGGACTATACCTTCATCTACCATGAAATGGCATTTTTCCCAATTAAGCACTAAGTCCTTTTCCACACATCTTGACAACACCCGATCAAGATTATCGAGGCAATCATCGAAGGAGTGACCAAAGACCGAGAAGTCATCCATAAAAATCTCCATGCACTTTTCAACTAGCCCGTCAAAGATTGCCATCATACACCTTTGAAAGGTGGTGGGGGGCATTACAGAGACCAAATGGCATCCGCCTGTAGGCGAATGTACCATAGGGGCAGGTGAAAGTGGTCTTCTCTTGGTCAACAGGATCGATGGGTATCTGGAAGTATCCTGAATATCCATCCAGGAAGCAGTAGAATGCGTGCCCCGCCAGACGCTCAAGCATCTGGTCAATGAATGGAAGGGGAAAATGATCTTTCAGTGTGACCTCATTGAGCTTTCGATAATCGATACATACTCTGTATCCAGTAACGAGCCTCAATGCTATCTCTTCTCCCTTCTCATTCTTCTCAATAGTAATTCCCCCTTTTTTGGGGACTACCTGAGTCGGGGAAACCCATTCACTGTCAGCAATGGCGTAAATGATACCCATATCCGAAGTTTAATGATCTCCTTCTTGACTACCTCTTGCATGTGAGGTTGAGCCTTCTCGAGGTCTGTCTAACTCGCTTTTGCACCCTCCTCGTCTTGATCTTGTGCATACAGATGTCGGGAGATATCCTCGGATATCTCCCACCGCCATCCAAAGGCTTTTTCATTTTTTGCGCAAGACGTTTAACAGTTTAAGCTCTTCTATACGAGATAGCTTGGCAGAGATGATCAAAGGAAGCTTGTCACCTTCTCTTAAAAACACATACTTAAGATGTTTAGGTAACGGCTTGATGCAAATCTACGGGGAGGATCCTCTAGACTTGATTTAAGATCGCCACTCTTCAACTCAACATCGGCCGAGCTTACTTAGTGGTCCTACTGCCAAGGCTTCTTCTCTTAGCTCATCCTCAAAATCAGGTACTAATCGGTCTAGATTAACCATACCATGACTATTCAGATTATCGATCAATCGCTCATATTCCGCTTCCACGGCCTTTGACTTGCTCGTCCATACAGATCATTGAAGTCATTAAATGACTCCTCAATAGAAAAGCCGGTTGGAGAACCGGAGGGTACTTGAATGGATTTAGAGACACTATAGCTCACCTCTTGGTCACCAACTCGAATAGTTACTTGCCCACCATCACAATCGATGAGGGCCCTAGCTGTGGATAGGAAAGGTCTCCCAAGAATCAGGGGGACTTTCTCATCTTTTCCCATATCTAAGACGTACCAATCTACAGAAAGGTAAATCTATCGATCCGGACTAAAATGTCTTTCAGAATCCCTGAAGCTTTCTTAGAAGATCTATCGGTGAACTGAAGGTTCATGGAAGTGGGTTCTAGAAGACTTTGTAAACCCAGCTGCTCACACACAAGACAATGGCATCAGGTGATGGATGCACCCAAGTCACATAAAGAATTTGGAAAGACTAAGCCTCCCATCTGCAACGTGAGCACGAATTTTCCGGGTCACCTCTTTTGATTGGTAAGTCTGGATAATTGATCATTGAACAATCCTCACCAATTGCCTGATCCATTTCTGCTAACTTCTTCTTCGAAGAAACAACATCCTTGATGAATTTAGTATACTTAGGCATTTCAACCAAAACTTCTGAGAGTGGAAGATTAACCTGAGTATTTTTCAGCAGATTAAGCACCTTTCCGTACTTCTTATCTTCATGCAATGGGATGTTGCTCTTTCTCGGTGGAAATGGAAGCTTTTTCAAATCATCCTCGGAAAATACTTTCTTCGAGGTCGAACTAACTGCTTTGTCTTCCACATCTTTCCACCTCACCGTCTTATCATTCTTTTTATTAGTCAGGGGATCAGCCACCTGACGATCATTTGATTCATCACTCCTCAGGGGATCAGCCACCTGAGGATTCTTAATTGATTCTTCATTCCTCAAGGGATCAGCCACTCGAGGAATCTCAATTCTTTCACCTATCAGGGGATCAGCCACCTGATGTCTTTCAACTTCTACACCTCTCGGGGTCAGCCACCTGAGTACCTGCTTGTAGCCAAGGGGATGATGGGTGCTCGACTTCCTCCCGCCTTATCACCGGCGGGGAGGGGCTAGTGGTTTCCCGGTTGGGGAACCACTCGATTGAGTACCACTTCTTAAGTTCATTGCACCGCCTCTCCTCCACCGTATGGAAGTGAAGGAACCAAGTCAGTGCATTGGCCAAGATTCAATTCAGTATGAGCTACATGACCACCTTTGGGATTTCTCTCCGTGGAGTTTGGCATCTGCCCTGATGGTCTAGAAGCTTGCTGGTCAGCCATTTGCTTCTCAAGGTGCTTGATCGAATTCATCAACAAGCTGGATATTATTATTTTGCTCCTCTGGAAGTTATTGTTCTGCTCCTTCACTCCTTCGATAGAGTCCAATCTAGCTTCCGGATCGACAACGTGAGATGGACCTTGAGAGTTACAAGCTGTTTTGAGAGAAAGGTTGGCCGGACCGACTTTGAAATGCAGAGATTTGGATTGTTAGGCCAACTTTGATTTAACTCTTGATTTAGATTGGAGGAATTCAAGCTCGGGTTACGATTAAAATTAGGGTTTCGATTGAGATTCGAGTTTTGATTGAAATTACGATTGAAATTAATTTAGACTTTGATTTGGGTGGAAACCTGGTTTGAAAGTTGCCTTGGCGATGAATTGATTACCAAACCTTTGATTTGGCTGGCCATTGAAGGCATTGATCTCTGCGTTACGTCAATCATAGGGCGAAAACGAGCGATGTGCCCCATATCGTCACATACTTGGCATGCGACTTGATTATACTGTCCATGATTCTGGACAGCATTGACTTGATAAGGAACAGGGGAATTGAATTGACACTGGCCAACCATATGGCGATCGAGAACAATTCGCAAGATCTGCAACTCCGAGTTACAGTAAAAATGAAGGAGTCTGATAACTCGGATTTGGAGACGTGGTAAGCGTAGCCAGCTGCTGCTTCAGCATGGAAATCTCGTTCTGCATTTTCACCTCCTCGATCCTAGGAGGAGGTGGTGGTGCCTGAATAGCTTGAAAGGAGGGGGCATAATTATATTTGGCAATGTCTTCGAACAACGCCCACCCCTCTTGAGGCGTTTTTCTCAAGAAAGCCCCACCTGATGAACTATTGACCATGCCCTTGGTGAGCTCGGTCAATCCACTGAAAAAAGTATTGACTTGCCTCTGCAAGTCTAACCCATGGTGGGGGCATTTACGAAGAAGAGCCTTAAATCTCTTCCACGCCTCAAAGAATGATTCTGTTTCCGTTTGACAAAAATTGTATATTTCCCTTAAACACTGGGCTGTCTTGGCAGGTGGAAAGTATTGGCTTAAAAATTCTTTTTCCAATGCAGCCCAAGTGGTAATGGATTCTGCAGGGAGAGAGCTATACCACTCCTTAGCTTCTCCCTTCAAAGAGAACGGAAACAGTGTAAGTTTAATCGCATCCTCACTCACACCTTGAATGCGTGTCGTACCACATATCTCCAGAAATGTGTGTACGTGTGTGTGAGGATTTTCAGAAGGGGACCCGTGAAACATTGATGCATGCTGCATCATCTGAATGAGGCCGGGTTTGAGTTCGAAAGTTTGTGCGGTAATGGCTGGTAAGACGATAGCTGGGTTGACAGTTACTGCACCAGGCATGGCGTAGTCTGCCAATGTCCGTCTATCTTCAGCGGCCATTATTACTATTCTTTCGATTTCTCCTGAAAGATATTGCTCGAATTCTTGATCTAGAGCGTTTCCTTCGTCGAAACGAAGTCTCCGCCTATTGGGTCGGACTATGGTCCGCTCGGGGTCAGGGGAATAGATTAGTGGTCCCTTATGACTACGAGTTTGCATAAACCGAACACCAACTCAAGGTGTTGAGCAAGAAAGGATAGAAAATGACAAAAGGACAGATCAGACAGAGGGAAAGGATAACTAAACCTAGAGGAATCAAAAACTACGAAACTTAACTACGAAAAATTTAAAAACAGAAAAAAACAGGAAACACTAAAAACGTGTTGAAATCTTCTGAGCCCAAAATGGAAGGGAAAACAGTGGATTTTGACCTCGAAAACGGTGTCGGACGGCCTCTGGCCGTCTGCCACGTCGTCGGCGTCGGAACGAGCTTTCCGAATTGGGGTCCTGCGCGCCAATCCGACACTCGAGCCGAAAGTTATGGCCAAAATACTATCAAGTGCTAAAACGGACCCTTTTATCCTAAAATTTGATCGTGAAAGATGTGGAGTCAGATGATTCAACCTAAGAAACCTACCTATGACACTTACCTATGAAAAAAAACAGAAAACCTAATTGAAATAAAAATAAAAACTGATGGCAGACAGGACAGACGGGCGTCCAATTTGGATGGACGTTAAATCGACCGATTTCGAAATGGACGGGCGTTCAAAATTTGAACGCCGTCCGCTTGTCGAATTCTGTGGGCGGGCGTCCGTGTATGAACGCCGTCTGCAGGTCGAATTTTGATTCGAGATTGAGAAACTTCAGCCGGACGGGCGCCCAAAGAAAATAAACGCCGTCCGATCAAACAAGAATCGACGGACGTTCGGTAAAACGGACGCCGTCCAATCCGGCGTAAACGGTTAGAAAAACAGAGCGTGATAGACGAAAAAGCAGTATAGACTTAGAAGCTAAAATTTATACTAACTCTTGTGAAAACACGATGTATAAACGCACTAAAATGACTAAACTACTAACTACAAAAAGAGAGTGAAAAGATCTAACCTAAAAACAAGAATTGAAAACAAACTAAAAACAAAAACAAAAACTAGGCAACCGTCCGGTTCCCCGGCAACGGCGCCAAAAACTTGTCCCGGATTTTATCAATACAAAACAACAAGTAATAAACCGGTTAACCTCAAGTGCAAGGATCGTAGTATGGAGGCTAATGCCGGGTCGATCTTACGGGAACTAGGCGAATGTGAATCCTAGCTTTTGTTTTCAACTAAACTATTGTCACGAAAACTAACCTAAACAAATATGCGAAAAAAGTAACTAGACAGAGGAGATTAATCCAATGCTAGGAAAGATTGAAAGCGATAAACTAAACTAAAATAAAGTGCAGAAAAGTAAACTAAAGCTAAACAATTCAAGGTTAAAGGATTAAATCAAATTATAACGAACGAACAAGCAATTGATCCACCTATCCTATCAACATTCAATTCTAACTCGGATTAATTCGTGATCTCTACTCAAGTCGTGATTCACCTAATCGAAGGCATAAACTCCTACTCTCGTAGACGAGTTCGTTTTCTAATCTTTTATCTTTCGATGTTAAAGATTACGCTCTTTCTACCCTAGGCGTGAAATCTTTCAATTTCTAATCTAGAGATTCAATCTAATAACTTTCGTTGTGATTAGATTAAAGGTCTAAACTTTTATCATGGTGTTCTAAGGTTAACATGACTTTCATCAAGCAAACAATAAACAAAAGCACGGATCTTTCGATATAGCATGCAATCAACATATAAAAACATGATAAAAGTAACAACTTTAATAGATACTCACAAAATAATCACGAACTAGAGATCAAACTGTTGAAACGGACGGCTTCACAACGCTTGTTCAAGGAGGATTTAGCCTCCTAGCATCCTTATGCAAACTCGAATTGATGGAATAAAGAACATAAATCTAACTATCTAATCTAGATGTTTTATTGCATAAAAACTGGAAAATAAAGGAGTAAAAACGCAGCCAAGCTGCTCCCTAGGGTTTAGGGATCGAATTGTATGATTAGGGTGAAAGAAATCCGCTGCTTATATAGAGTTTCAATGTCGGCTGCTACAGTAACCGCTCCGGACGCCCGTCTGAAGATTCCGGACGCTCGTCCACTATTTTCAGCAACAGCATCCAAACTTGTAACGCTCATATCTCGGGCCTCGTAAGTCGGAAT
The DNA here is from genome assembly GCA_026214975.1 of Gentiana macrophylla. Classification (NCBI taxonomy): domain Eukaryota; kingdom Viridiplantae; phylum Streptophyta; class Magnoliopsida; order Gentianales; family Gentianaceae; genus Gentiana; species Gentiana macrophylla. The sequence continues at coordinate 75,162,842 of CM047805.1, forward strand.
GGAGTGATTCAAAATCCTGTAGAATCCTCTATTCAAGCCCTACAACTCTTCTCTTGAGGTCCAGAGTCAAATCGGTTGTTATCATATCAAGAACTGCGTTGGAAGTTCAGCGCTACCCGGAATCCTGATTTTCTTCCTCCGACGCGCTTTCGTCCAAAGTATCTCGACGTTCGTTCCTTCAGCCTTGAACTTGTGCCAGACGTTCGTTCATCCAGCGTCCCAAACTCTCTGTATCAAAATACTTCCCTGGACGCCCGTCTGCTTTATCAAACGCCCGTCCACTCTGGACGGGACCCGGACGAACGTCCATATGTGCTGTAACTCGATTTCTTGATCTTTATCTCCTCCTTCTTCCATCTTTATCCTTCTTCTCTCATCTCTATCTCGATTTAGCTCGAATTATATCAACATTTGATCATCAATTTAGCCTCCAACATGTACCTACATGACATCAAAAACACCGCAAAACGTAACACAATCCAAATACTCGTAAAACCATAATTAAAACACATACACAACCTCATTTTGCGAATAAACTAATTAAAAACTCACTTGCTTAATAAATCATTTAAACACTCGTTTTCTATGCAAATTATACAAATACGGAGGAAATCATTATCAAATATAACGTTAAAAACCGTATAAAAATACCCTTAACACCAGACGCTCGTTCGGATCAAAGAAACCCTAATCAAGAATCAGACTTCAAGGCAGACGGGCGTTTGACATGAGGCAGACGGGCGTTTGACATGAGGCAAACGCTCGTTTACGCCGGCAATGATATTTCACCATGCCTGTTCGTTAATCTTTATTTTGACCTATCTTGGAGGCATTTTCTGGTCAAGTCATCTTCATTAAAGTTGTAGGGAATTGAACGAGATTTCCAAAGCATCTTGAATCGTTCAAATTGGAGCTCTACACAACAAGTTATCACCAGTTTACCAAAGATGAGTTAAATGGGACAAGTTGGTCGGCCCAAATAGGTCAAGGTCGCGATTTTCTGCCTATTTAAGAGCAGCTAAACCTAAGAAATAGATATTCTGACTTTCATTGGCCTAGACTGAGTTCGAGGCCGGCTTAGGTGCTCAACCCAGCCGCTTCGGCGGTTGTTATGACTGGTTGACATCTAAATAGCCGGATTAGAGCTCTGGACTAGGCTCCGTATTTCAATTTCTTAGTTTAGATTTTTTAATATAGAGTAGAATATGATATTCGATCGATATCTTGGTGGAGTTCGTGCAGGATCATTGTATGAATTAAAGGTTGATATCTTTTCTTTGATTTAGGATTCAAAAGTCTTGATATGCAATCTTTAGATCTTCATTATTGTGAGTTTTCGATTTGATTTGTTTTCTCTCAATATGGTTTTGATTGTGTAGATCATTATTTTGATGAAATTTACTTTGGATAAAAGTCTTGATTCAGATCCTTGTGTATGTCGTGAAATAATAAAAGCTTCGATCTTTTGTCTTGTTCGTATACTCTTTGCCCTCTGATTTTAACACAAGTTTTGTATTCGATTCAATCTCCTCGTGGGATCGACCTCGGACTCTGAACGCACTACCTACGATCGACCCGGTTCACTGCCGGTTAGAAAGTGAGTTTTGCCTAAGGTTTCGAGTTTTATAAATTGTATTTGATCGAGCCGGATTGTGAAATCTCTACTTATCAAATTGGCGCCGTTGCCGGGGAGATTGTTTGTCGATATAAAAAATTGTGTTAGGTCAATAGAGCGAAAAAAATGAAAACATGTTGATATTATGTGCTTAGACTAGGTTTGAATGCAATGTTGGTACTCAACCCAATCCCTTTATGGGGTTGTTATATTAGGTTGATATCTTGTAGGTTGTCCTAGAACTTGGGCCTAGGTTTTTATCGATCTTGTTTTATTTAGATTTCGATAGGAGCCATGGGATGCTGAAGTGATATTGTCCTGAACTCGGATTGAATACGATTTTGGTACTCAACCCAGTCCCTTTATGGGGTTGTTGTGTTAGGTTGATATCTTGTATGTCCGGCTAGAACTGGGGCTTAGGGCTTTCGGCTACCATGACTTTTTGAGGGATCTAAAATATCGTGTGTGTGTGTGTGTGTGAGGGGTTAAAAAAAATAAATAAATAAAAATTTGTGGCGCCGTATTTTGGTGTGCACAAGAGAAGTGTGTTATCAAAAAAAATTTTGTGTTAGGTCAAACAAAAAAAAACAAAAAAATTACAATTAAAAAAAAAATAATAATAATAATAATAATAATAATAATAATAATAAAATACCAGTGCTGCCGATAAAATTAAAAAAAAATTTAAAAAATTAGAGAGAACTTTTTGGAATAAAGCAAGCTTAGGTGTGTCTAAGAGGAATTCACGATGAATACAGTGAGGAAGTATTTGATTGTGATACATGCTTTCACTACTCGACATGGATGTTTTAATGTGACCTCTGTGGCCTTTATATGATATGCGTAGATGTTCTGTTCTTTTACCTTTATGGTCATTTTTCCATCTATTGTGGTCCATGTTGAGTGATTGTTTATGTTTCGAGTCTACTGATGTGGCATGGCTTCTTTATTTTATATCCCCAGTCTATCTGTTGCATACTTTTGGCACGTGGACCACATCCCGTGTATGTGTTTGCGTTGTTTTCTGTCTATGTGACTTTAGGTACACGGGATGCGCTTATAAGAAGATGTCACGAGATTCATTCACGCCTTTCTGCCGGGTCTAAAGCTAAGTCTTCTTTCTCTTTCATTCACACACTGAGGACAGTGTTTCATTCAAAGTGTGGGGTGGTAGACTTAGCTTGGTTTGAGTTGTATGTTTAAATGTGCCAGTGCAGTAATATACTTAGTCTGTGTCCGTTTTCGAGTCAGATTTTAAAATTTTCCAAGGTTTTAACGTCCGTTTGCATGTTTAAACTTCACATTCTCTTGGTAAATGACTTAGCGAAGTAGTAAATGCTTATAGCAAGATGCTAGGTTTATCTTATAAACGGATGTTCTTTTGCACGTTTAGCTTCAATTTCATGGGCCTTAGGATCTAGTGAACGATTATGGTAGACTTGAGCACAATTCGACTGTCTAGATCCCATTTTGTAACTTCGAGGCGAAATAGAAGGATTGATCTTGGTAGGACACGGGATGACAGTCCTGGCGCTTCTTTGACACAACCAGAGCCAAATAAGCCAAAATCCTAACATTATACCCTCGTAACCCCTCTAAGCCTTGATAGGACGGTCTGACCACCGTCCGAAATGAGCCGTTTTGTCTACTTAGCCTGTATTACCCTAACCCTGAGCCTTATTTTTGGTCACGTTTCTTTTGATCACCCTACGAGTGGACTTAATTGTTACTTTAGACACACTTTCTGAATCAAGTGTGGGGTGGGAGATGGTGCGTGTTTCGAGAGGAGTTGGTTGGTACGAGCTAATACGATGACGGGGAGGAGCTCGAGGAATCTAATGTGAGGATTGTTGGTTCGAGAAAAAAATATAAAGTTGAAAGAATGAAAAAAGAAAGAAAATGAAATAGAAAAAAAGAAGAAAAAGAAAGTTGAATAAAGTTGAGAAAAAAAGTCAAGGGAGGATGTTTTGAGTAAATGAAAGTATGATGTTAAAGTTGGGGTTGTTTATCAATGAGTATAGAAAGATCGAAGGTGTTTGGTGTGGTTTAGTATGTTTTCGAATAGAAAGTAAATGAGATGATTAGGTTCACTCGTATTTTCTTTTCTCTAGTCCCAAATTTTCCTTTCGATTAACCCCGTCCTGAGCTTAACATTATAACCCTTCAAGTCCTACTGGACCGTGTTTAGCGTTGGTTGGTCCCGATTAGAGGAGATGTTATTAAAATGAGCTTTAGTGTAGTCGCAATAGCTAAGCGTCTATAATCCGAACCGGTGATTTGTTCTATGACTTGGAAGCTACTTTTCACACATACACATTCCGTTTGTCTGATAACGATTGAGTCAAGATGTTTGCATTCACTGTTTTACTTATCTTTTACTTTGGAATGTGAGTGTTTTTATACGCGTTTGTGAAGTTGATCCCTTGGTCTCTTTTAATACGCCTGTTTTCTCGAGGACGAGCAAAGGCTAAGTGTGGGGTGGTTGATAGGAGTCAACTTCACCGCACTTTTGTATGTGATCTAGCCCCCGTTTATCACTTTATTGGCATGTTTTGGGTAGATTTAGACCTGTTTGAGAGTAATATCGAGAGTTATACGCACGGGGAGTTAAACTGTCATATCGATAGGGAACTCCGCCTTTTTGAAGATATTTCACTCTTTTCCGAGTACTTTTGTCTTGCGGAATTATGCGTGGTGTTTGTTCGTCTATGTTATTGCAGGACTTAGGTGACTCGAGGACCCGAAAGGCGATATCTTGGACTAAGAGACATGTTCGTGGCGCGAGAAATGAATGAAAGTTGAAGAAAAGCCAAGTTTGGAGTGAAGTCAGGGCAAACGGGCGTTTGTCATACCCAAACTGGCGTTTGCGGGAAGCCCACCTCAAACGGGCGTTTGCCCATTCCAAACGGGCGTTCACAGAGCTGGCACTCATTCATAAAGTTGGGTTTTCAGCTAGACGGGCGTCCAAATGACCCCCAAACGGGCGTTTGGGTAGGTTCAGCTCGATTCAAGAAAGCTCGTACAAGACAAACGAGCGTTCAAGGCAGGCCAGACGCTCATTCGGATCAAAGAAACCCTAATCAAGAATCATACTTCAAGGCAGACAGGCGTTTGACATGAGGCAAATGCTCGTTTGGCGCCGACAGCAGTATTTCACCATGCCTGTTCGTTAATATTTATTTTCACTAATCTTGGAAGCATTTTATGGTCAAGTCGTCATCATGAAAGTTGTAGGTAATTGAACGAGCTTTCCAACGCATCTTGAATCGTTCAAATCGGAGCTCTACACAGCAAGTTATCACCAGTTTACCAAAGATGAGTTAAATGGGCCAAGTTGGTCGGCCCAACTAGGTCAAGGTCGCGATTTTCTGCTTATTTAAGAGCAGCTAAACCTAAGAAACAGATATTTTGACTTTCATTGGCCTAGACTGAGTTCGAGGCCGGCTTAGGTGCTCAACCCAGCCGCTTCGGCGGTTGTTATGACAGGTTGACATCTAAATAGCCGGATTAGAGCTCTGGACTAGGCTCCGTATTTCAATTTCATAGTTTAGATTTTTAAATATAGAGTAGAATATGATATTCAATCGATATATTGGTTGAGTTCGTGCCTGGGATCATTGTATGAATTAAAGGTTGATATGTTTTGCTGACTTAGAATTCAAAAGTCTTGATCTGCAATCTTTAGATCTTCATTATTGTGAGTTTTCTGATTTCAATTTGTTTTCTCTCAATATGGTTTTGATTGTGTAGATCATTAGTTTGATGAAATTTACTCGGATAAAAGTCTTGATTCGAGATCCTGTGTATGTCGTGAAATAATAAAAGCTTCGATCTTTTGTCTTGTTCGTATACTCTTTGCCTCTCCGATTTTAACACAAGTTTTGTATTCGATTCAATCTCCTCATGGGATCGACCTCGGACTCTGAACGCACTACCTACGATCGACTGGTTCCTTCGCCGTTAGAAAGTGAGTTTTGCCTTAGGTTTCGAGTTTTATAAATTGTATTTGATCTAGCCAGATTATGAAATCTCTACTTATCAACAACACACACATTCGACCTTCCAAAAGTTGATTTTATATGGTATAAGTGGTGCCGTTAAAGGCTCCAAACATGTATATATGCCACAATGGCACAATCGAATCCACTGTGGTAGTATTAAAAGAACAGAGCTTACAATTCATTCATTTTGACATCGTGTAACATTGCACCAAAGATTCAAAGTTTAGCACTTAAACAGATTCAATAATTCCATAGAAGTAGTAGACATCTATTGAAAATAATCCCACATTGTCTACAGCAGAATGAAACGACAAAGATATACGAAGATATGTTTATAGACCTGACGAGGAGCGGGATAAAAGTGCACAAAGATAACTACTCTTTTGCAGCATCGCTTCACATGTAGTAATCCCTAAGGCGTTCTTTAGAATACTTGCAGTAACCTTACCCAAAAAAAGAAACGAGTGGCTACTTCAAATAAGCATATTGTCCACTCATCAACTTCAACCTGAAGGATTATCCAACATCATATCGAGCACCAACGTACTCTTTCAAAGAAAACTAAAAATATATTCACGTTATAAGTCAACAAACACTTGGAAGGAGGACATCAGCATTAACAAAAAGAAAATATGCACACTAACTACAGGTCATTTATTCATCACCGATTTCAATCAGACGGCTTAGCTACCTTGTCTAATGCACAACTCCATCAGTTTACCTGTACATTTAAAAACCACAAAAACATAAAGTATTTTAGAATGGACCTTCAAAATACCCGTAAAAGAAACAGGTATGTATTGATATAACAGCTTGTGATCGATTCACGCTTCCCACCCATGGATGTTGGAGTCTGTATTGTCTACCCTCAAGTACCTTTGCGTTTAGTGATTCATTAGAGCAACAAATTAACATTAAACAAATGTAGAATGAAAAAAGCTAATAATCTATCTATAGAAGCTGTTCTTAGCTATGTGAAACATGTGAACCTGCAACGAGACACCAAAATATCAAACGCAGACCCGGAATACACAAAAAGTTAGTAAAGTCTTCCAAACTGTATATAATTTGTGTGCTTTTCCAAAAGGGTATGAAACTAAAATATATGCTAAAGCATAAATTATGCCAAATCAATGCCAAAGTCTCAAATAAAGCTCGAAAAAAGGCCGTTAATGTGTCAAAATACAACGTAGAATTGGCCTACATCACTATGCAACAGAAGAAAAGCAATCGAAGCATACTTCAAGGGCATTGGTTCCTTGGTCCATCAGATCAAGCTTTATCAATACTCCAAATGTTCTTTCCCCTAAGGCATATGTAGTTCAGGTTAGAAAAAACGTTGTTACCTATTCATTGGCAGAGCAACTAGATTATATTATTTATGACCGGGTATGGTACCTGTGGGGTCAACTTTTCGTGCAAGCTTTATAGCATCAGAAGTTGCAATATCTTGATTGGCAGGAGAAATGGACAATATAATGCAGTTGGGCTATGGTATACGAGAATAACAACAAACAATAATGCATCTTTTATGACGGGTGAACAACAAAAAATATTCGATACTATAAATGTATAAGCATAACTTGTACTAACAAACAACCGACACTACGACAGAACTTATCCTTGTGAAGCACACACCAAAAAAATAAAAATAAAAATAGTTGCATATTTTTCATACTTTTTCAACATGAGATCGGACCATCATTTTAATGTCTTGGACAAAACTCTCAGGTTGACCCTCTGCAAGATATCAAAGCTGTATATAGTTACTAGTCAGTTATAGTAACCTACATAAGAGCACGCTTAACAATCGCATTCACAGAGTATGATATTGTTCGTGGCTCACCTATCGCAACTTTTGTTAATAAAGGAAGATCGATCGGGTCAAATTCACAACCTACTTGTCAAGCAATGCACGATTAACCATGAGAACATTTGCAAAAAAAAGTCGAACATGAAGAATACTTGAATGCTCAAACAATTAGGTGGAAAAAGTGAAGACAACCCATTAGAAGAATAAATGTTGAGGTGAATTGGCACATTAGAGATCTGTTTACTCTTCCATGTTATCCGATCCGTTTCATCTGTAATTTCCTGCCTCACAGCAGCTGAGAGCAACTCCAAGGGAGGCTCTTTTCACCATCAAAACATCAAATTGATGGAAAATCCTACTCCAATGGTCATGTATTTTCTCCATCAAATTGGTGGAAACATGAAATTCTTCGGCAAATTTGCTTGTGGATTGACCACACCGGCAAATACTGTTCCTTTTTTTTTTCTTTTTCTTTTGTGAAAAATCAAACAACTTTTTTGAATATGGATATGGAATATACCAAGAATATTTCTTTTTGGTGTAGAACCATTGGAGTTGATGGATAAAATTTGGTGTAAAAGTTACACCAAATTGATGATTTGGTGTAAAATTTGATGAGAACACTTGGAGTTGCTCTGAAAACATCGGAATTTTCATTTCATTAGATGAAATCTCGAAGAACTCCTCATCAAGCATAAACTGGTGAAATCGAACTCCTCATCAAGAATAAATTGGTGAAATTGCTGAGTTGTCTTACAGGCGATGCAGACGCCTCGGAACAGTCAAAATTATAACGCCCCGCTCCCGGATACCGAGTCCTTATCCGAAAACGAAATGATCGGCACGCATAATATTAAATGAATCTAATATTACACGTAAGCCTCTACTACGTCGTATCGAGTTTAGCAAAACGGAAGCTCAAAAGACTCGGCAAACACCATAAAATGCTACTAAGAATAGAATCTCATCTAAAGATAGTAATGTAGTATTTATTACATTGAAAAGAAACCAACGAAATCCAAAACGTACGATAAACTCCAAAAGAGAAAACTAGAAAGTAACTACAAGTTCCCAAACGAAACTCCAAGTCTAAAGAATAAATAACACATAAATAATTAAAGTCTTCAACTTCGGCGTCTTTAAACGTCGTCATCAAAGCACTCTTCGAACTCCAGGTTAACCTGTTCGTCTTCTCTCCCCCAAACACATAAATAAACATGCATTTGAGGTATGTACAATGTACAAAGTAAGAAGTAGAAGCTACAATTTAATTAAGGCTCTTTAACATGTTTTATTATAATAATTATCTTTATGATACCGACTCAATCTAAGGTTCACTTCATGTCCATCAACATGTCATGACTAACTGTTTCTAACTTAGCTTATCTTTGTTACATCAGCATTCAAGGACACTACGCATGGTGCTGCCCACCACGAGACATCTGGGTGCAACCTATTGGTGGATCTCACCAATAGCCACGGGCTAGTCCCAATAGTATACGCATTCGGTGAAGTCCCTCCGTACTTGGGGTCTTATGAACCTACGGAGTTATTCCATTGTAAAGTCCCTCTACTCCTGGTGCCTTCTAATGGCCAACAAAGTTATCCACAACGAGTACCCTCTACTCACGGTGCCTCTAGAAAGGCCAACAAAGTTTACTCATTCTATCCGAAAGCCTACACATTGCGATATAGTCTTGTGCCTTACCAAGGATGACATGAAGTTTAATCTTATTACTATGCAAGTATGTAATTATTAATGGTTATTAACTAGCCACCTAAGTGTTTTCAAATAAGCTCCCTAGCAAACTCAACTCTCTTTCCTAGACCTCTAGACACTAACAAGGCCTAGAAATTACACAGACATTGATGAACTCTAGTTCATCAAAGCACAAGCCCTTTCATGCCTTTCCGACGTTCCCGAACTTCAACTCCCTTGAAGAGTACGTCCGGTGCCGGAACCAAACGCATCAGAAACTCAGTCGGGGCTTGTTTATATTTAATTAATGTTATTTAAACTCATTAACAATACTAAAATTCAAGCTAAACATCACAATAACATTAACCACTAAATCCGTTGTCTACCAAACCATAAATTCATATTTTCTAGAAAAAGTAAATAACACAACACAACACTAGCCAACAACTATACATTATATATTTATTAAATCATCCCTTTTTTTCCCTTTTTTTTTTCTCTGTTTCCACATTTTTTTGCTACCTCTTTTTTTTCGTTATTATTTATTTCTACTGCTGCTCTTTTATTTTCTTATTCTTCAAGTATGTCTTGTTTATATTTATTGTTCAACAAAACTGTCCTCTTTTCCTAATAACTTTTCGAAAACATCTGCTATGAATGAATATATGTGACTGGAAAGTAACCTTCCTTCTTTTCTTTTTATAACCTTCGACTGCTATTTATAATTCTTTTCTTTTTTTTCTGAAAAGTTATTCACCAGCTACTAACCAAAATAAACCAAATACATATACACACAAAAGAAACTGTATCGACGAACATGAAGCAGATAAATAATTAAAACCAATAACATAATTATGATACGGTTGAGTACCATTTATCTGTTTAAAAACACCCTCTTACAAAACGAATGAAAACACGATCTAGCCTCTATAAACCATAATTAATTTATAGGAATAACCTCTTACCTTTTTAGCAAGATAAACCAACTTCAAACTCAGAAAACTACACCAAAACCTTGATCTTTTCTTGCGGATAACCTTAACAAAGCTCTGATCTTTGAGTGTTGAAACGGCGCTCCTTTCACGACGATTCCAACGCTTCTCGCGGAACTCTCATTGGCTCTTCTTACGCTCTCAGCCGCGTTTTTCTTCCAACTCTCACACGCAAGAGGAGGCTTCTAAGGAGGAAATTTATGATTTAAAAGGTTAGGGAAACTAATGGGGTTAATTTCTCTTTAAATAGGAAAATCCCAATAATTAACCTAATCCCTTATTTTCCTTAATTGCCCTTTTTTACTTCAAATCGGATTTATCTCCAAATTATTTATATATATCGGCCAAATATATGTAAATACACTTAAAATACTTTAAATCCGTAAATTATAATATTCCATTTTTCGCAAAAAGACACGTCTGCCCTTTTTCGAAAAGTCGGAATATTACAAAAATCGTCAGAATCTGAAATGAAATCTAAAATACAGTAAAACATCTATAAATTAATACTCGATAAATTAATAACCTCGATAAAATTAATAATTTGTCTAGTCCCAACTTGGGACCAGTACAAAATTGGACCCCAATCGATAAAATAATAAGATAATAACTTTTTTGAAATCCCAGTGTATACCAACGAAACTATAAATTAATAATTATGTATGTACTAAAAGATTCCAAATTCTAAGATTATCTAGTAAAAAATGAATCTATAGTCACTTGTTTTTTATTGAACTTCAAATCTATATTGAGTTCATCTTTAAATCTCCTCATTGCACTTAAGAGTTGGGGCATTGTCTTCTCGTATTGCAACAAAAAGTTGTGAAGAGTTGTAGCCGCTTGCAATGCTTCTTTCCGAGTGACCGGTTCCAAAGCTATTGAATCATCCTCAACTTCGTCATCGACCGGATCAACTTTTTGGTACCATGAACTAACTTTTTACTTATTAAAAAACAATGAACTTGACAAATTCAAATAATTTGTGAATGTACATTCATAGAATGTGCCTTGGAACTTGTTTTTGTAATTTATTTTTCATCTCTAACTAATATACATTGAAAGTAGTACATTGGACTTGGAAATTTAAAGGTTATACGTAAAACCTCTTTAAATTAATAAATTATTAATTTATCGATATAATAATATATCGCTAAATTAATAAAATATCCCGGTCCCAACATTATTAATTTATAGAGGTTTTACTGTACCTGCGGCCAGACTCCTCGATGATGGATGAAGTATCTCTATCTCCGGAGATGAAACCGTAGATCGTCTAAAGATGATTTCACCTTATCATTGTTCTTACAGTCGTTCGCGCATATGGATCGATGGAAGCGAAGTCGACGGGAGCTAGGGTTTCCTTTAGAAAAGATGGAACACCGTGTTTTCTTCTACCTGGTACTTGAATCGCAGCAGACAGTGTTTTACATAGGGGTGGCTGGTTAAAAGACCTAATTGACCAAAGTTTTAGTTGCCTTAAGCTGGCGAACCAAAGTATTGGCTTATTAGACCCAATCTTTTAATAATAGGCAAGATACCTATTATACCCTTTTGCAACTCCCCCCATTTCCAAAAATCCGGCGAGGGCAACCCTAATTTTCGACATTCCGGCGAACCCAAAGTAGGTTTTGAAATTTTCCCTCCAAAATTACCCCCAAATTTTCCGCCCAATCTTGACCCGACCCGTATTGTCTATAAAGTCGGGACTGTGGGCAAAAATGCACCATTTTCCGATCGTGTGAACCTCCAAAATCGATTAAGCAACGAAATCCACCATTGTAGTGACTCGATTAGAGCTCCAAAATCGATTAAGCAACCTAATCCGCCATTGTAGTGACTCGATTAGAAGCTGAAGCTCAGGTTTTGTTTGAAGAGGTGAACAAACTCATTATTCCTCTAAAATCTCTGTCGGGTATGTATTATTTTTCTTAGTTTCGGAGCATTTTTCAATAACATGTTAGTATATAATGTAATGAAGTGGGGAAGAAGATGCATTGAAAGTAATTGAGTTGTTGGCTTGTACAAACTTCCTACTTTGACTAAGTATGTTTGATGTTTTCCCCCTAGGTATTGCAATTCTTCAACTACAATCCCCTAAGTATTGAATTGAGTTCAACTACACTCATGTGAAAGTAGTTAAGTCTGCGTAATAGACAAAAACAAGTTTGAACTCGTTATCTTTTAAGTCCATTGTTGTTTGTTTTATACCTTTTTCTAATTGTAATCATTGTATTGAATGGATTAAAGCAGGATATTGTTGATTCGTCATGGGTAGGGAATGCAAAGTTTCGATATATGCATGTTATCCGGTTGAGTTTGGGAAGAATGTCGATGGTGATTGGTTTTGGAATTATGTAGGAAATGAAACAGACCATGTGACCAAGCTGTTAAACGTGAAAAAAGGCGTTTCATTTCTTGAATTGTATGAGCTGGTGAAAGAAGAATTAGAATTTGATACAAGGTTGAATGATTTCGAATTGAAAGTTATGGCCCCTATTAGTAAAGCTGCACCGATAGTAGTTGATTGTGATAAGGTTGTGACACAGTTCGTTAGTGTTTGTGATCTAAAGAAAGATTTGATATTAGTAAGTTTGAAAGCAATGGAAAACAGAACACAATTTGAAGGGGAAGCAACTCATGTTGAACCGGAAGCATCACGTGTTGACCATGATGAACATGCTATGGAGAGTCAAGAAACACGTGAGTTGATGTACTTGATGGGAACTCAAGCAAGTAGTGTTGAAATGGTTGTTGATGAAAACAATGAGGTAAATGAGAGATATGATGAATGGGGAGTGATGAAGGTTTGGATAGTAGAGAAAATGTTGAGATGCTTGAAGATTATTTATTGATGTCGTTGGGTCAAGATGTATTTTTAGAATCTCAAGAACCTATGAATGTGGATTATCCAAATGGTGATGGTTTGAATGTAGCCCCCCCCCCCCCCCGAATGTGGAATCTTTGAATGCACCGGAACCCGGAACTAGAATCGATATCGAAGGTGTAGATGTTGTGAACATTACTGAAGATGTCGACATACATGTCAAAGACAAGTTTAGATCCAAGGAGTATTTACAGTATAAGGTTGAGATGTTGGCTGTGAAGTTTAATTTTTTTTCAAACGTTGAAGTCCACCAAAAGCCTTTTTACAATAAAGTGTGAAGCCAACGGATGCAATGGCGGTTGCGAGCAACGAAAACCAGTGGATGTGAAAACTTTGAAGTGACAAGGTATGAATTTAAGCATACTTGCAGACCTTTGATTGGTACAAAAGACCACAAACATGCTTCCTACAAGCTAATCGGTAGACATTATTCTCGGAGGTTTAAAGATCTAAGCGTGTTAATCCACCGAGGGATATCATTAATGACTTTTTCCAAGAGTTTGGATATGACATAAATTATGACAAGGCGCTTGATGCCAAGAAATATGCTGAGTCAATCATCCGGGGAAATCCAAAAACAAGTTATGGACAATTACATAAGTATTGTCATGCATTGTAGTTGGCAAACCCGGGTACTTTGACGGATATTGAAACCAAACCAAACAACGAATTCTTATATTTTTTATGGCACTTGGTGCAACATTGAGGGGTATAAGTGGATGCGGAAAGTCATTTCTGTGGATGGGACACATTTGAAAACATCTTACGAAGGTGTTCTTCGTGTGGCAACGTGCCAAGATGGAAATGGAATGATATTTCCAATCGCATAAGGTGTTGTTGATGCTGAGAAGACGGAATCTTGGGGATGGTTCTTTGAAAGGCTTAAAAAGATTACAGGTGACACCGACGATCTAGCAATACTTTCTGATCGTCATGATGCTATAAAAGCAGACATTTGAGGCTATTCTTGTGAATGCGCATCAAGGGTTTTGTACTTATCACATTCAAAAGAATCGAGGACTCGTTATCGGGTCAGAATGTGTCAAATCTATTTTATAGAGTTTCGCGGGCCTATCTTTGAGCAGAGTTTAACGAGAGAATGGGACAGAATGACCGAAAAAGTCGGGAGGGATATCAAAACATACTTGGATGAATCAACTTTCCCTTACTGGTCTAGATGTCACTTTCCGGGTGAACGGTACAATATAATGACAACTAACCATGCAGAGTCTTTGAACAGTGTGCTTAAGAGTCCTCGGGAATTTTCGATAATTGGGTTAATTGACTTTATCCGGGGACTTTTACAAAAGTGGTATCTTTGAAAAGTAAAAACTTGCTACAAAATGTGGTGCTGTTCTCACTCCATTTGTGGACATAGAAATAAAAAACCACTACGACAAGGTAAAGAATTATTTAATTTTTGATGTTGAAAAGAAGTATGAGGTTTTTGATACCGTAGGCCATTTGACTTACAAAGTTGACTTGGATGTAAGGAAGTGCAGTTGTAAGTGTTTCGATTTCGATAAGTATCCATGCGTGCATGCCGTTGCTGTGGCAAAGAACATAGGGATGCATGCCACGGATTATACCTCTCCTTATTACAGCACCGATTATTGGAGGAAAGCTTATGCTCAATGTGTGTATCCCTTGCCGAATTCTAGGGATTGTGTTTTTCCTGAAGACGTGTTGAGCAAAGTGGTATTGCCACCGGTCCCGCAAAAAGAGACCACCTGGGCGTCCATCAAAGAAGAAAACCATCTGCCAGGGATGGAAAAAGGATTGTACATTGTCGTAAGTGCAAGCAAACTGGCCATAACGCTACTACTTGTTCGTGTTTGACTACCCAAGAAACTGATACCACTACCCAAGAAACTTATACCGAGGCTGAATTTATACCACTGAATTGGTTGGTTTAGAATTTGTAACATGATGTTTAAGTTTGATGTACCTTGTGAAACGTTCTATTTTTTATGTTGGATGTTATTTTGTTTAACATGATGTATAAGTTTGAAGTATGTAAACAAGTAAACAAGTTCAAGTTTGTTTTGGAGTGTTTGTTCATTAATTACTTAACAAATTGGACATGTATCAGAGCTTTATCATCTGACTGTTTGCTGTTAGAGTGACCATTCATTGACTGTTGAACTGCAGTTTGAGTGACCATTCATTGACTGTTTGCAATTCCCCAACTTTCTATGAATCAAAACGGAGCTTGATTTCTTTTATTATTTCTTTTAAATTATCTTTTTGGCTTGTAAAAAATTCCAACTTTAATCAACCTTCTTCGTTGTTTTCAATTTGTTAAGTAATTAATCAACAAACACTCCAAAAAAAACTTGAACTTGTTTACTTGTTTACATACATCAAACTTATATGTTAAACAGTACAATAGATAAGCAAGCAACATAACAATACCTAGAAAATGCAAGTTCAACTTGCAATAAAAAACCAATACAACTCACTTCAACACAAGAATTGACACAACCAACACAAGAATAACAACTAATAACACCATCAACCACCCAATCTTGGTATCAATTTTTTCCAAACAAAGCCGCTGTATTTCTTCATCTCTACCACCATTTCCAATTGAGGAAACTTCATCATAGTCACCTCTACCAATCGGGTTGCACCATACAAAAAAGTCACAAACATAGCACCTGAAATACAACATTCCCTTGTTTGGCTTACTCAATTCAACGATTTTCAAAGTTGCGTTCTTTTCACACTTACACTTTCTATACTCATAGAGAAGGTCGCGAGTTCCTCCGGTTCGTCCACGCCTACTGTTGGTGGTGGACATTGCAGCTGAAATATAAAAATGAAACGACTGGACACTTAAAACAATATTATTCCATAAGAAGAAAACAAGTTGAACAAAACTTGAAATTGAGCTCTTTACTCGGTAGAAATCATAAAATAGTGTTCACAAAACTTCTCTACAATACATTTTTATTCACTAATCAAGGAAGAAACTAACTCTAACTAACTCAAAAAACAACTTTCCTGCGCCAAATTCAGAAGAACAATCCCATCAAACAGAGGAGCCAAAAAAACCTTGGCAAGAAAGTCCACCAACAGGAGGAATATAACAAATTATCCAAAGAGTTAACAAAGAATTTAAAGTTACACAAAAAAAACTAAATAGCTCAAAAACTCAGATTAGTACTTCAAATCTACCAGAATGTACTGAGCTACAAGCAAATTTAGTTTCAAATGTTTATTATTTGGAAAATCAGTCATAGGCTCAATAGAAAGTCAATATCAAACAATCACTCATTGATTACGAGAAGACAAATGGCCTATACCATCTGCTCACACATTGTTAACATAGCAGCCCATAAGCTCATGGAAAAAAAACAGGGGATGGATTGTGCAAACAAACTTAAACAAAAAGTCAAAAATCTCCAACTGCAGACTAAGTACCATCAGATGTATTTAAATAACATAAATCAAATGTATGTTAATTTAAGTCAAACAAAGAATCAGATTGTAGTATGTTCACCAAAAAATTCAAAACTTATAATTTTAGTTAATTTTGTGCTAAAGAAAATGAGTACTTATCTTCCCCTTACAACACATTTTTGTTCACAAAGAAAAAATAGCAACATTGAAAGAATAGCAATACGTTTTTGTTCACAACAAATACATGCAAAATCGTACACCAAATGCAAAACCTTTTCGTGATGAATGTATATTGCAATAAGATGTTCTGAAATACAGGGTTGTTTATGCCGTAATCGGATTGACATACCTGCAAATTCGTCAAACCAAACATAAATTAATCAAATAAGAATATAACTTTTTAAGGATTAATATATACTACAAATAAAAATGGTTGAAATACCTGCGAATTCGTGAAAACATTGGTCTAAGCGCTTGATTATGGAGAAGATAAGGTAATTTAGGGTTCTTGGGGAGAGAGAAGGGGTAGAAAGTGAGAGCTGTGGAAGGGGACAGAACCGGAAAATTGGATGAATGGAGGATGAGAGAGGAGTTCCTATGCTCTAATTAGTCAGCACCCTTCTTCAATTCGTTTGAAATTTGAAAGAAAATTCGAATTTTGGGGAAAAGGTAGCGGGAAACTAAATTTACGGTAATGAATTGGGGAAATTTCTCGAGGGAAACGGACGAATTTGGGTGGTAAGTACTAACAATACCGTACATTTTTTTATTTTTTTTATAACAAAAATACATAGGCATATGTATATATATAGTGAAATAAATAATAGTAATTATTACAACAAAGTAACAATGAAATATATAATAATAATATTAACGAATACATCACGCATTATTATTGTTGCATTAAAATGAGAAAACATAAGATTACCAAACAAATTAAAAAAACATATCTTACAATAAACCATTAAAATAAAATTACAATAAACAATGTAGAAAATTAACAACAAAAAGGGTTAATGCAAGGGTATCGTGTTTATCACACTCGTTTTCCGGATTACCAGATGTCATCTCGGGTTAATGAAAGGGTATCGTGTTTATCACACTCGTTCTTTGTACCAGATGTCATCTCGGGTTAATGAAAGGGTATCGTGTTTATCACACTCGTTCCGGATTACCAGAACCTCGATCCCGGGTTAATGAAAGGGTATCGTGTTTATCACACTCGTTCCGGATTTTACCAGAACCTCGATCCCGGGTTAATAAAAGGGTATCGTGTTTATCATGCTCATTCCGGATTACCAGAACCTCGATCCCTGGTTAATGAAAGGGTATCGTGTTTATCACTCTCGTTCCGGATTACCAGAACCTCGATCCTGGGTTAATGAAAGGGTATCGTGTTTATCACACTCGTTCCGGATTACCAGAACCTCGATCCCATGTTAATGAAAGGGTATCGTGTTTATCACACTCGTTCCGGATTACCAGAACCTCGATCCCAGGTTAATGAAAGGGTATTATGTTTATCACACTCGTTCCGTTACCAGATGTCATCTCGGGTTAATGCAAGGGTATCGTGTTTATCACACTCGTTCTTTGTACCAGATGTCATCTCGGGTTAATGCAAGGGTATCGTGTTTATCACACTCGTTCTTTGTACCAGATGTCATCTCGGGTTAATGAAAGGGTATCATGTTTATCACACTCGTTCCGGAATCCAGAACCACGATCACAGGTTAATGAAAGGGTATCATGTTTATCACACTCATTCCGGATTACCAGAACCTCGATCCCGGGTTAATGAAAGGGTATCGTGTTTATCACACTCGTTCCGGATTACCAGAACCTCGATCCCGGGTTAATGAAAGGGTATCGTGTTTATCAAACTCGCTCCGGATTACCAGAACCTCGATCCTAGGTTAATGAAAGGGTCTCGTGTTTATCACACTCGTTCCGGATTACCAGATGTCATCTCGGGTTAATGCAAGGGTGTCGTGTTTATCACACTCGTTCTTTGTACCAGATGTCATCTCGTGTTAATGCAAGGGTGTCGTGTTTATCACACTCGTTCTTTGTACCAGATGTGATCTCGGGTTAATGCAAGGGTATCGTGTTTATCACACTCGTTCTTTGTACCAGATGTCATCTCGGGTTAATGAAAGGGTATCGTGTTTATCACACTCGTTCCAGATTACCAGAACCTCGATCACAGGTTAATGAAAGGGTATCGTGTTTATTACACACGTTCCGGATTACCAGAACCTCGATCCCGGGTTAATGAAAGGGTATCGTGTTTATCACACTCGTTCCGGATTACCAGAACCTCGATCCTGGGTTAATGAAAGGGTATCGTGTTTATCACACTCGTTCCGGATTACCAGAACCTCGATCCCGGGTTATTGACAGGGTATCGTGTTTATCACACTCGTTCCGGATTACCAGATGTCATCTCGGGTTCATGCAAGGGTATCGTGTTTATCACACTCATTCTTTATACCAGATGTCATCTCGGGTTAATGAAAGGGTATCATGTTTATCACAATCGTTCCGTATTACCAGATGTCATCTCGGGTTAATGAAAGGGTATCGTGTTTATCATACTCGTTCCGGATTACCAGAATCTCGATCCCAGGTTAATGAAAGGGTATCGTGTTTCACACTCATTCCGGATTACCAGATGTCATCTCGGGTTAATGCAAGGGTATCATGTTTATCACACTCGTTCTTTGTAGCAATTGTCATCTCGGGTTAGTGAAAGGGTATCGTGTTTATCACACTCGTTCCGGATTACCAGAACCTCGATCACAGGTTAATGAAAGGGTATCGTGTTTATCACACTCGTTCCGGATTACCCGAACCTCGATCCCAGGTTAATGAATGGGTATCGTGTTTATCATACTCGTTCCGGATTACCAGATGTCATCTCGGGTTAATGCAAGGGTATCGTGTTTATCACACTCGTTCTTTGTACCAGATGTCATCTCGGGTTAATGAAAGGGTATCGTGGTTTTCACAATCGTTCTGTATTACCAGATGTCATCTCGGGTTAATGAAAGGGTATCGTGTTTATGACACTCGTTCCGGATTACCAGAACCTCGATCCCAGGTTAATGAAAGGGTATCGTGTTTATCACACTCGTTCCGGATTACCAGATGTCATCTCGGGTTATTGCAAGGGTATCGTGTTTATCACACTCATTCTTTGTACCAGATGTCATCTCGGGTTAATGAAAGGGTATCATGTTTATCACAATCGTTCCGTATTACCAGATGTCATCTCGGGTTAATGAAAGGGTATCGTGTTTATCACACTCGCCGGATTGCCGAACCTCGATCCCAGGTTAATGAAAGGGTATCGTGTTTATCACAATCGTTCCGGATTACCATATGTCATCTCGGGTTAATGAAAGGGTATCGTGTTTATCAAACTCGTTCCGGATTACCAAATGTCATCTCGTGTCTATCACACTCGTTCGTTACGGATTACCAAATGTTTTTCCACTTTGTCATCTCGGGTTAAATCAAATCATACATTTATCGTGGATATATGCAAATGTTATTAATAGACGTTTTTTTGAGAGTTTACGCTGAACAATTGTGTCCCCTTTTCGCCCTAGTAATGTCTATAAATATTAAAAATATAAAGAAAAAAAATTCGCCCCCCCCCCCCAATTAAATCATCTGAATCCTTCAAAGCCTTCGATTATTGAAAGGGGCACGGTCAACGATGCAACACATCCGACATTCCCATGTCCCCCTGTCCCCCATCAGCTGACATTTACAGATTCCCATGCATTTCCATCAAAAACAAAACAAAAAGAATTCCTTTCATCTTTTCCCACGGCTTTTGACTGATCCATTCATTGCACTTTTTTTTCATGACTTATTGTTTTACTATGTAAATATTATATCAACTTATAATATGGATATTATCAAATAATGAATGGAACGTTATAATATTATTTGATTATGAGGAAATATTATTTAATTATGACATCATAGGAAATAATGTACAACCATAGAATATTGTTTTTATTTATTGTAATATATATTCATTTATATTTTTTCTTAACATACTTAAAACAACCCTATTAACGGACTTATATTTTGGGTCAAATCCAAAATGTCAAAACAAGGGATATACTAGATGAAAAAGGTATTATTGATTTTTTTTGCACGGTAGTATTTTTTTAACATACACAAAACATAGGATATACTAGATATTTATTCAGGGAATCATACAAAAATCTTAATAATGTACCAAGCTTGAACTTGTGATCAAGATTAAAATATATTCATTTATAAATAAAAACAAAGATCATACAAGACATCGTTCATAACAAAAACAAATAACTTAACATTCACAAAAACAAAAACAAATAACATAAATTTCAAAAAAACAAATAACAAAAAACAATCGTTGACAAGAATGTGTCAATATTTCGGTATTTCTAAAATCTTTACGGATTCACTTTCTCTTTGAATCATCTTGAAAAGGTTCACAAGAATATTGATCCTCTTCTTGTATTCTTCAATGCTAGCTTTCAAATAAGCAATCTCACAATCTATGGATTCAATCTCTTCATCAAGCTTTCTACTTAATGAGTCAACCTCATAATGCATTTCTAATCTCAGTGCATCAATCTCATTCCTAATTGCTTCCATGATTTTGCTTTGCTGGTATTCTCTGTATAATTTTATTGTAATTTTACAATGGGAAAAATGTGGTATTTATAGATGGTTTATGTAATTTTATTATAATTTTTTTAACCGATTCAAAAACGATTCAAAACCCTTTAATGTGGATATATCACGACGTTTGGATAACAAGGGTTTGTATTCTTAAAAAATAAAAAATAGGGTTTGTACAAAATTAAAAATAAAAAGGCTACCCAAAAAAATGGAACGCCACATCCATTCAACTGGTACGACACATCATTTAAGTTGAAATATACCCCGACGATTGGATAACAAGGGTTGTATTGTTAAAACAAAAAAAACTAGGGTTTGTAGAAAATTAAAAACAAAAAGCGTACCTAAAAAAATGGAACGCCGCATCCATTCAACTAAAACGACACATCATTTAATGGGGAATTGGAACGCCATATTCACCTTCATTCCCCCATATATATATAGATAGGCTAATTCACATATTGACCAAGATTATAATTTAATCAGAAACAAATTCGAAGAAAAGATGGAGAGGAACGAATTCAACCAACAACTGAAGGAATTGAAGCATCAATGAAAGAACAAAGAAAAGACATGTTAAACCAAACTTGAGATCTTTCAATCAAATGGAAATGATCAATATGTAGCTTTTTGAGGAAATAGAATCAAGGATTTGGAATTGGCTAATGTAAAAGAACAAATGGAGATCTATGAGAGCAAGATTAATGAACTGGTCGAGATTTGCAACAAGGCATCGGGGCAAAAGATAGAACCCCTGCCCGATTTCAAAGAAATGTTTTTGTGCATAAAAACTCGATATCCATAATTTCTCAACATTTCTTGTTGCTAAACTTTTATTTTTATTTTATGTCCATGTATGTTTTTGAAAACATATATTTCTTATGTTTATGTTTATTTTTCTTTTTATGTTCATCTCTTTTGTAATGGAGAAAGTCTTATATATTAAAAGTCGATCTGTTTCGAATATTATTAATAGTTTTTTGCCCAGAAGGACATATTAATTCATTTATGTGGCTCCAAGTACACTAGACATTAATTAGGGCAAAACATGTGCAAACTTACCGATATACCCCTTTTCCAATTCTTATATCTCCCTCATCCAAACTCACTCAAATCTCAAACCACAAAAAAAACACCACAGCCGCCACCTCCATTGCCCACCGGCGTTGAGCAAAAAAACACCTCAGCCGCCACCCCCATTACATCATCAACGAGGAGTGGACCTTACAATTAGATTGAGTGAAAGTGCATCCGGTTCTGTTTTTATGATGGGCATTAGGATTTGGGGATGATTTGGGGCGAAGAGAGGAGGAGTGAGCGATTGTGCCGCCGGAAGTTGCGATTTGCGGCGGAACAGAGGCGACAATTTACCGGGCATCCTTTTGCATCCTGAAGCAATTCATCAATTTAATTGCAAAGAAAAGGTTGAAACAAAGTTGGCCAATGAATTTCTCAAAACGATCCTCGCTGTTGATTTTTTCTGCTTTGTTGATTTTTTCACGTTGATTGATTAGAGGAGTTAAACAATAAAGAGTCGAACGATCGGATTTTTGATCCATCTTTATCATTTTTTGTTGCTTTGAACGATCGGTTTTTTTGTATCAATTTTTCGACCGCCGCAATAATCTTGCCGTTGATTTGATCGCCGAGAGGAGTCATTTGATCGCCGGAGAGATTGGATTTTTGATCGCCGCGATAATCCTGCTGTTGATTGGATTTTTTTCTTTCAATTTTTTTTCTACTTTGTTAAGAAGAGGATTTGGAGAAGGAGGTTTGCTGTTTGACGGAGGAGTTAACGGTGGTCATGGTCGCCGGAGCTGAACGCCGGAGAAGCAGACTCTAGTGTTTTTTTTTTTTTATAAAAAAGTTTAGGGTTTAGGGTTGTTATTATTAATTTTGTAACGTTACTACATTTTTTGATGTACTTTATCTATTTTATGGGTCACATTACTCGTTTATTGGATTTTACGACATTTTACGGGTTGTTACTACTTTTTTTAGTCATTACCACTTGTTTATGGATGTTACGACATTTTAATGTTACGGGTCATTATTCCGTTCACGACATTTTACGGGTCATTATTACTTATTTTTTAACAAATAAGGGTTACATTACTTATTTTTTAACAAATAAGGGCTGTTACTACTTATTTTTAGACCGTTACTACTTTTCATTGGATGTTACGACATTTTATGGGTCATACGACATTTTACTGGTCATTACTTACTTATTTTTAACAAATAAGGGTCACATTACTTGTTTTTAGACCGTTACTTACTTTTCATTGGATGTTACTGACATTTTATGGGCATTCTACTTACTTGTTTCTTGATCACACTATTTGTAGAAGGGTAAAAAGTAACAAGGGGTATTTTTGTCTAAATATTTTGTTTTTATCCTTTATAACAAATTTGAAAATAAAAATGTCCTTATACACTCCATTTATGTGTTTTTGTCCTTGTAGCCCCTTCCCTATTATTAATGATGTTTGTAACAAGCTTAAACTTGTGCTGCATTCTTTATCCTTTCATGCATGTTGTATAATAATCCTTTGAAACTAGGGTTTCACCCTAAATATTTTTTTAATATTCTTTTTATCAATGATAAATTTATTTATCTGAACAATAATATAAATGAAAACATAAAAGGTGAGAAAAAATTAAATAAAATGGTAAAAACAAACACTACAGGAAAAGATAGAACTGAAACAAAAACCTACATACTTAAACCTTTGAGAGATACAAAATTCATAATGTCAAAATTAAAGATATTAAAACGTAAATTTAAATACTTCAAATTAAACATATTAAAACATAAAACATGTAATGTCATAATTAAACATATTAAAACATAAAACATGTAATGTCATAATTAATTAATCAACCCATCCAGTCAGGGATCTCAGCAACAGGAAGATCACGTATAGTTGCAATGTACACTTTGTTCACCAGTTTGACAAGTTCATTGATCTTATCCAAGTAGAACTTGAACCTCGATCTCAGCATCACTATCTCAGTCTCCCTTGTTTGAACATCATTAGTTAGTTGTAATATCGACATGTCCTGTTCCTTTACCTCTAAATTCAGGTAGTCGATTCGCTTCTTCATACCTACCATTTCCGTCTGCATAGCATCGAACGCCTTCTTCAAATCTTGAATGCTTACATCACATTGTTGGATTTATGGATTCATTTTCGCTTTTTTTTCTTTCTTTCTTTCTAAAACAGTGCTTATCAATTGAAAATCATGATCAAAAAATAGGGTGTTCTTGACATGCCGTTTCATTCTTCAAAAAACCTCTTCACATGCCGCTTCATTAAACACAACTCTTTAAAAACCTCTTCACATGCCTCTTTATAATGACATATAACCACCAACAGTTATTTTTTTAATTTAATTATCTCATCCTTTAAAAGTCTTTGTATTTATTTTAATTATTATCTCATTTAATTATTATCTCATTTAATTATTATCTAATTTGTATTTATTTTAATTATTACCTCATTTAATTATTATCTAATTTGTATTTATTTTAATTATTATCTCATTTAAAAGCCTTTTATATAATATTAAAACTCTATTAAAAAAAATTCCACAAACATCATCGATTTTTATTAATGATGTATGTAACAAGCTTAAACTTGTGTTGCAATTATGATGTCATGCTGTATTTGTATCATTAATAATTTAAAATTATTTTAATTATTATCTCATTTAAAAGTCTTTTATATAATATTAAAACTCTATTAATAATTTATTGTACTGTTTAACATGATGTATAAGTTTGATGTATGTAGACAAGTAAACAAGTTCATGTTTGTTTTGGAGTGTTTGTTGATTAATTACTTAACAAATTGAAAACAACGAGGAAAGTTGATTAAAGTTGGAAGTTTTTACAAGCCAACAAGTTAATTTAAAAGAAATCAAGTTTTCACTTCCCTTCAAACATGAAAACAAAATGTTTTAGTTTGATGTATGTAAACAAGTTCAAGTTTGTCTGATTATTTAAGTAAACAAGTTCAAGTTTGTTTTGGAGAATAAAGTGTTATTTGATCATGATTAAATTCGAGTATATTGGTGGTTAAGAGTTTGAAAGTCATCTAATATTTTATATGGTGATAAGATTGTTTATTATGTTTGAATTCAAATGAGGATTATCTCTTATTTTATATTTATTTCGAGATTAGGGTTTAGGTTATTTTTTTACTATAAATATGCAGCATTAATGCAAAAATATAAACTTCTTGCATACATAACTTAATACTTCCCATAACAGTCTTCTTATTACAAAAATATACCATTATACTAATTTTTTCCCATTACAAAACCCTCATAAATTGTTTGTACATCATCATACACAACTTCTATGGCTCAAAATGGCATGCAAATCAACTCGGCAATAAGTTTTTCTCCACATTGGCATATGATCATTTTGAATCGCTTTTAATATCCAATCTTCCGAGCAAAAACTCCAAGAATTTAATGGTGAAAATGCCACAATCAGACCTACAATATTAACATATAAGTTAAACACCACGTAAATCATCTTGAAAATCTACTAATACTCCAAATTAGTATTTGCATAAATAGTAATTTACATACCCATTTTTTAGAAGTGGACATTCCACTTTCTCCACCTCAAGCTTCTTCAAGCCATATTTCTCGAAATCAACCACATGCTTCCTCATCAAATGAGGGATAAGAAGTTGCAATGGCACAATCCATTTAATAAGTTGTGCTCTTTTAACATGATTCCCCAAACGACAGTTGGAACTACGCCATTCACACTGTGGTATCATTGTCCCTCTTACTATGCATCTCTTTTAACTCACACAAAAAGCATATCAAGAATGCGAGCATCTTGTTATACAACCCCCGTCTTGCGCTGTTTTTACGGCGATTTAACTCCAAGAAAATGCAGCGTTTATAATCTACAACAATACATATTACAAATTATTAATTAACAACATCATAATTTATTCATTTAATTCGCCATCTATTGCACTAGTTCATTACATCATGGGCTTACCGGGGTTCCCAACCATCCCCCTGCCACAATTGATTTCAGTTGTTTGGCTTCGACATCCTCATCAACCACCCTCACAACTTTGCTATGTTTACACAACGGTTAAAAACAATTAAATAAGACAATTCAATAAAGGAGTTGAAGTATTTACGTTTAGTGAGCCAAAACGATACCTATCATCACACTTATCTAAAAAAATTGAAGATCTTGCATCAACACAGGGTCCAACTCTCCATACGGATCAAAAGAACAAACATTATCAACTTTCCTTCTCTTCACGTTCTGATTATAAGGATATGGCTCACACTGTGCTTTATTCTTCCCAGCAACCTTTTCATCTGAATCATTTTTTTCTTCCCCGCAACCTTTGCAACCTTTTCTTCCCCGCAACCTTTTCATCCCCCACAACACCATCATCAACAACCTCCACCACATTTCCAACATCATCAACAACTTTCTTATTGCCAACCCCAACGTTGTCTTCTATGATATCCTTTCCTACACATATATAATTTCAAGAAACAAAATGTTAATCAATTAACTCTTCATTCATTCATCAAACAAAATCAACAACATATTCTACTCATTATATTACTAAACATAATATATCAACTACATGTGTTTCGTGTTAACGTTATACCTTTGTCTTTAGGGTTTTGATTCTCCCCGACCTTATCAGTAACGGGTTGCTCCTTCTCCTCACCAACATCCATGTCATGGACATGATCTTCGGGTTCATGTCCTTCAGGAATTTCACGTTCATGATCTTCAAATTGCTCTTCAACCTTATCACCTTCATCACCAACATCCATGTCATGGACGTGATCTTCGGGTTCATGTCCTTCAGGAATTTCAGGTTCATGATCTTCAAATTGTTCTTCAATCTTATCACCTTCCTTCTCCTCACCTTTAGATTGCTCCCCAACCTTCTCTCCTTCCTTCTCCTTACCTTCAGATTCATCCTTCTCCTCACCTTGAGATTGCTCCCCAACCTTCTCACCTTCCTTCTCCTTACCTTCAGATTCATCCTTCTCCTTACCTTGAGATTGCTCCCCAACCTCCTCAACTCCAACCATGTCAATATTCATTACAGTATTACATTTTGAACAACATACAACTTTTTTGGAATTAGCTTCCAACAAATCCACCTTCTTCTGAATAGCCTCCAACTAAGAATACAACTTCTTAGTTTCCTCTTCAAGAACCTTTACAACCTCATCTTTCACCTTCTCATAATCTAAGGCAGTTGATGCTTTGGGGGGTGGAGTGGCAGACGATGGTTATTCCACATTCTTGTATTCAATAGGATTATCGTACATTGGGATCTCAGAATCATCACTAAGTTCACTGTAGTACTGTTTTTCTTTTTCTTCATCGCTTGCCACAATCATTGCAAACACTTGTACCTACATTGAATTCATAAATCCAAACATCAAACGGCCACAACACAATTTAAGACAGGACTACCTAACAAGAAATACATTCAAACCTCCTTATCTTCAAAACCGCAACGACTTTCGACGCACTCACCCTCCTTGTCACTTCCCACTTCAGCATTCTTGGGAGAGCCTTTTCATCAATAAGCCTCCCCAATTTCCGTAAAGACGGAATGGATTCCAGTGCCCATGCCTATGTAAACATCACATTTACAAAAAGCTTTCACAACATTATATGCCTTCCAAATTAAAATAACAAAACAAAATCATAATACATACCAACACAGCATGCAACAATCTATAAGATGTATACTGGATATTATCCTCATGCTTTGTGAACAACCCACTTAAGTTCCTCCTAAACAAGTTAACCATGCAACTATAGGATAGGTTCCCCTAGGATACATGTTGAATGCATCCAGATCATCCACCAACTCAAACCACCACCACTCCTACGCCACATTCTCATTTGTAGCTAACAAAACAAAAATCAAAACAACCACCAATCCCAACTTGTATTTATCGTCGGATGCATCTTTATCTCTAAGATTCCATTGTTAACTCGATCAAAAGCTGCCAACAAATCCTTTCGGTTTATAACGCCTTTCCTTAAAGTATTTTTTTGTCCAAGCCGACAAAGTCTTCCTTCTTTTCTTCAAACATCCCACGGTAACTTGACTCTCTCAATCCCGTAACAACTAAAAATTCCTTCACACCAAACCTCAAAGGCTTGTCCCCGATCATAAACCAAAACGATTGATCCTTTTTATCGTTCTTTAACTGCCTCATGATCAATTGATGAAGAATTTGATAACAACTCATTTTATGAAGCCCAATTAAATGCCCAAAGCAACTATCTTTAAAACAATTTCTTGTGCTTATTGTCTAGGTTATCATACACATACCTAGCTTTATCATCAATGCACCTGTTAACAATCTCACAACTTTTTGCCTTTTGTGCATGTGTTACGTTGTATTTCATCGCCATTTACTACAAAATAAACAAAATACATAAAAAGCTTTACCGATCACATACTAGATGGATTACCATAAACACACTTCAATGGATTAAGGCAAACAAATCCGATAACTCTAATTCCAAAAATTACTGATTAAGTACTTACCACACAAACTGAATTTGAACTGAATCGACACGATTTGCTGCCTGAAATCAACCAATTCCACCACTGACCGCCGGAAAACAGTTGCAAAAAGAAAGCCTATAGCCTTCAAAGGGATCTTCAATCGATTGGTTAAAAGCAGTTTGAGTTTGTTTTCGGTTGAACTCGTGAAAGCGATGAACGGTTTTTACCGCCGTGAAGAAGATGAACGATTTTGGGGATTTTGGGGCTAATCGATTTTGGGGTTTCGATTTGGGAGCTTCTCGATTTTGGGGGTTAAAGTGTTGGAAATAGGAGTGAAAATTGCAGGGCATAATGGGAAGTTCCATGTTTTTAATCCTTTTCACATTTTTCCTTTTTTTTTAAAACCTTTTTTTGGTCAAAGATTATTTACGCCTGAACTTTGTGAACATGGGTCTTTTAAGCCATTCCCCCTTTACATAAGGGGCTAATGTTTTCTAGTATAAAAAAAATTGGGATAATGGTTTTACCTAATTTTTTTTTGGATATGTGTCAAACAAAATGGATAATAATGTTTTCTGTACGATATAAAACTGTCGGTTTAACAAAATAAAAAATAAAAAAATTCCTATCAGGGCTGCTTTTCTATAAAAAGCAAGAGCATATTAAAAAAAGACGGGCTAAAATGTCTTTATAGATGAAGCTAATGAGACATTTTTTGGCTAGTCTCTCTATAAGCATCTTATAAATACATTTTTGGGTAGTAATTTGAACAAATCCTTCAGGTTCGTCCATTCATAAAATATCGCTCCCTTTATTCCATGTTATCAGGTCTTAAAAACTGTATATGATGGTAGATTCATTGGTTCTTTTCGGGATTTTTTCTATATATATAGGCATGCAAACATCTGGATGAGACTTGGTCTCCAAAGTTTACCATTCTGATAGCACAGAAGAATCACCATACCAAATTTTTCCAAGCCAATTCCCCCGACAATGTTCCTCCTGGTTTGATCTATTAATCCAAGCCTCGTGTCATTCTGCGTTGTTTTAATAACGTTTATTATAATGGGATCTGAATTTTTTTGTAGGCACGATCGTTGACACAGGAATTTGCCACACAAGAAACAACGATTTCTACATGTGTCCGCATGCAGGAATGATTGTATGTTCATTTTTTTGTTTCAATATTAAATTGTTTATAGTTGAAGTGTGTATATATATATAGTGATTGTGTGTGTTTGTGGGGGGGATTGTACAAAGTTGCTCCGATAGCTTATGCGCACCTGGCAGCAAGTCAAGTGTCTCAGTTTATCAAGTATGATGACCTATCTGAAGGTACATCGAGCCACGGTGGAGTGACTTCTACCTCAAAGGCTTTTACTCAGCTACCTAAGTTGGATGATCATGTCAGCAGCTAGCACTATGTTCTTCTGCTGATCTCATGCCCCGTTTGTCGATCGATCCATGTCAGAAAACTTTGATTTATGAATTCTTGCCTTTTGGCAAATGTTAACTAGCTTAGCCTAGCCTAGCCGCCTTTATCTTTTGCAACCAGTAAATGCTTATTGATTACTACTGTCTTCATCTATTGACACTGGTAAAAATGCTTTATATTAGTCCTAACTAATGGCTTTTGATTATTAAAAAAAATATTGTGTATGTGTGCTTCCTCTTGGTAAAATATGGCTTTTTTTTAATATTATATATAAATGATCTGAAAACAAAAAAACACAGGAGACCAGAGAGACGAACTCCTCTCTAAAAACTCAAAGGCCCGCCCGGAGAACAAATGGCTTAAAAAACAAAATTTGAGATTCAGCCATCGAGGTAGAATGTGATCGGACATGAGTCAACGAGAGACCGATTGTTCATAGATGAATCGAAGATATTGATTCAATCAAAAAGAATTTGGAGCAAATCATTGAAGAGAACAATGGAGAGACTTTCTCTTCAAATAAGATAAATTCAAGGGGGAAAAAAAGATGCAGAGACACTACATGTGTTTTGAGCAGCTCTTCTATATAAATTTTTTGGTTTATATAGAGGCTGAATGAAATTGTTGAAGGTATGAATAAAAAAAAAACAGTAGGTATACAAGGAGAGCATATTATTCCATAGGCCTAAAAGATAGGGAACTATTTGCATCACAGCGATTCAATCAATACACCACACCAAAACGACCTTCGAAAAGTTGATTCTTTAGTCAGAATTGACACCACACTAAAACGACCTTTAGAAAGTCGAGTCTTTAATCAAGAATCGACTTTCTGACGGCCGACTGAGTCACGATACGACTTTCCGAAAGTCCGATCGTGAGAATCAACCTTTTCAAAGTCGATTCTTGACTCAAAAATCAACTTTCTCAAGAATCAACTTTCTGAAGGTTGTTCTAAGGTGGTGTACAAGTTGTGTGGTACACCAGTAAGTTGGCTGACGACACAGGGTTTCAGCCCTTCACATGTCGTCTATCGGTTGGTCCTCACGTTATGAATAAGTACCAAGGTACGCATGTCGATGCCCAGACTCGAGGCTACGACGATCGACATTCGAGCACTGTAGGGTAAGGTTCCAGAGTCGAGTACCGCAAGTCGGTTAGGTCGGCGTCGGGGACAGAGTCCGCACCAGCTACAAAGGCCCATTATCAGCGTGATAACTTGGGCAAGGGGCAAGGCCCATGAAGGGTAAATGTGACAATAGCATAGACCGACCTAATATTAGGGCTAGGGCATGCATTATCATTATAAATACCACGTTCCAGGAACTACGTGAAGGCTTGATTCCTGGACAATTCTACGAGATACGTAGGCAATCTAAAGCAAGTTCTTAGACTCACCAAAATCATAAATCCAATCACCACGTTCTTGAGGCATTAGGGTTTTGGGTGTTCATCACTAGATTCGTTCAGGCCCGGATTAATTAGGTGACATAATTTGTCATCGTCATTGGCACTAGAAGGAGGGTGAGCTGTCTACCTCCGTCAGCGATTTGAACAAAACTCGAGGCGACTGGCAATCTTGGAGAGGAAACTGACCGAGCTGGCGGAGGACTATGAGAAGATGCAGGAAGCGCACTGTGCGTCTTTAGCCGAGGTGAAGCAGGCTCGGGAAGAGAGGATGCTCTAAAAGTCGAGCTTAATCGAGTTCGCTCACAGGTCGAGGCGGCCAGGAAAGATGCGATCATCGAGTTCCGCAAGTCAACTGAGCTCGATGATGATCTGACTACGATGATGTGCATGGCGATGATGGGTGGTTACACTCTGGCGGTAAATCACGCCTCGGAGGTCTATCCCGAGTGTGATGTGGGTAAACTTGTTGTGCCACAATTCTATGAGCCCGAGGCGGAGAAGTTATACGACCAGTATAACGAGGAGTTCCAACGAGAAGAATCTCTAGCTCAGAAATATGGTCCCTCGACTTCTGCACAAGTCGCCGATACCGAACCGACCGCTGTCATCACCGAGCCGACTCCTGATGCTACTTCCTAGCTGTCGTTCTTTTTTATTCGACCTTATGAACTTGGTTCTTTATACTTTGAATTTCATCTGTAACATTATACTTTGCCTTGTTATGGCTGGTCTTTTCGACCTGGCTTTATTTTCTATTGATTTTGCTTCAAAATTGCTTCGATTTTATAATATTTTATTTCCTTTTCTTTTTGTTGTCTATCTTTCATGTTTCGATATATTTTACCTCTTCGCTTGTCGAGCCTCTGGCTCTGTTTTCTATTTGCTTTATCGATGTCATGTTGCCCCCCAAGTGTATTATGAACCTTTGGTTCTTATTGCACTTGTGAGCTTAGTTTAGCTGAGCTCGACCTATTTGCCTTTGCATTTTTTTGTCCTTTGGACTAGTTTTGCTGTGGGCGGGTCGATGCTCTGGGCGTTTGGTCCGACTTTGTGAACCGTCCCTCTGCCTTAGCCTTTCTGGCTGGTCAATTTTGTGGGCATTTGGTCCGACTTGGCGAACTCTCCATTTGCCTTAGCATATTTTGCCTCGCAGATCATTTTGCTGTAGCCTATATTGAAGGGTCCGACTTACGGATGTTCCCCTTTCGTTGTCGATTGCCTTGCCTTTAACATCTTGTATCGCATTAGACTTATAATGTTAAGGCTGTGGATCCTAAAAAACATAAAAGCATCTCGAGAAAAGACAAGTTTATTAGAGTATTTATGAAATTGTCACATGGACTTATTACAAAGCATGAAAATGGAAAGACATGAATGAATCGAGGTACAGCTTAACTTAAACGTAATACTTCCTCAGATTATTAGCGTGCCACTGTCAAAGAACCGTGGTTCCATCAGCCCATCCGAGTTGGTAGGATCCTTTAGGGTGGACCTTTAGGATCTGATACGGACCTTCCCAATTCGGGTCCAATTTTGAAGTATTTGTACTTAACCCTTGAGTTGTAGTATTGCGAGATCTTCTGTTTATATCTTGCCATTCGAGCTGAAGCTATTTCTCTTTGCTCCTCAATGTTGTCTTTCTCGTGTCGAAGGTCGAGAGCGTTGGTTTCGACATTGTAGGCTAGCACTCGGGGAGAAGGAAGACCAATCTCTGCAGGAATTACTGCCTCGCATCCGTAGACCAGAGAAAAAGTGTTTCTCCCGTCGATGAGTTTGGAGCTGTCCTATACGACCATAGGATGCTCTGAAGTTTCGCTGCCTAATCTCGACCTTTGGCTTCTAGTCTTTTTTTCAGGCCTATCATGATTTGTCAATTTGTTTGCTCGACTTGACCGTTCGCTTGTGGGTGAGCTACTGAGGTGAAGTGTTGACTTATATGATATTCGTTGCACCATTCTCTAACCTTTTTGTCTTCTAACTGAGTGCCATTATTTGAGATCAGAGCCTTGGGAATTCCATACCTACATAAAATGTCGACCCACAAGAACTTTTTGATGGTCGAAGCTCCGATGTCGGTCAAAGCCCTGGCTTCGATCCATTTCATGAAGTAATCCACCGCGACGACCACGTATCTATTGTTGCCCGGAGCTCGGGGTAGAGGTCCGACTATATCGACACCCCACTGATCGAAAGGCCAAGCTGACGAGATGACGTTCATTTCTTGGGCCTGTTGATGGGTAATATTATCATGGATTTGACAAGGTTTGCACCTCTGCCCTAGGCTGTTCGCATCTCGTTGCATCGACGGCCAAAGTATCCAAATAGCTTGCACTTTCGAGCAAGCATCCTAGCTCCACAATGATTTCCACAAGCTCTCTATGAATTTCTTCCAGAAGGTACTCAGCTTCTTCTTCTGATGCATATCTTAACCATGGTGCTACAAAAGATTTTCAATAGAGGATAGAATCGAAGAACGCATACCGTGCGGACTGAAGTCGGATTTTTCTTGCTTGTACCTTGTTGGATGGTAGAATTCCATCCTTAAGATAAAGGGTGATTGGATCCATCCATGTTGCCTGTTGAGTGATTGGCTGCATTTCTGTTTCTTTGTAGCTTCTATCGGTCAATAGTTCGACGAGAACTTTCTTGTTCGTCTCGAAGTTCGAGGCGAGTTTAGACAATGCATCAGCTCTCTTGTTCTGACTTCGGGGGATCTACTCGATCTGAACTGACTTGAACTTTGGTATGAGGCTTTGCACCACTGTTAAGTAGTTTTTCATGGTTTCTTCGTTGGCTTCATACTCCCCCCTTATATGATTTATCACCAACTGCGAGTCACTGTAAACCAATAAATTCTCGACTCCCAACTTCAAAGCTAGCTTCAGACCCGTGATCATAGCCTCATATTCAGCCTCGTTGTTCATTGCTTTGAAGTCAAACCGAAGGGCGTATGGAAATTCTTCGCCTTTCTGGCTGATTAACAGGAGTCCGGATCCTGCCCTATCTTTACTTGACGCCCCATCGACTTGGAGAATCCACTGTTCTTCTGTACTTTGCTTATTTTGCTCGAGTTGGATGGAAATTACTTCAGCTAAAAAATCTGCCAGGGCCTGGGCCTTAACCGCAGTCCGAGGCATGAACTCGATGTCATACTGAGCCATTTCCACTGCCCATTTTGCTAATCGACCTAAAGTGTCGGGCTTTGCTAAGATATGCTTCAGTGGTTGGTCAGTGACTACCGTAATGGGGTGGGCTTGGAAGTAAGGCCTCAGCTTTCTCGAGGCATGTACCAAACATAATGCTAACTTCTCTGCTGGTGAGTATCGGATCTCGGGTCCATGCAATGCTTTACTAACAAAATAAATCGGCATCTGGCCGTGGACTCCTTCTCGAATTAGAACCGCACTCACTGCTTCCTCGTACACCGCCAAATAGACCAACAATTTCGCTCCTTCCCATGGCGAAGTGAGAGTTGGTAACTCCGATAGGTAGACTTTCAAATCTTCGAAGGCTATCTGACACTCATCGTCCCATTGGAATGGACTGGCCTTACGGAGAATCATGAAAAATGGTAGAGCTCGCTGGGCGGATCTTGATAAAAACTTGTTGAGGGCGGCCATTCGACCGGTGAGTCTCTGTACTTCCCTTATATTCCGAGGTGCAGGCATGTTTTTTTAAAGTCTCGATCTTATCCGGATTTACTCGAATTCCGTCTTTTGAGATCATGTATCCCAAAAATTTCCCCGACCTGACCCCAAAGGTGCACTTCTTCGGATTTAATCTCATCTTCGTTTCCGTCAAAACTTCGAACACTTCCCGAGCGTCTACCAAGTACTGCCTCATAGATCGAATCTTGATGAGCAAGTCGTCTACATACACTTCCATACATCAAACGATCTGTTTGGCAAAAATCTTGTTGACTGCTCTCTGTTATGTAGCCCCAGCGTTTTTTAATCCGAACGGCGTGGTTACATAGCAGAAAGTGCCGAATTCCGTAATGAAAGTCGTCTTTTCAGCGTCTCGAGGATCCATTAGGATCTGATGATATCCCTTGTATGCATCTAAAAAATCAAAAACTTTGAATTCGATAGTAGAGTCTACTAACCTGACGATTTTTGGCAATGGATATGAGTCCTTTGGACTTGCTTTATTAAGGTCGGTGAAGTCCACACACATACGCCAGCTGTTGTCGGGCTTCTTGACCAACACTGGGTTGGCTAGCCATTCGGGGTAGAGAACTTCCCTCACTATCTTGGCCGCTAACATCTTCCCGACTTCTTTTTCTATAGCTTGGTTTCGTTCTGGTGCGAAACTCCTCTTTTTCTGTCTAACAGGCTCCTGGGCTGGATCTATTTCGAGTTTGTGGATTGCTATATCTGTGGATAGCCCCGGCATGTCGTCGGCCTTCCACGCGAAGACATCTCTGAACTCAATTAGTAGCTCGACCAGCGATTGTTTTTCTTTAGTCGGGATACAAACCCCGACTTGCACACACTGGTCTTCTTGGTCTTCCCATAGATGAACATCTTCGACGGAATCAACCGAGATCCAACTTTTCTCCTCTCTTTTTTCCGGAATCAGTTCCTCGACCAGGACTTGTTGTACGGCCATTTTCCCGTCCATAACAATGGAGTTATAGCTCCGAGCAGCCTCAATGTCTCCTCTTACTTCATGGGAGCCGTTCCTGGTAGGAAACTTCATGATATTGTGGAAAGTGCAGATAATAGCGCGCAGGACGAAGAGAGCAAAACGTCCCAAGATGACATTGTATGCCGAAGGAGCTTTGACTACCACATAGTTTAATTCAAGGGTCCTTCCTTTCTCGACATCCCTGACCGTCGTTAGCAACTTTATCGATCCCATGGGATGGACCGCTTGTCCTATGAATCCAAATAAAGGAGACGCTAGATGAGCTATGTCCTTTTTCTTTCAATTTCATCGCCTTAAAAGCCGTGTATTACAAGATGTTTACCGCGCTACCATTATCGACACAGACTCTCGATACCCAAGTTCGGCTAATCACCGCTTCAATTACCAGCCCCTCACTGTGACTCCAAGACTTGGGAATATCATCTTTGGGTCCATACCCGACTTCTGATGTAAATCTCAGTCTCTTATTTTCCTTCGAGCTGTCAGTTGGCTCTCGACTGGCTCGGTCTTTATCATTCTCAGTTGGCCCAAAGATCGTATTGATGTAATTATTGGGTCGATTATCATCATACCTATCTCGATCGGGGTCGCCTCCATTGTTTCTCTCTCGATCTGAAGATGGGTTCGACGTGGTGATCGATCTCTACGCTCTGAGCGTCACGACATCGATCTCGATCTTGATCAGAATTCTTCCTTTTAAACTTTTTGTGCCCATTGGGCTCGCTGCCCTGAGACCTATCAACCACCTCATCTAGCTTGCCTTCTTGAATACAAGCATCGATGTATTTTTCAGGTCGTCACAATCCTCCGTTGTATAACTTATATCCTCATGAAACTCACAACACTTTCTGGGATTTCTCTTTTCTCAAGGCTTTTTTAGTGGTCTCGGTTTGTTTGTTATGCCCTTCGAGATCATGATGGATAACACCTCCCCCCGACACCGATTGAGGGGGATGAAATCTTTATCGTGCAAGCTCCTTTCTTCCCCAAACAGTCTGAGACGGGCGCTGTGATACGGTCCCTGACTGTCGGCTTGCTCTCGGTGTTCTTTCCTTTGGATTGATTCTTATTCAAACCTCGAGTGTCCTTCTTCGAATCCATCCAGTCAGATTGGGTGTGCCTACGCACTGCCTCTTCCCCTTGATAGAATCTGTGCACCACATTAACACACTAATCCATGGTACGAGGGACATCTCTACCCAATTTCATATATAATTTTGTATTACGCAGCCCTCCCACAAACGATGTGATCAAAAGTCAATCCTCGGCATCCTCGACTTGCATGGCCTCGAGATTAAATCTCTCCAGATAATTGATCACTGTTTCATCTTTTTGTTGCTTCATATTCATGAGGTGCGTAGCACTTAAATGGAACTTTTTGTTTACGATGAACGCATCTCGAAATTTACGGACTAACATAGCAAAACTAGAGATTGATCCAGGCCGTAGCTTGGTGAACCATTCTCTGGGTCGACCAACGAGCAATGTCTCGAAAGCCCGACATCGCATTGCATCAGGTGCGCCATCCAACCTCATCTGAGATAGGTACCTGTGTAGATGGTCCTCTGGATCAGTGGTGCCATCATAAGGTTCTATCTTCGGTATCTTGAACCCTTTGGGTTTGAGGAAATACTTGATTTCTTTTGTGAAGGGCGATTCTATCCATAGTGAGACCTGATTTTTTTTCCCAGAATAGCATCCAGATCTTGCCTAACGCTGTCCTCATCCATCCTTTGATGTTTCTGCTGGATCTCACGTTTCTTTCTCTCCACGAAGCTGGATGACGACCGACTTCGCCGCCAGAGCTTGCTTGGGCTTTTCAAGAGTCAGTCTTTCTTATCGCCGCCCGTCACTGCTTTTACGTGCCATGAATGCCTCTGCTATAATTCTGGACATCAATTCGCAATCAGCCGCTGCCAACTGGTCCACTATAACTTGATGTTCCAGAGTAAGACCTTGCGTCTTCGTTTTGGGATCCTACCAATATCATCAGAGGAAAGGGTAGTAAGACAACCTTTGGGACCCTTCCCCTCCATCCTAGTCACTAATTTCTTTGGTTCCCTAAGAACACCTTTCGGGTCGTCTGAAATTGGCTGGAGAGGATGATCAGAAGCAGTATGCAACGAAGTTTAGGTGTGAGAAGGTGATTCACCACTCCTATCAGACTCAGTAGCACTGCTAGACATGAATAAATACAGGAGAAAGAAAAAGAAGAGGTAGAAACCAAAAAAGATGCTTACTTGGTGTTTTGAGATTATGTGAAAGAAATGGCAAATAGATCTCTTCTCCGACTCGTTCTCTCCCTTTTATGCTTGCAAAGATCTTTAAATGATGTGAAAGGACGTGATTTGAGGGGAGTTATAACCCTCCACAAAGTGCGAGAATCAAGGCAGTGACGTTACGGTTGACGGAAGATAAGGCGTTAGTGCGCTGTGACGTCATCATGCAATGACCTGATTGGCTACGACTAGAGGTGACAGTACAGCTGTTTCCCGCCTAAACAACATGCCAACTCAAAGACGATTTCAAAATAGCATATTTGACCTCGGACAATGGGAGTCGCCTCTCTCAAGTCTGAGGGGCTTACGACGACACATGGTTTCACCCCTCCACGTGTCGTCTATCGGTTGGTCCTCACGTTATGAATAAGTACCAAGGTACGCATGTCGATGCCCAGACTCGAGGTTACGACGATCGACATTCGAGCAGTGTAGGGTAACGTTCCCAGAGTCGAGTACCGCAAATCGGTTAGGTCGGCGTCGGGGATAGAGTCTGCACCAGCTACGAAGGCCCATTATCAGCGTGATAACATGGGCAAGAGGCAAGGCCCATGAAGGGTAAATGTACAATAGCATAGACCGACCTAATATTAGGGCTAGGGCATGCATTATCATTATAAATACCATGTTCCAGGAACTACGTAAGGCTGGATTCCTGGACAATTACAGGATACGTAGGAAATCTAAGGCAAGTTCTTAGACTCAGCCGCAAATCATAAATCCAATCACCACGTTCTTGAGGCATTAGGGTTCAGGCCCGGATTAATTAGGTGACATAATTTGTCATCGTCATTGGCTATGTTAGTAAAATGAGATAAAACAATCAGATAGAAAGATTCTCCAAGGCACGTAATCGTTTCTTTAAAGAGATGTTTTAGATCTCTCTCAAGATTCAATGGAGTACAACTTAGAGACATAATACGTTTTTTTGTGCTGATGATGCTTCTGACAAAACTTGAACATTTTCGAATGCATCTGATGTCTATAAATAGACAACGAAAAGCATCCCGTACCCCTTCATGAAAGAACAAACCAGTTCGTCTTCAAAGGATGTGTCACAATGAACATGCACCACCGAAGTGGTGTGTCCCATTGAACATGCACCACCGAAATGGTGTGTCCCAATGACAAAACCCTTCTACGAAATGGTGTGTCCCAATGACAAAACCCTTTTTTGAACATGCACCATCGAACCCCGTTTCTTTTCGGCGACACTTGTCGCACTCAGTGTGCAACAACACCTTCCAAACAAAAATAAAAACTGACTTTGTGAATAAAGTATCTAACATTTTCCCCCTATTTCTTCACAAAATTTTTTTTTATGTAAGTGACTACCTACGTACCCTTTTGGGGATCAAGCAACCATAGTTCATGCAGACACGGACTAAGCATCATCGTAGGAAATCATACATAAATGAAAGTAGCTTTTGGCTTTGAACTTCCACTTAGTGTAAACAACTCAAAGTCACATCAGGGCGCTGTGGTGAATAAATCTTGAACCAAGGACCCTATCATGATGTTACCGGAGTTATCACACATACTATTCCGTTAAAACAGTGTCTCTTCATTCCAACGTATTAATGGCCATGCATACATCCCGAGATTCATGAATGCTTTAGAGACAGTCTAAATCTCATAGAAAGCCGCCTGACTTTCACACTCACATAGGTAAGTTCTTTTAAAGTGATACTATGAGTCACTTTTCCCAATGACAGAACTTATTAAGAACTAATTTCAACCTTTACCATGCAGTAATTAGTCAAACTAGATATTTTATGAATGGGATCTATTAAATACTCTAGCGCCTCGATCTAGTTAGACTTTAACTTGTTTGTACCCTTTGAACTCTGTTTATTTTTCAAAACATAAGTAGGGTTCCCGTTTAAGCTAACTAATGTTTCATAGACCTTAATCCCATTCCTTTCGATGTTATTTCAATCATCTCTCTAGGCAGTCCCTTTGTGAAAGAATCTGCTAGATTGCTCTTTGACTCTACATAGTCAACTGTGATTACTCCTTGCTTAAGTAATCCCCTAATAGACTGATGTCTCAGACTAAGGTGTCGTTGCTTACCATTGTAAGTCTTACTTGCTACTGAATATAAAGTAGCCTGATTGTCACAATGAATCATTACAGCTGGGGATGGCTTGTCCCATAATGGAATGTCAATTAATAAATTCCTTATCCATTCAGCTTCTTTACTTGCATCTGCTAATGCAATAAATTCTGCTAACATAGTCGAATCTGTGACACAAGTATGTTTTTTAGAACACCAAGAAACAGTTGCAACTCATAAGGTAAAAACCCATCCCGTTGTGGATTTACAATTCGATTCTATGTTATTCCAACTTGCATCGCTGTATCCTTCAAGAACAGCGAGAAAACCACGATACTGTAATCTGTAATCGATTGTTCCTTTTAAATATCTCAAAACTCTTGAAATTGTGTTCCAATGTTCTTTTCCTGGATTACTAGTAAATCGACATAACAATCCAACTCCATATGCAATGTCTGGTCTTGTGCAATGCATGGCATACATAAGACTTCCAATCACACTTGCATATTGTAACTGGTCGTAGCATCTACCTGTATTTTTCATTAACTTGATACTAGGATCAACGGGTGTAGATGCTGGCTTATGATCCATGTGACCATATCTTTTAAGGATATTTTCAAGATAATGAGATTGATTTAATGATATAAATCCATCTTTCCTCATTATCTTTATCCTTAAGATTACATTTGCTTCCCCAAAATCCTTCATATCGAAGTTAGATTCCAACAATTGCTTCGTCTCTTTTATTGATTCCAAGTTTGGCCCAAAGATTAGCATATCATCCACATATTAGCAAATCAAAATACATAAACCATTTCTATACGTAAAATAGATAAACTTATCCGCTTCATTAACTTTGAAGCCATTAGCCAACATCACTTTATTGCATAGGGGCTTGTTTTAATCCGTAAAGAGATTTCACTAGCTTACAAACTTTCTTCTCTTGTCCAGTTAAAACAAAACCCTCGGGCTGCTCCATGTATACCTCTTCATCCAAATCACCATTTAGAAAAGCCATTTCAACATCCATTTGATGAACAACTAAATTGTGAATGGATGCAAGAGATAACAACACACGGATACATGAAATTCTAGCCACAAGATCGTATGTATCAAAATAATCTACTCCTTGACGCGTGTTTGAAACCTTTCACTACTAAAGTAGCTTTATACTTATTAATTGAACCATCTCAGATTCAACTTTCTTTTTAAAATCCATTTACAACCAATTGGTTTAGAACCACTTGGCAAATCAACCAATTTCCATGTCTGATTTGACATGATAGAACGCATTTCATCATTGATGGCTTCTTTCCAAAAAAACAGCATCACGAGAGGAAATGACTTCTGAATATGTGACAGGATCATTATCATCAATCATTAACTTGGTTTGATGTGTAATATTATTTACATCACCTTCAAGTAAAATTGTCACAAATTCAGGACCAAAGGTTTTTTCTTTACTTTGCCTTTTACTTCTCCTTATTTCTGGATCCGCTTGTGATTCCATAAGAGAGCATCAAGAGATTCCTCACGAACTCTCTTGGGAGTACTAGGAGTAACATTATCTCCAAGTTTCTCAGCAGAAGATATATACATATGCTCAAAAAAATCAGCATCAATAGTCTCAATAATATCATAAGATTCTAACTTTAGAAATCTATATGCGGTGCTATTCTTAGCATAACCTATAAATACACATTTATAAGTTTTACTACCCAACTTAGTAATTTCAGGATTAGGCTTTCTTACATATGCAAGACATCCCCAAACCTTAACGACCTATGTTAGCTTTTCGACCAAACCACAATTCATACGGAGTCTTTTTGACATTTTTCTTAGGAGTTCTATTTTGAATAAAACATGCACTTAAGATTGCCTCGCCCCACCAATAATTAGGTAAACCAGAACTGATAAGCATGAAATTTACCATATCTACTAACGCTCTATTTTTTCTTTCTGCTACTCCATTCGATTCAGGTGAATACGGAGGAGTAAATTTGTGAACAATACTGTTGCCCTCACAAAATTTAGATAATTCTGTTACTTGGTATTCTCCACCTCTATCCGAACGTAACACTTTAATTTTTCTGTTTAACT
This sequence comes from Gentiana macrophylla, assembly GCA_026214975.1. NCBI lineage: Eukaryota > Viridiplantae > Streptophyta > Magnoliopsida > Gentianales > Gentianaceae > Gentiana > Gentiana macrophylla. The sequence continues at coordinate 75,205,417 of CM047805.1, forward strand.
GATTTTCTACTTCTGTTTTATAGATCAGAAATTTGCTTAAGACTTCATCTTTACTTTTCAATAAATACATATAAGCATATTTCAGAAATCATCTATAAAAGTTACGAAATATATATGACCACCACGAGACACTTTATCGTAAATCGAAACATCGTAATGTACTAAACCAAGTAATTCGGATGTGCGAACAATGTACTTATGTGGCTTACATGTTATTTTACCTTGAACACATATTTCACATTTTCCCACATTGTCATACATACATTTAGGAATTATGCCTAATTATGCATGTTCTTGACAAATTTATAATTAGCGTGTCCTAATCTAGCATGCCACAAAGTTGAAGAATCGACAACATAAGCAAAGTTATTTTTCATTACATTCATCTTAATCGTGCCATTACAAGAGTACCCTTTGCCAACAAGGATATTGTTTTCAGTTACAATCAAATTATCAGATTCAAACACCATCTTAAAACCAGCCTTATTAAGACGATCTCCAGAAATTAGATTCTTTGTCATCTCAGGAACATGAAGAACTTCAGCCAATGTTAACGTTCTTTCCGAAGTGAATTTATGTTCCAATTCGCCAATACCAATAACCTTGGCTTGCACATCATTTGTCATTTTCACCGCACGTTCATCGGTACTTTCCTTGTAAGTCTTAAACTCGGATCGGTTATTACTTACATGGATTGTAGCATCGGTATCTGGCCACCACCCTTCATCAATTCCACAGAATTGGCTTCCTCCACAACCGCTACACATTTCTGATCACCATTGCCATCAATAGCATTGACATGGTCTTTTGTCGACTTGTCATTCTTGCCTTTTTCGTCTTTTATGCGAGTTCGGCATTCACAAGCGGTGTGACCAGGTTTCTTCTGAGAATGCCAATCACCCCCCTGATTTTTTGTAAGATTCTCGCTTGATCTCCTTCAAAAATTCTTGTGCTTTTTATTTCTTGGTTTGCGTCTCAACCATATTTTCTTTTCAAATTCATGTTCGAATTTTCTCATTTTTGAGAGTCTTCCTCAATACGTAGATGACGCATGAGGATTCCAAAGTGTGCTTAGTTTCATCATGTTTCAGCTTTTTTATAGCCATTCCACGAAGTTGGCAATTTAGTAATAATTGCTCCAACTTGGCATGCTTCGAGCAACGTTATCTCAGCATTTGTAAGATTAGTAACAATAGATTGTAATTCATGAACTTGAGTAAGAATAGACTTACTTGCAGTCATTTCGTAATCGAAATAGTTAGAAATCACAAAATTCTGATTGCATGCCTCTTCAATGCGATACTTGTTGTCCAGCGCCACCCATTATTCCTACGCTGTTTCGATTGTCCTATGTCCATTGTACACGTAATCGGACATTACGCTCGTAATGTGTCCTCTCGCACAAAAATCATCATCCTTTCGCTTCCTCCTTTGTTCCTGCGCAGCTTCCTTCTTGCGTTCATCAGTGTCGTCCTCTTGATTGTCTTCAATTGGTTGAAGATCATCACCCAGAATATAAGACAACTTGATTGTCGTCAAGAAACATAGAACCTTTGCTTGCCAGCGAGTAAAGCTATGTCCATCAAAACGATCAAGACGAACCAAGTCCTGATTCGCGACTTGAATCGAAGGTGCCACAGAATCATTCAAACTCAGATCCTTGAATGAAGACATCTCTTTAAAATTGTTAATAAAATGAGATAAAACAATTAGATAGAAATATTCTCCAAGGCACGTAATCGTTTCTTTAAAGAGATGTTTTAGATCTCTCTAAAGATTCAATGGAGTACAACTTAGAGACACAATACGTTTTTTGTGCTGATGATGCTTCTGTCAAATCTTGAACATTTTTGAATGCATCTGATGTCTATAAATAGACAACGAAAAACACACTGTACCCCTTCATGAAAGAACAAACCAGTTCATCTTCAAAGGATGTGTCCCAATGAACATGAACCACCGAAGTGGTGTGTCCCATTGAACACGCACCACCGAAATGGTGTGTCCCAATGACAATACCCTCTACGAAATGGTGTGTCCCAATGACAAAACCCTTTTTTGAACATGCACCATCGAACCCCGTTTCTTTTCGGCGACACCTGTCGCACTCAGTGTGCAACAACACATTCAAAACAAAAATAAAAACTGACATTGTGAATAAAAATATCTAACAGGCTATAATACAAATGATAGCCCCAAAAGATAAAGGCTCGTTGACAAGTTGGAATGATAGTCTAAGCACAAGAGGACAATGAACACATATATAGACCACTTTGATACTTAAGGGAGATAACTTAGGCCGCAAAATTAAGACCAAGAAGATAGTAAAACTCATTTTAGTTTGTAGTCTAGCCAGATTTAAATCAAACAAGCTAGCCAGGCAGCATTGGAGGTAAAGTTATAAAAGAAAAAGAAATAAAAACATCATCATCAAACCTTGAGAAGAGGAGAAACTTGCCCAAAACAGACAACCAAGCAGACCAAAGTTAAGCTACTGGAGCCTTGGGTGCAGGCTAGGATTATGAAACTCCATCCTTAATTATGCACAACCTAGTTTCAAGTATAGTAACTCTAGTTCCATGGCAAATTGTCACAACAAAATAACATAACACATTTTCACACTATTAAGCATGCTGAAATGCATTAATTCTTCAATATGGGTCTCATCATGGTCAATGCCGTAAAAGTGTTTATGTGTGACATTTTTGTTGTAAAACTAATATTTTGGTTTACTTACAGCCTTATGCATGGGTTCCTTATCTATCAGAGGAGAGTGATAAAGTTACTCCATCAAGTCTACATTATTTTTATACCATCATCATCTCATCATATATTTTTCATAGTCACTATAAAAATGATGTAAATTTAAAGGAGTTACTCTATCATTACCTTTACAAACTCAGCAGGGTCAATAGTCTGCTGACCATCACCAACTCCACCACAAAACAACAGTCATTGACACTTCAACGCAGTGCTTCTCTGTCTTCAGCTTTCTTCTTAAAAAGAAGGGCTTGAATCAAGTAAGTGATTCAACTTCAACAAGCTTTTGATCAGGATGATAAGATCAGCATCTTAAGATCTTCAAGTGTGTATACTGGATCATACTTGAATGTATAACACTTGAAGAAAATTTTTTGATCAGAATTTGAGATTCATTTTAGTTTAGCAGGGTATTTCCGCTCTTGATTTCTTGTAATTTATGTGTATATTGTGTGTGTTCTAATCCCAGGAGTCCTCTATTTATATGTGAAAACCCTATGTTTGAATTTGAATTTCAAATCTATCCGTTATAGGATTTTTCTGATAATTCCCTGAAATTCCCTCTATTATACTTTTATGTCTATGTCAATGTCCTTTTGATAGACAGTCTATCAACCAATGATTTAATTCCAATTTTATTTGTCATTGAAATCCTTGTAACGTCCCTTTCATCCTAGCCATTGATTGACTGATTAATCCAATGCTTGTAATTCATCCTCATCCATTTGATCTTCCAGAAAAACCTGGATTAATCTGATATGTATATACTCAGCAGATGTTTGTTACATGAGTCTGTCGATGTATATATTTGGTCAGGTGACTTTTAGTCTGTTGTGTTCTTGATGAACACTCAGCTCACTGCTTCTCATCTAGCTTTTGATTATAAAGTTAGAGTACACCATTTTAAGTATAACTAAGTCCCAATTACCACATTTCCTTATATGGAACTTAGACCTTCAATACAAGGTTTATGTGATCAGTTTAGGCCATCATAGACTCAACTAACTTCTGATCCCATATCATTGGCTTATAAACTTCAATACTAAGTTTGAACCCTTAGCTTCATGATAGAGTTTGAACCCTCAGCCTTTAGTCTTCAGCATGTCCTAGACTCTACTGAACACATAATCTAGATAGGTCTGCTGAAAAAATCAGTAGACCTCTTTACAGTGAGGATAGAGGACACTTAAATAATTGTGCAAGGAAAGAGGACCTCTTTAAATGGCTTCTGATAAATAATTCCCATGTCCAAATCACTCTGAGGATAGAGGACACTTCTGTTACTCTCGGGCAAGGAAAAAGTTCTGCGGAAGCCCCAACCCAGGAGGTTTTATTCATTGAAGCAATCTATGGAGATGGACCTGACCCTGATGAAGAACTCACGGAGATAGGAGCCCTGGATGTTATAACTCAACAACTTGTGCACACCGAGCCTAAGAGTGAACGGAAAATCTGGGACATTCCAGGATGAGCAAATGATGATTTGAAAGAGCTCAACCAAATGACTTTAACCTTGCGTAAGAAGAAGTTTTAATGGGTAGTTGGGACGAAATAGATTTCTCGGAGAAACGCTCATTGGGATTTGGATGATTGGGAACAACTTATGAAGAGCTTGAAGAAGAAGAACTTAAGAAGATGGTTAAGCATAAGAAAGAAAAGACGGAAGGCGATAGGAAGATTCCTTTAGATGATATCGTTCAATATCTTTCTGGGTTAGACCTCGGGAAGACGAGGTGTTTTTCATCAACCGGTCCAAGCTCACAAGGAAAAAGGTGGTCCCTTAAAATCTAGCATCGAGCAACCGCCATCGACTTAGAGTTAAAACCACTTCCAAAGACTGAAATACATCTTCTTAAAAGACGGTGATAAGTTGCCCCCGATCATCTCATCTAAACTCGAGCCGGAGCAAGAGGCGGGGTTGATCAAAGTGCTTGAGAAACATATCCTCGCGTCGGATGGCGGTGGGCGATATCGGAGGAATCAGCCAGGCGTGTGCATGCATAAGATTCGAACGGAGGAAGGAGCAAAGAAGGTTAGACAACCTCAAAGGAGGCTAAATCCGCACATGCAGGAGGTTGTCAAAAAGGAGATCATCAAATGGCTTGACATGGGAATTATTTATGCCATAGCTGATAGTGAGTGGGTCAGCCCTACTCAAGTTGTGCCAAGGAAGGGGGGAATTACAGTGGAAAAGAACGAAAAAGGGGAAGAAGTTGCCTTACCCCTTGTGACTGGCTATAGAGTTTGCATTGATTATCGCCGGTTAAACGAAGTCACCGCTAAGGATCATTTCCCCCTGCCCTTCATTGACCAACTGCTAGAAAGACTGAGTGGTCATAAGTATTATTGTTTCCTCGATGGATATTCTGGTTACTTCCAGATAGCCATCGACCCTAATGACCAAGAGAAGACAACTTTTACGTGTCCATCTGGCACTTTTGCTTTTCGCAGAATGCCTTTCGGTTTATGCAATGCACCCGCGACTTTTCAACGGTGCATGTTGGCCATTTTTGATGGACTTGTGGAGCAATGCATGGAGGTCTTCATGGATGATTTCTCAGTCTATGGCGACAGTTTTGATGAAATTTTAAAGAATCTAGATATGGTACTCCAACGTTGTGTTGAGAAAAATTTGGTGCTTAACTGGGAGAAATGCCATTTTCTAGTCGAAGAAGGGATTGTTTTGGGACACAAGGTGTCCATTGATGGTATTCAGGTGGATAAGGCTAAAGTAGAAGCCATTGAGAAAATGTCGTACCCGAAGACAGTGAAGGAGGTACGAGGATTTCTGGGACATGTTGGCTTCTATCGACGTTTCATTAAAGACTTTTCGACGATAGCAAAGCCGTTATCCAACACAGCTTAAGAGGAAGTGGAGTTCTTGTTTGATGATGGGTGTAAGAAAGCTTTTAATAGCTTAAAGGATAAGCTTACCGGTGCCCCCATTTTAATCGCTTTGACTGACCGAATAAACCTTTTGAATTAATGTGCGATGCCTCTAACTACTGCGATGGCGCAGATTCTAAGGCGGAAGAATTGACAAAAAGTTCAGCCGATTTACTATGCTAGCCGCACTTTGAACCCAAATTCAATGCAATTACGCCACTACCGAGAAGGAATTCTTGGCGATCGCTTTTGCTATTGACAAATTCGAAGTTATCTTTTAGGGTCCAAAGTGGTGGTGTGGGACGAGATCACGCGAAGACTACGCTACCTTATGGGCAAAGCGACGCGTAAACCAAGGTTACTCAGATGGATCCTGATACTACAGGAATTTGACCTTGAAATTAAGGACAAGAAGGGAAGTGATAATGTTGTAGCTGACCACTTATCTCGCCTAGTGAATGAGGGTGGCGAAATCCCTAAGGAGATAGGCATTGACTTTCCGACTGAGCAATTAATGACTAGAGACTGGGAGGCCGTGGTATGCTGATTACGCCAACTACTTAGCAAGTGGGCATTTAGAAGAAATGACGTATCAGGAAAAGAAGAAATTTTTCAGCGATTTAAAGTATCTCGTATGGGAGGATCCGTGATCTGCTTAAAGTCCGCAGGGACGGGTTGCTTAAAAGGTGTGTTCGGAGCATGAACAATTGGATATCTTGGAGCAATGTCATAGTGGTCCCGCCAGGTGGACACTACGGAGCACCTAAGACAGTCCACAAAATCCTTCAAGTTTGGTTTTTACCGCCTACTTTGTTTAAAGATCTCAAAGCCTTTTGCAAGAAATCGTGACGGATGCCAAAGAGTAGGAGACTCAAGAATATAGGATGGAGATGCCTTTGAGGCCTATCTTGGAATGTGAAGTCTTTGATGTCCGGGGCATTGATTTTATGGGACCGTTCCCATCATCGTGCTCGAACAAATATATTCTCAGTGCAGTGTAGACTACGTTTCCAAGTGGGTAGAGGCCATAGCCACCCAAACCAATGATCACAAAGTTGTAAAGAAATTCTTGCAAAAGAATATCTTTACTAGATTTGGTCATCCTAGAGCCCTTATCGGTGATGAAGGTTCGCATTTTCTGTGTGCACCATCGATAAAATTCTTGAGAGATATGGTGTCAAGCATAAAATTGGTACACCATACCACCCCAAACCAAAGGCCAAGTCGAGGTAAGCAACCGGAGCCTTAAGCGGATCTTGGAAAAACGGTGAATTCAAATAGATCCAATCGAGTCCGAAGTTGGACGACGCACTTTGGGCTTATCGCACGCGCTTAAGACCCCTATGGGTACGTCACCCTTCCAAATGGTTTATGGCAAGGCTTGCCATCTACCGGTCGAGCCGAGCACGAGCTTATCGGGCTATTAAATTCTTAAACTTCGATAGCCAACTCGTGGGGAGCAAAGATTATTGCAACTACACGAGCTCGATGAATTCGGACTCGGGGCCTACAAGAACGCCAAAATCAGCAAGGAAAGAACGGCGCGCCCACGATGCTAAGATTAAAGATCGGGAATTCAAAGTGGGAGACATGGCTTTGCTGTATAACACCAGACTCCATCTTTTTGCTGGTAAGCTTAAATCTAGATGGTCTGGCCCCTTTGAGATTCTTGATGTTCATCCTGGTGGAGCCATTACGTTGAAAGGGTACGGCGATCAACCGTTTAAGGTCAATGGTCACAGACTCAAAAAGTATTTTGGGCAACCCAAGGAAAAGCTTGAAGTACTATACTTTCAAAAGAGAAATGAAACGGTTGAGTCGTTTATTTGTGAAGAGATTCCATCCGACTTCTTTGGAGTGGATGATGATATTATTACCCCTAACCTTGCAGATACTTCTGTCGATGTTCCTGAGCCTGTTAGCATACCTCAGCCGCATCTGCGAAACAAGAACAAGAAGAAAAGAGTCAGTGTCGTCTGGAGAGAAAAATTTCATGATCTTATCGCGCACTTGACTTGTTGTTGTTGTGGCGAAAACCATTTCCGTCCTAGTCATTCTGATTCTGACAGAGAAGTGGTTAGCCTCAAACCCAAGTGGCCTGATCCAGGTTGACTTGGTTCACTCTGTCAAGCTAATGACATAAAAGAAGCGCTACTAGGAGGCAACCTAGCCTTTTAAGTATTTCTTTTTAGTTAAGTTTTTCAGTTATTAGGAATAAAACTTTGGTGAGTTGTGTGTTGGTTATCCTTGTCCTATTTGTGGTTGTTTTATGTGTCTACATGTTTACTCATATACCCCGTATACCCCGAGATTATCTGTTATGTCGAGTGTTGCAGATACGTTTGAGCAGGTTCGCAAGTTATTACTTTCAATGTTGTCTGTTCCTGATACGAGTGCAGCGGTTTATTCATGCTCCGGCCTGACCACTGCCAATCTACTGGCCGACAACCATCTTTGGAACCAGCTAAGTATTCTTCTCTTTTATTTGCACATTCTGAGGACATAATGTGATTTAAGTGTGGGGGGGTGCAATTCATGCTTTATTTTCGACAGTATGAGTAAATATTTGTGATCTTTGTTAAATGGTGAAATTTTAAAAAATTTCAAAGTACACTTGGATAATTGTAAATCTTGAGCATATAATTGAAACAAATGGCTTGCTAGTTGTAGTTTCCTGACAATGATTTTATGTGACTTTGAGAGATAATTATAGCATGCTTTTACTGATTTGAGATAGTATTCATTTCACACTCACGAAAGCCTTTGATATCAAAGCAAAAACTTTTGAACTATATCCTTTCATTATTTTAGTGATTCATCTTAGAGAGATTTGTTCTTAATAGTAACAGTGAAGTAACACCTAAGTTCAGAACATGCACTGTGAATATCTGAAGGTTTGAATGTGATAAGTGAAACGTAACTAATGTTTTTGAAAAAAGTTGAGTTAATAATAAATAAATGGGTGTGTCGAAAGCTGGTTAATGATTGGAGTGCGGTAGGGCATTATCTCGAAATGTCCTATACCACTATGATGACCAAAAGCTCACGACAGTCAGGAAAAGCTACCCTATGATTTGAGCAAGGTAGGGTGTTATCCCGAAACATCCTATTCTACCATGACGGGTAAGAGCTCATTCTGATGTGCGTCAAAAGAAAAAGAAGAAAAAAAAGAAAGTGAAAAAAAAAATTAAATTAAAGACTTTGTTATCGTTGAACTTATACCCGTATAAGTTGAATGATATCTTTGTAGGATTATCCTACTGAGTGCGCGAGAAGACTTTGTGTGGAACAATTACTGTCTATACCTAGGATAGTCATTAATTTATTTGAAAGGGTATCATTTGAAAGGATTGTGAAGATTTAAAAGGGCTTGTCACACACACACCGAATCTATCTCTATGTTGGTAGCACTTGCTATAGTTGTTGTATCTTTTGTTACGTGAGTTAGGGATCTATTTGGATTGCATATAAAGTGAGCTAGTTTTGATTGTTTTGCTCGGGACGAGCAAAAGTCTAAGTGTGGGGGAGTTGTTTACGACTAATTTTATGGTTTTTATCGAGTTGTTTCGTAACATTATCTCCCGTGTTTTAGTGATTTTTATAGAAAATCACTCGCCAAAAGGATAAACTGAGCAAATGAGTTTTAAAGATAATAAATTGCAAAAGTGGCTGATTTATGTGTTCTTATCGTTGGTTTTATGTTTATTTGGATGTTGTTACACTTTGCAATATTTTGGATATCTTGTAGATGCATATCTTCGGTCTAAAAGAGGTGTTTAGAGGGTTAGAAGAAGATGCCACAAGTTTACGAGTTCAACGGAGCAAGTTTTCCTAAGTACTTAAATCGTTACATATTTTCGACTGAGATTTGACCCAGCTTAGAGGCATTTTCAGGGGAGGACTTCTTCATGAAAATTGTAGATCTTTGAAAGAGCTTTCCAACGCACTTTGAATTACGTCAATCGGACTTCTACAACTCAAATGGTGATCAAGTGGCTAATCAATTTGGGTAAGTGGAAAATCCCGAAATATACTCGGAATACGACGGGCTAGTCAAAAACGCATTTTCTGAAGAAGAGTCCTTAATGAAAGTTGTAGAGTTTTCCGAGAGCTTAATTATGACATTCGGATCATAATTTTTGGAGGTCTACAACTCAAGATATGAATTTTAGAAGTTTCATTCCTAAAAAGAATTATTCAGCCGACTTAAATTAAAAGCAGCCGCCTCTCATATCTATTTAAACGGCAGCAAATCAAACCCTAAGAACACAATTTTGATACAGCCACATCATAGACGCAAAAGCAGCAGCCGCAATTATTTTCCAAACGCACAAAGCCTAATTAGGGATGAATTTCTCAACCCAATAATCATGGTTAACAACATGATTATTGGCTAAGCACATCAGCGTGGGACAACGGATGAAACCGATCAACATCAACACCAACTAGAGAGATTTTTAGCCGTACTTTTAGTGAGTAAAGTTATCGTTTTTAATCAATTAGAATTTGTTTTGTATTGCTTATGTTTTATTCGAATCGAGAGATCGATGAAACTATCGTTTGATTTGAATTTATATGAAAATATTGTTCAAAGTTGTGATCTTTTCAATTGATGCACTTAATTATAATTCGAGAGATCGCTTATAATTATTTGAGTAAGAGTATTAGAAATAATCTCGTGATCGTGTTTTTGCATGTCGTTTTGTTTTACTTGAAAAAGAAAACGAAACCCTAGAATTCGCTTAGAGAAATTTAATCAATTCGTGATTGATCGTTACTAAAAATTATATCTTTAGCTTGCCGTCTAGTTGGGGTTGGGTTGGTTGATCGGTGGATCCCCATTGCCTTGCCGTTGTTTTAATTACTTGATAAATCGAATCATTAGTACAAATCGTTGATTGCTAAGTTAGTTGTTTTAAATTCTAGTTGTTAATTGTTAATTTTCTGTAAATTTACTATTCAACGTTACTGTTCATCGTTACTGTTCATTGCCTTTTAGATCATAATTAGTATAAAATTTAATTTTAGTCAATAAGTTGTGACATTATTTATAACAAATATATTTTAATCCGATAATTGTACGATTCCCTTAGATTTACTCGGTAACACACCTATATACTACGATCCTTATACTTGGGGTGTTCGGTAAAATAAATATAAAACAAGTTTTATCGAACAAGTTTTTAGCGCCGTTGCCGGGAATCGTAATGATTGTCGGATTATTTGTTAGTATAGTTTTGTGTCGGTACTAACTCGTTTTGCAGGTACAAGTGCTAGCAGGTACATTTTATTTTTATTTTTATTTTTATTTTTAATTTTTTATTTTTATTTTTTTTATTTTACTTCAGTTTTTAGTTTATAAATTTTAGATTTAGGGTTAGTTAATTTTTTTTATTTTATTATTTATCTTATTTTTATTTTATTTTATAGCTAACTGATCGATAACTAAGTTTTAGGATTTAATTCAGTGTCTTCTGTTCGTTATCCCTGCTGCTTTCTCTGTTTCTACCTCGTTTTAGCTTTCAAACGGGCGCCCAACCATACTGAGCGCCCGTCTGGTTTTAATCCCTATCTTGAACTGTTCCAAAGACACTGCATTTGTGCGTCTGGAGTACCAAACGCTTCGTCCGGATCTCATTCCAGTGCACGCCCGCCCAAGCTTTGGGCGCCCGTGCTTTTCTCTTTCTTGTTCTCACTAATTTAATTCCATCCTTTTCTTTTCCTTTCTTTCTCAACCCTTGTTTACAAGGTTAAATCCATTGTCAACCCGACCTTTCGCCGTGTTGACTTTTCTGTTGCTCCCCTGGTTTATGCAAACCAGAGTAAGAAAGGACCGTTATTATCATCGCCCCGAACTCGAACGGGACATTGTCAAGAGGAGACTTTTCCCAAACCCTGACAACATGAGCGAACACGGTTCTAGTGATGACGAACCAGAGAACCAAGGGAATAATAACCAAGATCCCGCTCAATTAAACCAGATTACGATGCAAATGTTGCGGAACCAACAACAACAAAGCCTGGATAAACCAACGATGCAACAACAACCTCGGAATGCACAACAAAGAATAAATTTCAGCGCGCCGCAAATTGTTGTGCAAAGAAGACCCTTATATCGCCTTATCTTGATCAAGACTTCTTGGAAGGGCGTAGACCAATTCGGTCTCCGAGATGGGAGGAATGCATTTTGATCTTAAGAATGGAGTTGTGGGGATGGTGCGAGAATAGTTCATTCCATGGCACCGCTGCTGCAGAAGACCCACATGACTTCTTGTCTACTTTTGTGCAAATCAGAAGCGTGTCACTACCCTGGCGTTCTACGAAGTTGTTAAATTGAAACTCTTCCCTTTGCTTTAAGGGGTGAAGCAAATCGATGGTTTAAGTCTTTACCCCATCACTCTCTTCATAATCTGGGCCGATGTTAAAAGAGCCTTTGCTCAAATTGCTTCACCCGAACGATAATGGGCCTTAAACGAGATATAGCTACTTTCGAGCAATTAGAAGGGGAGAGTGGGAAAGGCTTGGGAGAGGTTGAATCATTAATTGAAAATGCCCTAACCATGGATATACTCGACATGAGCTTCTAGAATTATTCTATCGGGTGTTACGCAACCCAATAGAGATTACTTGGATTCCACAACTCATGGATCGCTTTTAGAGGAGGAGATGATGATGCCGCCTATAGGGTAGCGTAAACGATAGCTAAGAATAACATGTGGGCAACTCAAAAGAAGACCCGTGTTAGCAAAAGAGGAAGGTCGCTTCAAGTGACTCAGAGACAAAACCGCTTGTTGCTCAAATGGAAATGATGAACAAGCAACTCGCCAACATGCAAATGAAGCGCAAGAAGGCCGGCGGATGAATTACTCGGGCATACAGGCCGGGAATACGATGAATGAGGAAGTGCAGGCCTTGGAGAACCGTAATCAACCTTTCGTGAGGCTTCACCAAAATTACGTCAATCGAGTCATACTCAAAACCGCAACTTTTCGGAAATCCGCGGAATAGTTATTATACACCGCCTGGTGCATCCAATAACCCAAGACCCCAAGGTAACTAGGCCCAAACGCAAAATCAACAAATTACCTACGCCTCTCGGAAGAAATTCGATGAGCTAGTTGACATGGTGAAAACACTAGCCACCGGTCAAAAGACAATGGAGAGACAGATTGGTCGATGGTCGATCAACAAGCAAGCAGACCTCAAGGAAGACCGCCGAGTTATACAGATAAAAACCCCCTAAGCGGATATCAATGCTTGCACCGCCATCACACCTCAATGGGAATATGGAGATGAGGAGTTGAATGCAGTCACCCTCGTAAGCCGTAAGACGACCGACTCGAAAAGATGTCGGAAAGCAGTAGCCCCTCCCGACGCCATAAGTTCGGGAGGGCAATCGAATTTAAATGCCAAAGAAAGCAATAGGGAGGAAGAGTGAATGATGATGATTCTTCTTCGGGATAGTGATGAGGATGTTGAGAAGAGAAGTCGTATCTCGAACCCTCGACTAAAAGAAAACTGAGAAGTTCATCAAATGGAAGGATAAGGAGGATGAAGCCATTAAAAGTCAACCTATGATTAATCATTCGAAAACCCTTCCTTATCCAGCAAAGAAAATAGAGAATATCCTAAACTCTGACAAACAGTATGATGGAGTGAGAAAGATGCTTAGAGATACTATGGTGACTATGCCTCTTGCTGAGGTATTAACTGAGATGCCTAAATGCTCTAAGTATCTTAAGGATGCCTATGGAAGTAAGAAGAAGCTAAAGGGAATGGCAGAAGAGGTGCTAAGAGAAGAATGTTCAATGGTTTCACAAAGCGTTGCAATTAAGCGAGGTGACCCCGGACGACCTTCAATCTCCTATACGATTGAAGGCCACACGTTCCACAATGTCTTATGCGATTCAGGGGCCTCTGTCAATGTGATGCCATTGAACGTCTGCAAGAGTCTCGGGCTGGACAAAAGGCTAAAGGAGCGTCCCGTCTCTCTTCAGTTAGTGGACCGAACTAGCCGTTTAGCAGCTGGTTGTGTTAACAACGTCCTTATCCATGTTAAACATCTAGTTTTTCCAACTGACTGGGTCATACTGGACTACCAGTCTGACAAGGAGATGCCCCTGATTCAGGGCCGACCTTTCTTAAACACTTCTGCCTCCACCATTGACTTCCAAACTGGCCAAATCACTCTGAGGATAGAGGACACTTCTGTTACTCTCGGGCAAGGAAAAAGTTCTGCGGAAGCCCCAACCCAGGAGGTTTTATTCATTGAAGCAATCTATGGAGATGGACCTGACCCTGATGAAGAACTCACGGAGATAGGAGCCCTGGATGTTATAACTCAACAACTTGTGCACACTGAGCCTAAGAGTGAACGGAAAATCTGGGACATTCCAGGGATGAGCAAATGATGATTTGAAAGAGCTCAACCAAATGGACTTTAACCTTGCGCAGGAGAAGAAGTTTTAATGGGTAGTTGGGACGAAATAGATTTCTCGGAGAGAAACTGCCATTGGGATTTGGATGATTGGGAACAGCTTGCAGAAGAGCTTGAAGAAGAAGAACTTAAGAAGATGGTTAAGCATAAGAAAGAAAAGACGGAAGCTGATAGGAAGATTCCTTTAGATGATATCGTTCAATATCTTTCTGGGGTTAGACCTCAGGAAGACAAGGTGTTTTTCAGTCAACTGGTCCAAGCTCACAAGGAAAAAGGTGGTCCCTTAAAATCTAGCATCGAGCAACCGCCATCGACTTAGAGTTAAAACCACTTCCATGAAAGACTAAATACATCTTCTTAAAAGACGGTGATAAGTTGCCCCCGATCATCTCATCTAAACTCGAGCCGAGCAAGAGGCGTAATTGATCAAAGTGCTTGAGAAACATATCCTCGCGTTCGGATGGCAGGTGGGCGATATCAGAGGAATCAGCCCAGACGTGTGCATGCATAAGATTCGAACGGAGGAAGGAGCAAAGAAGGTTAGACAACCTCAAAGGAGGCTAAATCCGCATACGCAGTGAGGTTGTCAAAAAGAGATCATCAAATGGCTTGACATGGGAATTATTTATGCCATAGCCGATTGTGAGTGGGTCACCCCTACTCAAGTTGTGCCAAAGAAGGGGGGAATTACAATGAAAAAAAAGAACGAAAAAGGGGAAGAAGTTGCCTTTACGCCTTGTGGATGGCTATAGAGTTTGCATTGATTATCGCCGGTTAAACGAAGTCACCGCTAAGGATCATTTCCCCGTGCCCTTCATTGACCAACTGCTAGAAAGACTGAGTGGTCATAAGTATTATTGTTTCCTCGATGGATATTCTGGTTACTTCCGGATAGCCATCGACCCTAATGACCAAGAGAAGACAACTTTTACGTGTCCATCTGGCACTTTTGCTTTTCGCAGAATGCCTTTCGGTTTATGCAATGCACCCGCGACTTTTCAACGGTGCATGTTGGCCATTTTGATGGACTTGTGGAGCAATGCATGGAGGTCTTCATGGATGATTTCTCAGTCTATGGCGACAGTTTTGATGAAATTTTAAAGAATCTAGATATGGTACTCCAACGTTGTGTTGAGAAAAATTTGGTGCTTAACTGGGAGAAATGCCATTTTCTAGTCGAAGAAGGGATTGTTTTGGGACACAAGGTGTCCATTGATGGTATTCAGGTGGATAAGGCTAAAGTAGAAGCCATTGAGAAAATGTCGTACCAGAAGACAGTGAAGGAGGTACGAGGATTTCTGGGACATGTTGGCTTCTATCGACGTTTCATTAAAGACTTTTCGACGATAGCAAAGCCGTTATCCAACCTGCTTAAAGAGGAAGTGGAGTTCTTGTTTGATGATGGGTGTAAGAAAGCTTTTAATAGCTTAAAGGATAAGCTTACCAGTGCCCCAATTTTAATCGCACCTGACTGGAATAAACCTTTTGAATTAATGTGCGATGCCTCTAACTACGCAGTGGGCGCGATTTCTAGGCGTAGAGAATTGACAAAAAGTTCAGCCGATTTACTATGCTAGCCGCACTTTGAACCCAAACCAATGCAATTACGCCACTACCGAGAAGGAATTCTTGGCGATCGTTTTGCTATTGACAAATTCGAGTTATCTTTTAGGGTCCAAAGTGGTGGTGTGGATGATCACGCAAAGACTACGCTACCTTATGGGCAAAGCAGACGCCAAACCAAGGTTACTCAGATGGATCCTGATACTACAGGAATTTGACCTTGAAATTAAGGACAAGAAGGGAAGTGATAATGTTGTAGCCGACCACTTATCTCGCTTAGTGAATGAGGGTGGCGAAATCCCTAAGGAGATAGGCATTGACTTTCCGATCGAGCAATTAATGACTAGAGACCGGAGGCCGTGGTATGCCGATTACGCCAACTACTTAGCAAGTGGGCATTTAGAAGAAATGACGATCGTGAAAAGAAGAAATTTTTCAATGATTTAAAGTATCTCGTATGGGAGGATCCGTGATCTGCTTAAAGTCCGCAGGGACGGGTTGCTTAGAAGGTGTGTTCCGGAGCATGAACAATTGGATATCTTGGAGCAATGTCATAGTGGTCCCGCTGGTGGACATTATGGAGCACCTAAGACAGTCACAAAAATCCTTCAAGCTGGTTTTTACCGGCCTACTTTGTTTAAAGATGTCAAGCCTTTTGCAAGGGTCATGTGATGATGCCAAAGAGTAGGGAGACTCAGTAATAGGATGGAGATGCCTTTGAGGCCTATCTTGGAATGTGAAGTCTTTGATGTCTGGGGCATTGATTTTATGGGACCGTTCCCATCATCGTGCTCGAACAAATATATTCTCAGTGCAGCGTAGACTACGTTTCCAAGTGGGTAGAGGCCATAGCCACCCAAACCAATGATCACAAAGTTGTAAAGAAATTCTTGCAAAAGAATATCTTTACTAGATTTGGTCGCCCTGTAGAGCCCTTATCGGTGATGAAGGTTCGCATTTTGTAATGCACCACTGGATAAAATTCTTGAGAGATATGGTGTCAAGCATAAAATTGGTACACCATACCACCCCCAAACCAGTGGCCAAGTCGAGGTAAGCAACCGGAGCCTTAAGCGGATCTTGGAGAAAACGGTGAATTCAAATAGATCCAACTGGAGTCTGAAGTTGGACGACGCACTTTGGGCTTATCGCACCGCTTTAAGACCCCTATGGGTACGCTCACCCTTCCAAATGGTTTATGGCAAGGCTTGCCATCTACCAATCCGAGCCGAGCACAGAGCTTATCGGGCTATTAAATTCTTAAACTTCGATAGCCAACTCTGTGGGGAGAAAAGATTATTGCAACTACACGAGCTCGATGAATTCAGACTCAGGGCCTACGAGAACGCCAAAATCAGCAAGGAAAGAATGAAGGCGCTCCACGATGCTAAGATTAAAGATCGGGAATTCAAAGTGGGAGACATGGCTTTGCTGTATAACACCACACTCCATCTTTTGCTTTGGTAAGCTTAAATCTAGATGGTCCGCCCTTTGAGATTCTTGATGTTCATCCCGGTGGAGCCATTACGTTGAAAGGGGCACGCGATCAACCGTTTAAGGTCAATGGTCACAGACTCAAAAAGTATTTTGGGCAACCCAAGGAAAAGCTTGAAGTACTATACTTTCAAAAGAGAAATGAAACGGTTGAGTCGTTTATTTGTGAAGAGATTCCATCCGACTTCTTTGGAGTGGATGATGATATTATTACCCCTAACCTTGCAGATACTTATGTCGATGTGTTCCTGAGCCTGTTAGCATACCTCAGCCGCATCTGCGAAACAAGAACAAGAAGAAAAGAGTCAGTGTCGTCTGGAGAGAAAAATTTCATGATCTTATCGCGCACTTGACTTGTTGTTGTTGTGGCGAAAACCATTTCCGTCCTAGTCATTCTGATTCTGACAGAGAAGTGGTTAGCCTCAAACCCAAGTGGCCTGATCCAGTTGACTTGGTTCACTCATCAAGCTAATGACATAAAAGAAGCGCTACTGTGAGGCAAACCTAGTCTTTTAAGTATTTCTTTTTAGTTAAGTTTTTCGATTATTAGGAATAAAACTTTGGTGAGTTGTGTGTTGGTTATCCTTGTCCTATTTGTGGTTGTTTTATGTGTCTACATGTTTACTCATATACCCCGTATACCCCGAGATTATCTGTTATGTCGAGTGTTGCAGATACGCTTGAAAGCGAGTTCGCAAGTTATTACTTTCAATGTTGTCTGCTCGATACGAGTGCAATGTTTATTCATGCTCGGCCCGACCACTCGCCAATCTATCGGCCGACAACCATCTTTGGAACCAATAAGTATTCTTCTCTTTTATTTGCACATTCTGAGGACATAATGTGATTTAAGTGTGGGGGGGTGCAATTCATGCTTTATTTTCGACAGTATGAGTAAATATTTGTGATCTTTGTTAAATGGTGAAATTTTAAAAAATTTCAAAGTACACTTGGATAATTGTAAATCTTGAGCATATAATTGAAACAAATGGCTTGCTAGTTGTAGTTTCCTGACAATGATTTTATGTGACTTTGAGAGATAATTATAGCATGCTTTTACTGATTTGAGATAGTATTCATTTCACACTCACGAAAGCCTTTGATATCAAAGCAAAAACTTTTGAACTATATCCTTTCATTATTTTAGTGATTCATCTTAGAGAGATTTGTTCTTAATAGTAACAGTGAAGTAACACCTAAGTTCAGAACATGCACTGTGAATATCTGAAGGTTTGAATGTGATAAGTGAAACGTAACTAATGTTTTTGAAAAAAGTTGAGTTAATAATAAATAAATGGGTGTGTCGAAAAAGTCGGTTAATGATTGGAGTGCGGTAGGGCATTATCTCGAAATGTCCTATACCACTATGATGACCAAAAGCTCACGACAGTCAGGAAAAGCTACCCTATGATTTGAGTAAGGTAGGGTGTTATCCCGAAACATCCTATTCTACCATGACGGGTAAGAGCTCATTCTGATGTGCGTCAAAAGAAAAGGAAGAAAAAAAAGAAAGTGAAAAAAAAAATTAAATTAAAGACTTTGTTATCGTTGAACTTATACCCAGTATAAGCTGAATGATATGCTGTAGGGATTATCCTACTGAGTGCGCGAAGACTTTGTGTGGAACAATTACTGTCTATACCTAGGATAGTCATTAATTTATTTGAAAGGGTATCATTTGAAAGGATTGTGAAGATTTAAAAGGGCTTGTCACACACACACCGAATCTATCTCTATGTTGGTAGCACTTGCTATAGTTGTTGTATCTTTTGTTACGTGAGTTAGGGATCTATTTGGATTGCATATAAAGTGAGCTAGTTTTGATTGTTTTGCTCGGGACGAGCAAAAGTCTAAGTGTGGGGGAGTTGTTTACGACTAATTTTATGGTTTTTATCGAGTTGTTTCGTAACATTATCTCCCGTGTTTTAGTGATTTTTATAGAAAATCACTCGCCAAAAGGATAAACTGAGCAAATGAGTTTTAAAGATAATAAATTGCAAAAGTGGCTGATTTATGTGTTCTTATCGTTGGTTTTATGTTTATTTGGATGTTGTTACACTTTGCAATATTTTGGATATCTTGTAGATGCATATCTTCGGTCTAAAAGAGGTGTTTAGAGGGTTAGAAGAAGATGCCACAAGTTTACGAGTTCAACGGAGCAAGTTTTCCTAAGTACTTAAATCGTTACATATTTTCGACTGAGATTTGACCCAGCTTAGAGGCATTTTCAGGGGAGGACTTCTTCATGAAAACTGTAGATCTTTGAAAGAGCTTTCCAACGCACTTTGAATTACGTCAATCGGACTTCTACAACTCAAATGGTGATCAAGTGGCTAATCAATTTGGGTAAGTGGAAAATCCCGAAATATACTCGGAATACGACGGGCTAGTCAAAAAGCCGTTTTCTGAAGAAGAGTCCTTAATGAAAGTTGTAGAGTTTTCCGAGAGCTTAATTATGACATTCGGATCATAATTTTTGGAGGTCTACAACTCAAGATATGAATTTTAGAAGTTTCATTCCTAAAAAGAATTATTCAAATGACTTAAATTAAAAGCAGCCGCCTCTCATATCTATTTAAATGGCAGCAAATCAAACCCTAAGAACACAATTTTGATACAGCCACATCATAGACGCAAAAGCAGCAGCCGCAATTATTTTCCAGCCGCACCAAAGCCTAATTAGGGATGAATTTCTCCAACCCAATAATCATGGTTAACAACATGATTATTGGCTAAGCACATCGCGGTGGGACAACGGATGAAACCGATCAACATCAACACCAACTAGAGAGATTTTTAGCCGTACTTTTAGTGAGTAAAGTTATCGTTTTTCGTCAATTAGAATTTGTTTTGTATTGCTTATGTTTTATTCGAATCGAGAGATCGATGAAACTATCGTTTGATTTGAATTTATATGAAAATATTGTTCAAAGTTGTGATCTTTTCAATTGATGCACTTAATTATAATTCGAGAGATCGTTTATAATTATTTGAGTAAGAGTATTAGAAATAATCTCGTGATCGTGTTTTGCATGTCGTTTTGTTTTACTTGAAAAAGAAAACGAAACCCTAGAATTCGCTTAGAGAAATTTAATCGAATTCGTGATTGATCGTTACTAAAAATTATATCTTTAGCTTGCCGTCTAGTTGGGGTTGGGTTGGTTGATCGGTGGATCCCGTTGCCTTGCCGTTGTTTTAATTACTTGATAAATCGAATCATTAGTACAAATCGTTGATTGCTAAGTTAGTTGTTTTAAATTCTAGTTGTTAATTGTTAATTTTCTTCGCAAATTTACTATTCATCGTTATCGTTCATCGTTATCGCTCATTGCCTTTTAGATCATAATTAGTATAAAATTTAATTTTAGTCAATAAGTTGTGACATTATTTATAACAAATTATATTTTAATCCGATAATTGTACGATTCCCTTAGACGACTCGGTAACACCCTATACTACGATCCTTATACTTGGGGTGTTCGGTAAAATAAATATAAAACAAGTTTTATCGAACACTTAAGCAGTTTCTTGCAAAGTGCCCCGGATCCCCGCAAAGGTAGCAGCCACTTGCACTTGCTCGGCACTCACCAGAATGATTCTTATTATACTTTGAGCAAAGTGGTGTACCGGTCGATGGAGTGGCTTTCAAAGGTTCCGTTGTCTTTCTTGCATTTTGTTGAGGGGCTGTCCGGTTGCTGCCTTGGCTCGTACCAAAGATTCTCTTAATTCCATCAACTACCGAAGGCTTATGCTTGAAGGTTTCAACATCTATAACCTTTTTCAACAACTTGGCCCTATTCCTCGGCGTAGCTTCCATCTTACCTACTTGGATCTCACGAGATAAACCGTTCTTATACAGGGCCATCTTATTCTCCTCCACTCTCAAGATTTCAGGATAAAACCTTCCCAACTCATTGAAACGACACGGAGGTGTGCAAACCTTGACTATGCCTAAAAAACTGACTTGCTTGATTGGATTGAACTTCTGGTGGGAAGTACTCATTGTAGAAAAGTTCCTTAAATTTTCTCTAATCTGTAACTTTGCCTCGGCTGCTCTCTATGGCACGAAACCAACTCTCAGTTGTATTCAACAAGAAACCCACGGCTAACTGAGCCATCTCCGTTTCAGGCACATTCACGTTCCTACATGCCTTCTTAAAGCATCTCAACCACATCTCGGCCTTGATTGGTTCCATATTCCTATAGAAGTCTTGCATACGGTTCCTCTTCAACCTGGTGTAACAATCCACTGGTGGTGCCTGCTCATTTGCTTGTGGTTCAAATGGAGGTGTAACAGGTGGGTGAACCGGTGGGTAGGCAGTTGGATAATTGGTTGATAAGATGGTGGATAACCATATGGTGCTTGAGGTGGATAGGGTTATGGATATGGATGTTAGGGTTGAGCCACATGTCGTGCTTGTTGATAAGGGTGGTATCTTGGATGGTGTGGTGGAGTGTGCTATTGCTGATGTAGTCCAAAAGGTGGGTATCCAAAGCCGTAGTGATGATCAAACCATGGTGATGGGGGGATTATAGGTTGAAGAGGGTGACTCGCAGGTGGAGGGTAGAAAGTCTGTTGTTGTGGAGGGTAGGCTGAGGTTGAAGGATAGCTTACAGGTGATGGTGGAGGATAAACTTCTGTCACTGGTGGTACGAGGCCTGATAGAACATCACTTACTATGGTAACCTGAACCAATCCTCCCACATGCCACTGTGGTGGTTGCTACTGTTGAGCCAATGGTGTCCAATTCCATTGAGGTGGAACATTAGGTCTCATGACTCTACTCCCTGCCACTGGTGTAAGACTGCATGTCTCTCGTCAAACCCCCAAACTCTCGGCCCCATGAACACCTCTCCTGGTTGTCACCATTCTGAAAGATCAAGAAGATCAGAATGTTACTAGGTGATCTAAAGAAACTTATCTCAGAAAAGGAAGCCTAAAGGACGCTTCGCTCTGATACCAACTTTAAGGCCCCGTTCCTGGACACCGAGTCCATATCCGGGAAAAAAACGTTCGGCACATATAGTATTAAATAAATCAATATTATATGTAAGCCTTTAATATGTCGTATCGAGTTTAGCGTTAACGGAAGCTAAAAGACTCGGGTATTAATTTTTGATAACAAGAATAGAAATGCAACATTCTAAAGTAGAAAGATTACAAAAGCCAACGATAAAAAGAAAAGAACTTACAATCGTACGATGTCTAAAGAAAACAACAAGTTATCTTACAAAAGTTCCAAAGGAACAGTAAAATATGTCTTTAAACAGAATACAACAAAGACCAGAACATAGTTTATCACAATAAAGAAAAGTCTAGAATAGCATTGGAAATAAAATCATATGCATCCTCGAAGTCCTCATCGAGCTCTTGTTCCACCTGTTCGTCTTCTCAAACCCAAACACACAAAACAAATATGCATTCGGGGTAATTACACAGGTACTTAGAAAAAGATAGAAGCTATTTTGTTAAACAAGTATATAAAGTATTATTTACAATTCAGAGATTATTTTTATGAAGCCGACTCATGCTCATCAACATGTCATGACTAAACGTTTCTTACTTAAATTATCTTTGTTATACCCGCATTCAATAGCACCACACATGTTGTATATCCACCACGAGGTATCGTTTGCAACCTAACAATGGATCACACTGATACCCACTGATTTAACCCGCTAGTGCACACGTTCGGCAAAGTCCCTCTACCATTCAGCCGTTTATAGGCGAAAAGAGTTATTCAATTTTACTGACCGCCAACACATCGCGATATAACCTTGTGCCTAACCAAGAATGACATGGTATTTAGACTTTTACTACACAATTATGTATTTATTAATTGTTAATTAACCATCTAAGTATTTTCAAGGAAAACCTCACCTTAACCGAATCTACTCCAACACTTATTCGTTTAGACACAACTTCCTATCACATACACAAACATTGATGGATGCTAATGCACCAAACCACAAGCCTATCATGTTCTTCCGACGGTCCCGAACTTCAACTCTTTGGAAGAGTACATCCGGTGCCGGAACTAAACACATTAGAAACTCACTCAAGGCTTGATCATGTTTATTTAGTTTTGTTAAATCAAGAAATAACAATTAAAACTAGACTTGGGGCTCAAAACATGTCAAACACTAAAACTGGCCCAATGCCCGCCAATGATCGCGGAATTCCCGCGCATTGAGCCAATGCTCGCGAATGTTCGCGGAATGCGCACGCACAAACTCTCTGAATGTAAAATATTAACTTCAGGGCAGCAATGTGAGCGCACAGATAGGCAATGCACATGGACAAACCATCCTATATCACTTTTTTTACTTTCGGGTCCCGTATGGGCATGCGTTAAGGGCTATGCACGCGCATTACCCCAAAAACTGACATAAACTCAGTTTTTCTACACTTTACGAGTTCCAACCCAAACCCAACACATTCTTCATCAATTTTAACAGCAGAACAACAGCAAATATGACTCTTTAACCTACCATATCATAGCACATCGGTTTAAACATCAAAACACATGAAACCTTCCATCAAAACTACCCTAAACTCACAACCAAACTCTATAACACTTGAATTAACACAATAGGAAGATCTCTTACTTGATTCAAGCACCAAACCAAAGCAAAACTTGAAGAAAACTGCAGCAACACCTTTAACTCCAACAAAAACCTATTTGATCCACAACCAATTCAAGAACTAGTTAGGATCAAGGTTTCTAACCTCTATGACTACGATTTAAACCAAGAAAACACCAAACTTTATCAAAACCGCCCTTAGGCTGAATTACATACCTTGAAGCAACTCCAAAATTTTAGTGTAGAAATGAAGCTCTCTTTGCTGTGACCACAAAACCCTAGTCAACTCTGCAAACCGTCCAAGAGCTTATGAGAAACTAGGGAAGGTCTTTCTATGGTTGTTTGCTTTTGCTCTCCAGAAGATTCAAAATTTACATTTTCTAATAACTCCCTTGTGACAAACTTCCAATTAAGTGGAAAGGTAATTTCCACAATTAAAATCTCCCACTAGAGAAATTATGATTAAACCCGTAATTTTATTTAATTACCATTTAGTCCCCAAGGATATATATATATATATATATATATCACAAATTATATATAAAAATATATTATTATATTTTCTTTAATCCATAAAATAGAATGAATTTAATATTTCGTTTCTTAAAATGACACGTCTCATATTTTCCTAAAATCGGAATATTACGTAGAAGTGTAGTGCGACCATGGCGAGGAGGTTGATTGCTTGAACTTGGGGCCATGGTATTACCTTTTTGATGATTATTTGGATATGATTTCGGTGGTGAAGATAAGCCTCTCGATTTCTACTTGGTTATCATAGCCACCACCATGTTATAAATCTAAAAAAAATGACACTTTATCCTATGTAGTTTAACATATAAATATTTTACATCCATTTTATACATTAATAGTATATGCTTGAACCCTTTGTGGTTTAGCCTATAAAGTTTTTACTCTCGTATGATAACTAGTGGTTCATGTCTATTGACGGCACCGACATAGAAGAGCCAGACCTTGCATCATAAGTTAAAGTTTTATTATATTGTGTATGCTTTACTATTACATCCCTATATAAAAAACGATAGTTATTACGAATAAAGATGGTTACTGTACTTAGTAAGCTAAGTGTAATAAAGTTTTAATTAGTCTATGTAATTAGAAATATAGCTGAAGGGTAAAGTTGTAATTAGTCTTTGTAAAATACCCTAGGTATATAAAGGGTAATGTTAAGGCATGTTGACTAATTTGGAAAATGTTATCTTCTACCAAAATGTAAATTGCGTTTTTCCCCAAATACTAGGGTTCTACCCAATTTTAATTTCGTTTCTTCCTTATTTGATTTGTCTTACTGGTTGATACGATTAAGGTTTTTGACATGGTATCGGAGTGTAATTGAAGCTTCGACTGTGCGCATTTTTTTTTCCTTTCTTCGTCCTGTTTTTTTGTATCAGATTCTCTTCAAGTGTGTGGGTTGAGTTGCAGGAGAGGCTTTCGACAGGTGATTTCTTTAGGGTTTTAGACATTCAAGAGGAATTATATGCAACTAAGCAAGGAATTTCATCAGTCACAGCGTATTTTACGAGGCTAAAAATTCTCCGGGAGGAATTACTCATGCTCAGACCGATTCCCCATAGAGTGACACAAGAATTTAGGGATTACATAGAAGTTGACTATGTAATTGGTTTTTTGAGAGGTCTGAATGACACTTTTGAAGCTCTGAAGTCTAAGGTTTTGCTAATGAATCCCCTTTCAAAGATAAATGAGGTTTACAATTTGGCAATTAAGCTGGAACGGCAGCTCTCTCATGGACCAGAAAGGAATTTACAAGCAGGCACACCAACTGTTCTACAGAATGCCTCAGTGGAATCTCATGGGAATTTTGTCAAGAAAATGCCTCCAAGACGTTCTCTGATAACAAATTAGCTGCACAACAATTCTGGTTCAGGAGGATGGAGGAATATGCAGTGTACATACTGCAACAAGACCGGACATACTGAGGACCGGTGTTATAGGAAACACGGCTTTCCCCCAGGATTTCAAGGCAAAAGGAAAGTACATATGGCACAGGTAAATGGACAACAGTCATCCATGCCAACATCTGGTACAGAGTCAAGAGAGAGTAACCATCAAGGCTGATTTTTCACACCAGAGCAATACACTGAAATGTTGAGGCTTTTCCAGCAAATGCAGAAACCTTCCAACTGACAGCAATAGCCCACAGCAGCAGTAGCTATCTTGAATTCCAATTTCAACCAACCAGATTTGGGTAAGGGTAAACAACCTTCTATCACTTATTGGATTTTGGATTCGGGAGCCACTGACCATGTGGCAAGTAGTCTGTCCATTTTTCTTCATACACAACCGTTCATTATAAACACATCACACTTCCAAATTAGTCAACATGCCTGAACATTACCCTTTATATACCTAGGGTATTTTACAAAGACTAATTACAACTTTACCCTTCACTATATTTCTAATTGCATAGACTAATTACAACTTTATTACACTCACGACACTAAGTACAAAACCATCTTTATTTGTATACTGTGTCTGATGAATATACTGTGTCTTTTCATGATGGCTTTTGTGATATTCAGGAAGTGGGGAATATGAGGATGATTGGTATAGCTAAAGAATCCTCAGTGCCTTTACTATCTTGAAGGATATCACTCACTCAAGGTCCCCGCTCATCCACGCTATCATCTTCCAAAGGTTCACTCTCAACAAATTCTTTCTTCAATTGCTGCCAATGACAAGTTGTGGCATTGTAGGATGGGACACCTGTCCACACCTAGACTGCAACTTGTACATAGTGTAGCACCTTTTGTCACTTTACATTTCAATAAAGATTGTGATGATTGCTATAGATCAAAACTTAAAAGACAAACTTTTCCCAACAGTATGTCTAAGTCTGTTTCTAGTTTTGATCTTATTCACTTGGACATTTGGGGGCCTTATAGGCATCCTACTTTATACAATTAACGTTTCTTTCTCACTATAGTCGACGATTATAGTAGATATTGTTGGGTTTTCTTACTTCAACACAAATCAGAAGTTAGACAACTTATTGTGCAATTTTATGAGCATGTTCTTACACAATTTCAAAAATGAATCAAAGTTTTCCGTACCAACAATGGTCCAGAATTTGATATGTCTGATTTTTATAACTCAAAAGGTATTATTCACCAAACATCGTGTACTCACACACACCACAGCAAAATGGCCTGGTCGAGCGTAAACACCAGCACATTTTGGCTGTTGCACGTAGTCTTAGGTTCCAAGCTCATCTGCCTTTTCCCTATTGGGGGTTTTGTGTTGATCATGCGGTGTATCTCATTAATATCACACCTACACCACTTCTTTCAAACCACACACCTCATGAGAAGATTTTTGAAACAGTTCCCTCTTATGAACATTTAAGAATATTCGGATGTCTTGCTTATGCTGCAAATGTTGACCCACAAAAATTGAAATTTTGTCCTAGGGGTTTAGAGTGTTGTTTTCTTGGGTATTCCTCCACATCCAAGGGTAGTATTTTACTTAACCTCAAGACCCAATCAGTCTTTATTTCAAGAGATGTCACGTATGTAGAGTCATGTTTTCCCTTTTCTAATGACAATACCCAGCACACTTCACATGTAACAAATCCTGTTCCAGCACCTACACTGCCTGTTTTACCCATTGACACTTCAGCTGAGTCTACAACTATTCCTGCTGCGTCAGTTGACATCCCATGTGACATGGGCACTTCTACTTCATGTGACATAGGTCAGAGACCAACCAGGCAGCATAAGACCCCATCTTGGCTTCGTGATTACCATTGTAACCTCCTTCAATGTACCCCCTACTCCATAACATTTCCCAACAGCACATCCCCTTCACGAGGTCCTTTCTTATGACTTGTTGTCACCACAGTACAAATCTTTTGCCTTAAACATAATAGTTAATCCGGACCCACGCACTTTTACTGAGGCTTCTATGTACCCCGAATGGCAGCAAGCCATGGAGTCTGAAATACGGGCATTAGAGGCTAATCACACTTGGCACCTAGTGGATTTACCTCCTAACAAAATTCCCATTGGTTGTAAGTGGGTTTTTAAAGTGAAACACAACCCAGATGGATCCATCGATAGATACAAAGCACAGTTAGTTGTGAAGGGGTATACACAACAGTTGGGGGTTGATTATCTGGAAACGTTTAGTCCAGTGGCAAAAAATGATGACTATTCGGACATTATTAGCCGTTGATGTTGCTAAAGGTTGGGTGTTGCAACAGTTGGATATCAATAATGCGTTCTTACATGGGGACCTCCACGAGGAGGTATATATGTTACCACCACCCGGTTTTACATCCACCTCAAAGGTTTGCAAACTTCAGAAATCATTATACGGGCTCAAACAAGCGAGCCGACAATGGAATGCCAAGTTGACAGCCGTGTTACTAGCCCAGGGATATACTCAATCCGTCAATGATTATAGCCTATTTGTTAAGAAGACTTCTGACTCTTTTACTGCACTTCATATATATGTTGACGACATCGTGGTTGCAAGTAATAATCTTGCTAAGGTTGCATCGATTAAGGCACATCTTGACAGCACTTTTCACATTAAAGATCTTGGCCCCCTTCATTTTTTCTTGGGCATTGAAGTAGCACGTTCGAAAGCGGGTCTGGTTCTCAACCAACGAAAATATGTGTTGGATCTCTTGGATGAATGTGGGATGCTGGGTTGCAAAGGTGATGTTACTCCCATGGACACCAACTTAAAGCTATCTCATGATGATTCCCCTCTCATTTCTGAGGTTAACTCTTACCGTAGTCTCATCGGTAAATTGCTCTACTTGACCATCACTCGACCGGAGATCTCTTTTGTCGTTCAACAGCTTAGTCAGTTTCTTGACGCACCAACAATTAATCACCAGCAAGCTGCCAACAGGTTATTACGCTTTATCTAGACCAATCCAGGTATATTTTTTCCTACACATAATGATATGACTTGTAAGGC